>CM075814.1:5057258-5207639 GCA_037975025.1 Excoecaria agallocha | reverse complement strand
ATTCATCTATGTAAATTTGATACAAGTTCGTCAGTGATCGAGTTTTCTCTACAAAGTATAGTTAGCAACTAACAAGTCCTGCTTTCTGCTGCAATCAGAATATTGATTTTGGTGTGAATTGTTTTTTTTTCATTTTCTACAAAAACTTTCTACTAATGATCATCAATCAATTTTACTCACTGGATGAGCTTCTCCAGTTACATTGTTTATGGTGAGCTTATGAGCAACCAATGCAACTGGGGACGAAGCAGATGCCAAGATTGCTAGTTCGACAAGATTATTATTGACAAGCTGTGGCATATTAATATGGTGAATTGCTACAATCTTTCCCATCCTTGATCACCACATTCACTGCTTTCAAATACATACAAAACATGGTTAGAACATGAGTAGAGTATTCCATAGATGAGGAACTTAATCAATGTTAGAATATGATATAAGACAATTTTATATTGAACCTAGAAGATGACATGGCATTTCATTCCTTGAGAATCAATGTGATTTCCTATTAATGTCAAGACCAAAATTCTAAGTAAAATAGAATCCAAAAGAGAACCCTAAATTCGATACTGCAATAAGAGAAAAATCAAAGAAACATAAATTTTTGCTTGCAGAAAACTGCAAACTGCATAAACAGTTTTTGTTCTCATGAATCTGTAAGGCAGCATTCTCACTTTTAAAAATAACCAAACAACAACTCAAAATTAGGCAGTTCCTCTTTTCAAGAAATGAACAAAGACAAAGAAATCATAACTAACAACCAAATTGACCAAATTCAGAGATGAAACACAGAAAAGAACCCAAAACAAGAAACAAAAGAAAAATCTTGATATCATTGAAATTGAAATGAAAAGAATACCTGGGGAAGAGAACCACCAGAGAGTGAAGAGGCAAAACATGACAAGAAAAGGAATAGCATGGACCAACTTCTCGGAGGCTGATTTCCTGAAACAAACGGTGGAAGAGCGAAAGTAGAGAGGAAGAATTTGGGGAGAGTCATCCATTGAAACGCGTCTTGGTGAAGAATATTTAGGTTGTTGAAGAATGTTGAGGTTGTTTGTGGACTGTGTTAACTTGATCATCTTGAGATTTTCCCCTGGTGCAGGAGACGAGCTTGCTGGTCTCTGCTGCATTTACACAAACATGATAGGGGCACTATGAAAGTTTAGGGCTTTTTGCTCAGAGACTCTGCCAACATAAATTTGGAAAGGTTCCCTTTTCTTGTTACACATTTTGTCGATCCTTTTCATTTCTTAATTATAAATCTCAATGTTTTCGGTTGTACATTGCTGAAAAGTTGCACACTTTGCAATTTGCATGTATATTATAAACTTGCTCAAACTACTAATTTCTTGCGAATTGCGAAATTCTAATATACATGCAAAATGTTAATAGAACTTATTTCATTGGACTAAACAAGGAGAATTTTGGAAATAGTTTGTAAACAAAAGCACCCATTTTCCCAGATGGAAATTCAACAAACTTTTTTGATAATTGCTTGAATGAAATTTATATATCAAAAGAATGGAAAAATTCCCAGAAAACCGATCATTATGGGAAATTCACATAAAAAAAATACCCAACAAGTCAAGCACCATGAAATGTAATCTTTAAGCTTCATCACTCTCTTGGCGATGGCTTTTCTTTCATGGGAGCTCTTCTTTCTTGCTTACAAAGAGCTCAAAATCCTTTTATTCCTTGGACATTTCCTTATTGCAAAATTCATATGGAAGGCAAAAAAAACGACAACGTTTTGAAGGCTGTGACTAAAATTTTCTCTTCAATTTACAATATTTTACCAGATTTTTGTTCAACATCAAATAGCGTATTGAATAAATAATCATGCTTCTATCCTTTCTCCATCTCAAATTATAGACCAATTCTATTTATACTTGGTTGAAGAAAAGATAAATGTTATTACTATAAAATGTAATTTTAGCTATAGTTTATCAATTATTTTTTTATTTATATCTTGTATGATATTGTTTAAACAAAAAAATCTTCTACTAAAAAAAATCTAAGTTAGAGTATTAAATATCAAGTTGTTTTAATTTTTATTTGAAAAAAGATATAAATAATTAAATGAAAATTTTTTAATTATTAAAAAATTAAATAAGGCAATTCAAAAGTTAATTGTATGATAGAAATAGTAAATGACTACCAGTATTAAATAAGTTTAATGCATACTTTGCACCTTAAATTTGGTTCTAGAAAATTTTTGTTACATACTTTAAATATTTGAGTAGGGGTGTACACGGTACGGTACAATTCGAAAATTTACAAATTTTCGTATTATCTTGAAATTTTAGAGATTTTAAAAATTAAGTATTGTAACTGTCTTGAAAATTCAGAACAGTTTGGTACAGTTCTACAAAAATTCAGTACGATTCTTCAGTTCTTTCGGTACAAAATAATATAATACAATATAATACAGTATTTCGGATAATTTAATATTTTTAAAATTTTGCATGCACATTAAATCACATTATTTAAAATGTAGAAATTTAACAATCAGTATAGATTTCATAGTAGTAAAATCATTTTAATGATTTCAAGTATGAACTACCAGTATAAATATAGAAAAGCCAAAAATAGTAGATTATTACAAGGTTAAAATAAAAGAAAAAAGAAATTACTTACTAAAACAATAACAAATTCTGAAAAATAATCATGTTGGACTGACTGTATTCCAAATAATAATAGAATTATATTGATTTAAAAATAAAATAGAATTAAATTATTATTTAAAAAAAAACTCAAATAACATGAAACCAAACATACTCTCACTTCACCAGGTGAGAGTTAAGTGAACTATCGAAAGAAGCTAAAACATGCATATTATGAAATCCCACAAGATAAGTGATGAGTAAATGATAGTTGTAAATCATATCCAGTAGAACCCAATGAGCAAGAAAGTTTCATAGAAAAGTCAAAATCCAACAAGACAAGTGATGAGTAAGTGATAGTTGTAAACCATTGTTACGTGAAATAATTAGAAGCCCATAAATTAGAGGCAAAAAAGTTCACAAAAAAGTCAAAATCTAAAATACAAACTCTTCTACATGCCAAAACCACTTAGAGCTTTACAAATTCTCAAGCCCCCCTCACCCAAGGATGCAAATTGAAGTCATAGTTGAGAAGTTAACAAAAGCAATAAAATTTCAGTCATTTATTATTTTTTAAATGCTGCAAGAAGCCTAATCCAAAATTCTTATGTAGCTCTTGCTTGTAAGCCATCTCATAATTAAATTAATCCTAATACTAACAGCAACAAATTTTCCAAATTTTTCTATGAACATCTCATGATATAATTAGATACTGCATTTATTATATATGCAAGTGAGCTTTTCATAAAAAAATTATTTGCAAATGAATTATCATATTTTCTTCATGTTCGGTTATGAATTCATATGAAAATTCAATTAGTTTTGAATAAACTAAAGTTATAGTGTTGCAAGTTCCTTATTCATTTTAAATTCTTATTTGTTTTGCTAGAATTTGATACAACCTATTCTATAAAATTAAACCTGCGGTATTTAACCCAAACCAGAACTCCATTAAATTTTATTAAACTCATTTGTTACCAAGCAAGCTCCTAGTTGCATATTTTCTTGCTAAACATAAGCCTGCAACTAGTTGCCAAGAGGTAGCAAATTAATGCCCTACAGCAACACTTGATGTAATGGCTTCAATACCGGATTAGCCGTGAATAGTACTTTTCGGCAATGAATAATATTTTTCGGGCCCGAAAGGACACCTGAAAGCCAAAAATATTTTATTGGACCGTTGGAAAGTCATGGTCATAGTGAACTCGGGGTTGAAATTGGAAGTGAAATTGAGGTCAAATGGACCTCCAAAAGTCAAAAATACGAAAAAGGTAGCAAGTCGATTTTCCTGATAGGGAAGGAGACTTGATTTTGCATAAATAATTAAAAATAGTAAACGAATTTCGAATATTTTTAGATTTTGCGTGCCTACATGAATTTTTATGTAGAATATTTTGGTAATGAGAATTGAATTTTTCGGTGATACCGGCAGTTATCGAATCGGACCGATAACGAACTCCGATTGAGCCAAAAATTTATGTACTACCTATTTTTGATGTTTTGAGAATGATAAAATCAATATTGAAGTGATTTGAAGTGAGAAAGAGAGATAAATTGAATTGGTCCTTAATGTTTAAGTGGACAAAGCCCACTCACCAAGCCCAATTTTGGGCCCATTGGAGGAGTATAAAAGAGGCAAAAATCTGGAGAAAACTCCAAAAACTTGCCCATCTTCTTCCTCTTCCTTTCATGGCCGAATCTACCTCTCTCTCTCTCTCTTGCTTCATAACCACTCAAGATCTCTCATAACTTTCAACTTAGGAGTTATAGTTCCATCCCTCTAGATGATTAATCAAGCCTCAAGCTTTTGATTTGAAGGAGGAAAGCAAGAGAAACCAAGAGGAAAAGCTTTAGGGTTCAAATGGAGGTAAGAAATTTTTAAGGTTTTAAATTTGTTTAAGGGTACCTAGAAGTAGTTTTAAAAGGTAAGTAACTACAAAATTCATTGATTTTCCTTTTTTGTGAATTTATTTCCTTTGATGTAATTAGGTTGAAAATTTTTAAGTTGTTAATTAATGAAATTATGTTAGGACAAATGAGATTAAGCATGAAAGAAGATGAAATGAAGGCTTTAATGAAAGAAAGAAAATTTTTAAGATGAAAAATGTTGGTGGCCGAAAATGGTAGGTAGAATAAGAAAAATGCAAGTAATTAATTTATGTTAGCTTAAAATAATAGTAGACATGATAATAAATATCTATGAATTTTTAGAGAATATTTGGAAATTATTTGGGAATTGTTAAAGTTGTGTATAGTGTATGTATATAATGAAAATTGTGATTTATAGTGAATTAAATGACTATTTTGATGAAAAATGACAATAACTAATAAATAATGCTTAAATAAATTTTATTGGCATTTATTGAAAGTATTGTGATTTTATTTATAGTTTAATGTTAATATGTATATTGAAAATAGTTAAATTATTAGTTAATAATTGCATAAGAATGTTAAAAATGGTGAATTGATATGAAATTAAATTATAGTCAATGAAAATGAAATAAAAAGTCAACCGATAAATTTTTTGAATTTTTATTAAGTCATGGTAATAATGAGAATAATGAATTATTGGTAAATAATTCATAAAATGAGTGAAAATGATGGAAATAAATTGATAAGTAAGTGAAATGATCAATATAAAAGAAAAGGAAAGTTTAAAGACAAAAATATATTTTGTGTATAAATGATAATTTAAGTGTATAGAAATATAAAATGTTTCAATTATTAGTTTAAAGAGCAAAAAAATAAACTTATAATGGAAAAATTGTAATTATGTGTTTGAAATGAATAATCCAATAGAAAAGTCAAATTATGTATTTTTCGAGGCATAAAATAATAAATTATACCAATAGAATTCATAAGTGCGTAAAAATAATAAAATAAATACGTGACTAATTTATCAAAATAAATTAGTCAATAAAAAGTATTAAAAAAATAAATGATTATAAAATAATTCGTTGACGAAATAAAAGTGGGCTTATCGAATAATTAAAAGTTTGGACAGAGAAGAGAGAAAAAAAATATTATAAAAAGTCAAGCCTTGAATTATTGAAAAATAATTTACAAAAAATTATACAAAAAGAATAAAAAAATTGTGAATTATAATGCCATAATTCATAATTTATAATCCGTATAAAAGACTGAAAAGTCTAAGTATCTGAATGAATTATCGAAAAATAATTCATAAAAGTGACTGAAAAAGATAAAGTAAACAAAAGGACAAAAAGTTATTGAATAGTCAAAGGCACAAAAGAGTGCATTTGATCATAATAAAGTGTAGTAATAAATAAAAAAAAGAAATTAAAGATTTTTAAATGTTTAAAAATGATTGCAAATGTAATTGATTATTTTGCCCTTAGCGATAAGAAGGTAATGTTATTCTTGATTAGAATATAATTGGCTAGCCATAGGGACACCTTTGTACCGCGTTGCAAGTCATGGTGGCTTGCTTTACTATAGGTAGAATCTTTGATCTCCATAGCTTTAGTGAAAGTGAAAGTGTATCTGTTTTCTGCTCTGTGAGATTTGATCTTCCGATATCATTTTTTTATCTGTTCAGTGGGACCTTTGGGTCTATTCCCGAGTATCCTTTTGAGAATCCTGTTATATTGCACTAGGGACGCATCGAAATGAATAAATCAGTATTGCTTAAATAAAATTGAATATAAAAAGTTATAATGAAGAATGATTCGTTTCGAAGAAAATACAAAGTTGAAATAAATCTGTAAAGTTACTCGAAAAGTGTGATTAATAAGGAAAAAGAAAAAGAAAGGTTTTATATGAATAAAATAATAAATAAAGATTAAGTCAAGCTTCTATAATGAAAAATGATTTAAATTGTATTTTGTTTTACATGAGAAAGATAAATTTAATTAATTGGTATTTCATGTACCAATTACTATCGTGAATAGTAACAAGTTTGAAAAATAATATTAATTTCCTATTTAATGTTAAAAAGTATTGGCAATGATATTAAATGAAATTTAATGCTTAAGTAAATGTATTTATGAAAGACAAGTTAAATGAAAGATAAAACGATAAAAATGCATATAATTGTTCAATGAGAAAAAAGTAAGAGATATAAGTCCTAATCAATAAGTGAGCATAAGTAAATGAATAAAATAAGGAAAGAAAGTTTTGACTGCAAAATGCTCCACAATAGCCATATCACTTTACAATAAAGTTTAAAAGCTTTTAAATAGTGATGTATTTATTAGTTAAAAGTTAAAGAAAAATAAATAAATAAATAAATATATATATATATATATATATATATATATATATATATATATATATATATATATCAAGAAGGGTAATTAAAATACATATTGAATAATTGGACAATAAGCTAAGAAATAAAATAGTCTAATTTGGTACCATTAAAACTCGAGTACCAATGCATATTGCTAAATGAAATGATAATTTTATCGCTGTGGTTAAAAAGATAAGACGGAAGTGAAAGTAAAAGTAAAAGTTATAGTAAAGAATAAAGTAAGGTAAAAATAAATCTGATAAGGATTTACCTTAGAAGATAGTGTAAAGTAAAGTTGTAAAATTTAAACCAAAGAGCAATGATCACCAAAGTGCGGGTTAATAATAAATTAATGTTAATTAAAGTGAGAGAAAGTGTTAAATGAAATAAGAATAATAGTAGCATAAATTATGTAATTATGTTTTATTCTAGGAAATTTTTGTATTAGTAGTCACCACTGGGTATATTTAATGCTCAGCACGTAATGTTTACTGCGTGCAGGTTATGAAGTGTTGCGGGAGCATAGTATATATTGGAGCCAGATCGGAAGAAAAGATTTTGTATAAGACTGAGTTGTATTTTGACATGTATATACTTAGACTATTAAGGTAAAAGACTTAATTATAATTTGATTGTATTCTTGATTATTGATGGATGAGTGTATGATGTAAGCTCTTGGCATGAAGTTATTTTGTATATGTTTAATTGTTTACAAGACTGTTGAATGATGTAAAAGCATTTTAAGTGTTTCAAATTGTTTAGTAAAAAAAATAATTTACCGTTTTCGGCTAAGTTTCGTATCGAAAAGAACTGTTTCGAGAAGGGTGTGACACCTGAAGTCGAATAATCTTATTCCTGATGAGAAAAATTCAATTTTTCTAATTGTTGTTCACCTGAAAGAAGACATTAAAATGCTCTTCATCTTGGGAGTCTACAGTTGACATAAGAGACATCTTTATATGCTTTCCACACCATGAACTTGCCTAGTAAATTCATAGTCTCACTAATTAGGAACTGCAAAATACAAGTGCCTATGAACAATAAAAAAAGAAAATGGCTTTGGTGGTGACAAGCACAGTTTTGTCCTAAGAGTGAGAAATTATGGTTAAAATCCAAATGAAGTTTGAATCCACATACTTTGCAGCAACCTATAGGATACCTTTGTTTAACCTGCATTGTGATACATCCAAGCAAGTGAAATCTTTCCAAAATATCTACCTTCTAGTTAAGCCAAGAAGCTTGACTTTCACATAATTTAAATACCCAATTACTCATCTAGGTATTGTGCAAAACTAAATGAATGTTAGTTAAGTGATATTGAGAGTATATGTATTCATATAAGTACATTCAATCATTCATGATATAAAAGTAAATAAAGTTAATTGATAAAATAATTACATATTCATATAATTATATTAATAGATAAAATTTATTATATATAGTAACTATATATAATCACATTATTGATTTACAACTCCATTACTAATACAGGTATTGTACGAAAATATATACATACTAGTTGAATGAGACTAAAAATAAATAAAATTAATTGATAAAATAATTATACACTCATATATAAAATATATTAATTGGTAATATTTTATTATATATAATAAATATATTTAATTACATTACGAATTTAGATAGTCATATAGGTATTACTCTAAAATAGATGAGTATTAGTTAATTGATATTCAAAGTAAATGGAATTAATTAATAAATTATTTATGTGATAAATTGCTTAACTTACATATCTATATAGATATTTAATAAATATTATTTATAAAAAAAATAAAATAGTTATTGAGTGATATTAAAGATATATTAAATTAAATACAAATTTTTTAATTATATATTCATATTCATATATATAGAATAATTATTATAATAATTAAATTTTGTTTTCAATAATTAAATATTTAGTTTAATTTATTAACTAATTATTATCTTAATTTTGTGTATTAAAATATATAATGTAAATAATTATGGGATTAAATTTATACAGTACATATAGAATAAAAATTATGTAGAAAAGCAAGGTGACGGACATGAGGCATAAACAAGGAGGATAATTGCCACTCGAGTGTTTCTCCGGTCAACATTGGAATGATTGGACAACCAAATGAGGAACTATCTGGAGCTGAACTAAGTGTAGATATGGCAATAGCATTAATGGGTAACTAAGTGATAATACCTTGAAAAAAAAAATAAGCCTAATAAGAGGTTCATCGCTAAAATATCCATAAATACCTAAACCTCTCCAGTCAATTGGCTAAAGATACGAAAATGAGACCGTTCGATTGGATGTGATCCGTCACGCCATAACAAGATTGTCTGACACACGCTTCTATTAAATTACCATCATCTTTACGATAGGTCATACCTGCCTCAGAATAAGCCTACTATTCAAGAATATTGTTCAAATCTTCTAGCACTATAAATAATAGATTAATTCTAAAAATACACACACTCTCTAATTATTATCCTTATTCTCCCTCTAAAAATTTTTCTTCCAATTGCTAACTTAAGCATCAGAGTGCTAACGAAAGGTACAACCAGGAAAGCACCTTTTTTGCAGGATGCATGCTTTAGTCCGATTGGCATCAAGGCCCCAAGCACACATCGGCTCCCTATCTTCACTCAACCAAAGTTCTTCCCCTTGTTCTATAAAATTTTCTGATTTATCGTTTATTGCTTTTGTTGAGAGTCGATGGCTGAGCAAAAGTATCAAACGTCCATACCTCCTAGAGAAATATGAATTTATAATCACAGAGAGAAAGTCGATAAATAGAAATTCCATGAAAGTCTCCGAGACTACATGAAAAATCCACGGATAGAAAAAATGAAATTCGAGACTGCAATAAAGCAAAATTTGTACACCAGGTCCGAAAGAAAGCAAAAAATCTTCCTTTTGAGATATTGTACAATAAATGCAAGAGACTCTTAAAACTAGCCTACTGGGAAAGATACTGGGAGGGATGAAACGACTACCCCTTTCTTCATTTCCAAGCAAACCAAGCACAACAACAAGAAGAGTTTCTTCTCCCAAAGCAACACACTCTCCCATCTTCTTCAAGGAAAAAGAAGCAACATGCAGAAGAGAAAAGATCCCCGCTTTACATCAAGATAAAAAACGCTCACATCAAGAAAAAATGAGTCTATACTACAGATCAGACGATCGAAACCCCCTTTCCATGACAGAGAGCCAATCAGTACAAGTAAAAAATGAGCCATGAATTATGCCTCTAGCAAAGTAGCCATGTAGAAAAAGAGGAGAGAATACACCCAATATTAAAGAAAGATGAATTACTTGCACCAATATTGAAGGAGGATGAAATATTTCCCTCCCTCAATATCATACATCAAGATGCAAATCTACACAGTTCTTCTATAAAAAAAGACATAGGAAAAATGGAGAATTACCTTCATACATTCAACCAACCCAAAATTTGGGCACTGATGTTTTTGCCTTACCAGCTGCTCCCTTCAGCGAAAGCAAAGTAAAAAGGAGAACGAAAGTGATCAGATGCAAAGAAAGGAAAAAAATTCAGGCGAGTAAGGGTCTTTCCCCATACCTAATCAAATTAGAGGCATAAGAGGAAAAAGTCAAATTGAAGAAAGAATATATCAAGTCCAAAGAAGAATGAAATAGTATAAGCTAGGTCAAAAGGAGAATGAAACGTCTTTTCTTTGGGATATTAGATGGCTATTTTCACGAAGAGAATAGGGAGAGACTGCAAAATAAATCTTCCTCATCTCAACATCAAAATGTGTCGATCAAAGAATTTAATCCCAATCAAAATGATTGGTGAAATGCAAGAACAACTAAGAAATGGCACCTTGTGGATGAAGACATCTGGACGATGATGCCTAGTATAATCCTAAAAAGGGACGAAGAGAAGCCCGATTCAAACAAGGTGAAGAAGGCTCTAAAGGTGCTTCCCTCAATTAACTTCAAACTAAGAAAGTTAGCAAAGTCATAATGACAATTTCAATTGAAGATGAAAATATGTTATCCTAATTGAAAAATTCTCGATTAAAAGATCGAAAAAAAACTTTGCTAATCCCAAACAAAAGATTGATGAAAATTTTACTAGTCCTGATCGAAATATGAATAAAATTTATTTATCAAATTTGATTAATTTCTCAAATTACATTCCCCTGATCAAGCTTTTGATTTAGTAAATATATCGATATGTATCACAACGAACATAAAAATAAAGACAAAGATATGAAAGAATAAATTTATTAAAGCTCTTTCCAAAGAGTTACATTTGAAGTTTACAAAGAGAAAAAATATAATCCTATGTCTACAATCAATTGCTGCCATTTTTTCTCAACCTTCAAGTTGTTACAAATATCTCCCACTTATGGCACTTCGAAATATAGAAACCAAAATGAGATCAGCCATGGCCTGAGAAGATGAGAATGAAGAAAGTGGCAGGAGATGGAGATTGCATCGTTTACTACAGCAGGTGATGCCATGGTAGAGAAATACCCAACCATTCATTCGTCTTCCTAAAATGGCAATGTCAAGACAAAGCAGGAGACAATTAAGGGGTTCAATGGGAAACTCTATGGGAAAAGCAAGCAAAAAAAAAGCAAAAAAGGAAGCAGATAGATTAGAGTGCAAAGAAGCGATTATATTTATAAGAGTCTAAAAGCATACGTTGTGAATCCTAATAAATGAGTTAAAGAGAATAAATAGACGTAATTAAAACTAAAAAATAGAAATGACAAAAGAGCAATTAATTAGTGCCATTTTTGTCACACCCTTCTCGGAACAGTCTTTTTCAAAGTGAAACTTAGCCGAAATCGGTACGTTTTTTTTATCGAACAATTCAAAACACTTAAAATACTTTTTTATTAATTCCAGAATCATACGACAGTCTTATAAATAGTTAAAACATATACAAAAATAGTTCCATGTCAAAATCTTACATCAGACATTTATCCATTAATAACATAAATACAATCAAACCACGGTTCAGTCTTTTACCTTAATAGTCTAAGTATATACATGCCAAGATACAACTCAGTCTAGCACTAATTCTTCTCTTCCAATCTGGCTTCATCTATACTGTGCTCTCGCAACACATCAAAACCTGCATGCAGTAAATACTACGTGCTGAGCACTAGATATGCCCAGTGGTGACTACTAATTCAAGAATTTCCCAAAATAAAGCATAATTTCATAATTTATGCTACTAGTATTCTTATTTCATTAAATATTTTCTTTCACTTCAGTTAACATTAGTCATGTTATTAACTCGTATTTTGATAATCATTTTTCTTTGGTTCTCAAACTTTCAACTTACCTTATAGTATCTTCTTAGGTGGATCGATATCAAATTTGCTATTACCTTACGTTATTTTTCACTATAACTTTTACTTTTATCATTACTTTCGTTTTATTTTTTTGTCACGATGATTTAATTATCAATTCATTTAGCAATGTGTATTGGTACTCGCATCTTTAAGAGCACCAAAATAAACTATTTTTAATTCTTAATTTTACTGATCAATTATTCAATCTGTATTCTAACTATACTTTTTGCTATTTATTCTTTTACTTAAACTTTTATCTAATAAATATATTACTATTTAAAGGCTTATAAGCTTTATTGCAAAGCGATACAACTATTTTGGGACACTTTGCAGTCAAATTCTTTTTCCTTCTTTTATATCTTTACTTATGTTCAAATATTTACTTTAAAACTTATGTGTTTTATTTTTATTTTTCATTGAACAATTATGTGACTTCTCATCGTTTTACTTTTCATTTAACTTTTCTTTCAGAAATACGTTACTTAAGCATTAAGTTTCACTTAATGCCATTACTATCATTTTTTAACATTAAAAAGGAAATTAATATTATTTTTCAAACTTGTCACTTTTTCCACTAGCAATTAGTGCAGGAAATACCAATTAAGTAAATTTATCTTTTTCATTATAAAAGCCTAACTTAATCTTTATTTTACATTTTATTCTTATAAAATCTCTCTTTTTCTTTTTCTTATTAATTACATTTATTTTTCGAAAACCTTTACAGATTTATTTTAACTTTGCGTTTTCTTCCAAACGAATCATTTTTCGTTATAACTTTTATATTCAATTCATTTAAACAATACTGATTTATTCATTTCGATGTGCTCCTAGTGCAATATAACATGATTCTTAAAAAGGATACTCGAAACTGGACCCGAAGGTCCCATTGAACAGATAGAGAAATGATCTCGAAAGATTAAGTCTCATAAAGCAGAAAACAGATACACTTTCACTTTCATTGAAGCTATGAAGATCAAAGATCTCACCCATAGCAAAGCAAGTCGCCATAACTTGCACCGTGATACAAAAGTGTCCCTATGGCTAGCCAATTATATCCTAAACAAAAATAACATTACCTGCTTATCGCTAATGGCAAAATAATCAGTTATATTAGCAATTATTTTTAAACATTTAAAAATCTTTAATTTATTTCTTTTATTTCTTTGTACATTATATTCTGATCAAATATACTCTTTTAGTGTTTTTTACTATTCAATAACTTTTTGTCCTTTCATTGAATTTATCTTTTCAGATCACTTTTGTGAATTATTCTTCGATAATTCACACAGATACTTAGGTTTTTCAATCTTTTATACAAATTATGAATTTTAACATTAAAATTAACAATTCTCTTTTATTCTTTTTGTAATTCTTTGTGAATTATTTTTCAATAATGCAAAGCTTGACTTTTTACGATTTTTTCTTTTCTGTCCAACTTTTCAATTATTCGATATGTCGATTTTTATTCCGTCGGTGAATTATTTTATAATCATTCACTCTTTTAATACTTTGTAATGACTAATTTATTTTGATATATTAGTCATGCATCTATTTTACTACTTTTACGTAATTAGAAATTCTATTAATATAATTCATTATTTTATATCTCGAAAATGCATAATTTGACTTTTCTATAGGATTATTCATTTCAACCGCATAATTACAATTTTGCCCTTAAAAGCTCATTTTAGCTCTTTAAACTAACAATTAAAACACTTTATATTTCCATACACTTAAATTGTCATTTATAAGCAAAATTACATTTTTAATCCTTATTGACAATAAAATTCATTTTCTCAATAATTTAGTTATTATCTGACTATTTTATATTTACTTAAGCAATTTTTACTTGATTTACTTGCTTTTTACACTTTTGAAAAAAATTACCATTTTGTCCCTAAACTTTCTTTTCTTTTTTTTTATTTATTTAACAATGTATTTCCATCACTTTCACTTATTTTATAAATTATTTACGAATAATTCATTATTCTTGTTATTTTCATGACTTAATATTGATTTCGAAAAATTTCTCGGTTGACTTTTTACTTCTTTTCATTGACATTAATTTAATTTCATATTAAATCATCGCTTTAGTCATTTTTATACAATTATGCATTAATATTTCAATTATTTTCACTATATATATTCACATGAAAATTCCAATAAATTCAATAAATTCTAATAAAATGTATTTATGCATTATTATTGTTTAGCATCATTTTTCACTAAAATAATCAATTATTTTCCATTATTTCACAATTTTCACTATGAACATATTCAATACATAGGCTTTAAAATTTCAAAATAAATTTCAATAATTCACTAAAAATTCAAGGGTACCAATTATCATCTCTATATTCTATTTAGGCTAAAATATATTATTTTCATGCAAAATTTTACACTCTTCCCTTAGTGAACAATTCGGCCACCATTGCTTTTCTACCCTAAAATTTTTATTTCTCTCATTTTCACTTTCCATCCATCTTTTCTCCAATCCAACTACAATTACCCTAACATAATTGCATCAATTATTTACTTTAAACATTTTTACCTTAATTACATAATTAAGAAAAATTCATAATAATAGGGAAACTAAAGGATTTTGTATTCACTTACCTTTTTCCAAGCTTAACCTTCATTAAACTTCATTTTTCTTCACTTGGCATAAAGTACAACTTCATCCTTCAATAACATCACCTTTGGCCGAATCATCAAGCCTTCCTAACCTCAATTTTTTGTCCTCAAATGAAAAATCCAAGCTCATAATTAGCTTCTACACCTCAAAAACTATAAGAAAACACTAAAAACTCAATTAAAATCACTTAATTTCTTAAGTTCCATCTTACCTCTTTTCCTTTCTTCACTTGATTCCTTGTCTTTCCTTACTCAAATTACTTGATTGAGGCCACTAGGGTGACCTAGAGAGAGAGAATTTCATCTTTTGTGTTGGAGTTTAAAGGAGATTTGGAGTGAAAGAAGAAGAAATCAAAGAGAGAGAGAAGAAGATGATGGTTCGGCCACCATTAGAGGGGGAAGAGGCTGGATGTTTCTGGAACAAATCTCCAAATTTTTAGGTCTATAAATACTCTCTTGATGGGCCAAAATTGGGCTTAAATGAGTGGACTTTGCCCACTTAAACATTAAGGCCCATTTTAAGCCATTTAAAGCCCAATTCAATTTCTCTATCTTCCTCACTTCAAATCACTTCAAAAATAATTTCATTATTCTTAAAACATCTAAAATAGCCAGCACGCAAAATTTCGGCTTAATCGGAGTTTGTTATTGATCCGATTCAAACTTATCGATCCGATTCAATATCGATCCGATTCAAACTTATCGGTCCGATTCAATAACTGCCGGTGCCACCGAAAAATTTAATTCTTATTACCAAAATATTCTACATAAAAATTCATGTAGTCACGTAAAATCTGGCAATATTCAGAGTTTTTTTTACTATTTTTAATTATTTATGCAAAATCAAGTCTCATTTCCTACCAGGAAAATTGACTCACTACTTTTTTCATATTTTTGACTTTTGGAGGCTCATTTGACCTCAAATTCACTTCAAATTTCAACCCTAGGCTCACCATGACTATTACTTTCAAATGGTCCAATAAAATATTTTTGATTTTCAGGTCCGGAAAATACTATTTATTGCCGTAAATCACTATTCACGACTGACCCGATGTTGAGGCCATTACAATTTTCCAAAAGGATAAGGTCAAATACATCAATTCGAGAAAGAAATGATTGGGTTTACGATGCAAACATTAAAAGATAAATGGTAAAGAAAATCCCTAGTGGCCAACCAAAACAAACAACTCGAAGACATCAATCCTGATCCAAATTGTCAAACCTAAGTCGTCCCTAAGTTCGTTGGCATCTCAAAGTAAGAAGCATATAAACTGCAGTGATACCATCTTGATCGGAACAAACTTGCAAAATGATGTTTTCATAAGATAAGTTAAAATGTCATCCAATTATATCTTTCCTTATTGTTAGTTTTTAGTAGTATATTACGAGACAAATGACAGAGTAAGCAAGATAAAGGTAAGAGTAAAACAAGAAATCGTACAAAAGATGAAGTTCATTAAAACTCTTAAAGTCAATACAGAATACATTGAATACAAAGATTTTTTGCTCGAAAAAAAAAAACAGCAACAGTGAAGAATCCATAGCTTCATTACAATAAGACCACCTCTAATTTTGTAACCTTCTTCCATCAAGCCGGTATTAGGAAAATAGAGGAGAGAATATAGACTTGCATTTCCCACCATGACCTAAAGAAAGTCCAGGGTTGAAAGAATGAAGTAGTAGCGAAGAATAGAGGTCATATGATCTGCTATGGCAAGTCACATATTCTAGGAAAAAATCTAGCGATTCATTCATCTTCCTAAAATTGAAAGAAAATAAAAAAAAAATAAAGAATCATCAGGAGGTTCCATGGAAAAAAGGAGAAAGCATGGTTCACAAAAAGAAGAAGAAAAAGGCACGCCTATTTATAGGAATTTTTGCCTCATTGAAAAATCCTCGCAAGCAAGCCACGTGGCAATGCTATTAAAAGTAGGAGTAAATACAATTGTAAAAGTTTGGAAGAAAAAATAGCAAAATTTAAAGAAGCATCCTCCTTTAAAAAGGTGCCCTTTCCGAATTAGCGCTTCCCACAGCAATATGAAAAAAGAGATGACGATCCAAACACCCACCGTTAAATGAATGGGTCAAAAAAGACAAATCTATGGTCGATCAACATAGAGAAGATGTGGTGGCGTAGTTATTTTTCTTGTGGTCTGTTTTACAGTATGGTAGTATGTTATGGTAAAATATGATTTTAACAATATGATATTTGAAAAAATTGTGTTATGGTTGATTCATTATATTGTGTTAGTATATATTTTGTTAACCTATATATTAACATGCATTGTGTTAGCCTATATAGTATGTATTGCATTAGTTTATATATTATTAGATTGTTTAGTGTAAATATATACTATTTAACTTGTATTATTACCTACAATATTTGGTATAAATCTGTATTATTTTATAATATTTTATATTGTGCTTGTATAATAATATAGTGTATTATATTTTAAAAAATTAAAAAATATATAAAATTAAATTTTTAATATTACTAATTTAAACAAAATTAATTATAAAATATAATTTTTCATATATCAAATTTTTTAAAACATAAATATTTCTTAAAACATAAATATATATTAGTAGATAAATTAACAATCAAACAAATAATTTAGGATGTGTTCGGTAAAATTATAAGTTTTTTATTTTTTTAAAAAATTATATATATATATATATCACTATTGGATTGATAAGAATCTAGTGTGATTAGCAAACTAACATTCTAAAGCAAGAGCTAATCTTGATGGAATTCCCGAGTCCTTAATTGCTTACTCCATTCTAATATCCAACCTTGATTCAACGATAAGATTCTGTCTCAGCATGGAGCTTTCCCAATGCCAAAGAGTGAAATTTCAGTTCTCATTTAAAAGTGAGAAAATTCTTTATAAAAATGTTTTTCCAAATCTTTGAATGGTGCCCCAAAAACAGGGCAAAATATTAGATTTTCAAGAACTCGAGGGGGAAAAAATAGTACCTTCGTCGGGTATATTATTATTACTAGTATTGATATTATGGCTAATTCTATTGTGAGAAAATGGTTTCGAAACAGAGGCATCTTACATACAACAATCCCGCCTCAAATTTACACCAGAACAGAATGAAAAGGGCAGAAATTTCCTGTATGACAAGTCCTGAGGATGATTTATGCTGCCTGCTATCTCAATGATACAAAAATTGATATCAGGCACCTTATGTATTATCAACACTAAAGCATTTACCGATCAATTAGCCCCCTTAATTATGATGGAGGACCATCACCTGCACATTGTTCTCTATTATTATCATTCTTCAATCTCGGGCTAGATTGGCCCTTGCGGGCACCATGTAGTCCTTCCGTTTGGGGATCATATGATTGAGAAGCAAGGTAACTCAGAGCCAAAACTACATCTGATACGTTAGGTCGCATATTAGGCTGCTCCTGAACACACATTGCAGCAATGGCAAGAGCTTGGTACAATCCTCTTGTAGGATAATGTCCTCGAAGCAAAGGATCAACCATGTGAGCAAAGTTCCTGCGGTCTTTGAACATTGGTCGCGCCTGCAAAGAATCCAACAGATTTAATAACTTTATCAATTAAATATTACAGTTGATCATTATATCCCCTCTATTGACCTCAATTCTCATAAACAAACTAATATTCAAATTTTCAGGATTATAAATCATCTCACACCAATATATTGCTTTTCACTTTTGACACAAAAACCATATGAAAACTTGCAGATATAAAGAAGGCAAAACAGACAAGACATTTTGAGAATCTTAGATTCCCTTTCAAATTAAGATAGTATCATTACCAACTTAAACTAACCAATGAACAAGTGGAAGTGAGAAACTGAAGCTAAATACTATTGATTACAGAAATAAAAGAAATGTCTACGGAAGTTAGGGACAGGACTTTGGCAGCAGAATAGTGATTGCACATAGAGACAATTCATTTCAAGTCTCAATAAAAGAGGCAAATCTATAATGCATGTTAAACCTAGGATTTGGCTGACATTTTATTTGCAATCCATTCACCTATTAATTTGTGCAATCCAACGCAGAGAAGTCAGTTATTCATCTTAAGTTTCATTCATTACTCATATACCTATTCATTCCTAGTAGCACAACTCAACAGAGGACAGTTGTTTTTTAAGCTACAGTTCTATCGAAAAAAAGCAAATGAAATTGCTAGCAAATAGCAATGACATTTATGATTCCATTTTTGCAGCTCAAACTTTGTCAGAAGACTGCCAATTCATCCATACAACTATGATATTTTTATGCATGGTACCCTGCCAAAAGGAATCTACTGAAGCCATTGAGTTGGATGGATGATCATAAATAAATGATTTCAAGAATGATTAGCTTCATAAAACTGACAAGCAAGCAAATACATTTCCCAAAGTTGGAAATAATTTGAAAAGAACCCATTCATAAACCATTGAAAAGAACAACTGCAATAAATTCATAACCCACATCAATCTGAGGTTTAATCATAGAACAATTAATTTCACCAAGTAAAACAAACATCTTGGACTAATTTAAATCACATGGTGACTGGCCAGATATTATCTTACCCAAGCAACAAGATTCTGTTCATTACGATCCTTCATTTGATCAATTGCTTTCCTGCCTGTAATGAGCTCCAAGAGAAGCACTCCAAAGCTATAAATGTCTGATTTAAAAGTCAGCTGACCCGTCATTGCATAGTCTGGCGCACAATATCCGTATGTGCCCATAACCCTTGTAGAAACATGTGTCTTATCCCCGCTGGGTCCTTCTTTAGCCAAGCCAAAATCAGATAGCTTTGGATGATAATCCTCCCCAAGCAAAATGTTTGAGCATTTAAGATCACGATATATAATAGGAGGTGTCATTTTCTCATGTAAGTACTCCAGACCCTGTGCTGCACCAGCAGCTATTTTCATTCTTGTGTTCCAATTGAGTGGTTGTCTATCAGGCGGAAGATCTATCGGAGGAAAGATGTAAAAAGAAATGAATAAGAACAGCCAAGTCACGAAAATGAGCAAGCTCAAAACAATGATTCATATGGTAAGTTGACTTACATACCATGAACATGGTTCTCAAGAGATCCTAAAGGCATGTACTCATACACCAGTAGCCTCTGAGTTCCTTCTGCACAATATCCAATTAACTTGACAAGATTGGGATGATCTGCTTGACTTAGTGTTAGAACTTCACACAGAAACTCTCTAGTCCCTTGTACACCATTTCGATCAAGTTGCTTAATGGCAACAACCTATTAATTTCCAATAAAAAAACACAATTTAAATTCACAATCAATCAGAAACATATCATATCCTACAGTTCTGACATCAATTAACTGTTTCTATGCTAACCTGGTTAACGCTCTCTAAGAACCCCTTATAGACTTTGCCAAAACCTCCTTCACCTAAGAAACAATCTTCCTTGAAATTGTCTGTTGCAGCTAAAAGTTCCTCGTACCTAAATACTTGGGCCCGCTTGACATTGTTTCTATCAATAGACCCAACAATCAAATTCAAATTATTTACATCAGAAGATGGTCGATCATGCATAGAATCATCCTTCTTTATCACATTTGCATATGGCTCTACTTTCAATGATCCTATAAAACAAACAAAATATTAAAATGAATGGAAAAAGAAGAAACAAATAGACACAAGTTGATGCACACGGTGAAAAAAATCCCTAAAATATTATTTTCATTGGGTATGGGATTGTATAGAAGCCACAGTCATCAAAGTCGAAAGCAAACAAAAGAAGACACTAAAGACAAAATATATTCATATACATATATGAAAGATGAAAGGAGGGTTTTGGATTTTTGGTCAGATTTTACAAAATGTACAAAAAAATAAACAAATAAAGATAATGGCCATTAATACACAAGCCTAAACCCCAGGCACCGTGAGAGAGGAACAGAGAGGATTAAAAAAAAAAAGAAGAAGAAGAAGAAGAAAAAGAAAAAGAAAACTTTGAGTTTCTGATCACTCCAACCCAATTTAGCAAAAACAAAACATTTTAACTTTCAAATCATTTAAGCTGCAATAAATATGCAAATACAAGGGGAACAAAAAAGAAAAGAAAAGTAAAGAAAAATCCCATTTGTTAAAAATTTCAAAAATGGAAACTTAGGGTCCGACAGTGAAAGAGAAAGAAGTAACAATAATTCACAGAAAACAGGGTAACATTTCAAGATTTTCAGAAAAGATAGAAACTTGGGATCACGAAATGAAATACCTGAAGCGGGTCTGGTTTGATTGTTGCGTTTATTGCTACTACTACTCTCTGATCGCCTCTTTGATTGTCCTCCATTGCAGAAAAAACATCCCATATTATTTTTTCAACTATTAGTAATCTTTTATTATTCTTAATTCCCAACAAAAGCACCAAATTTCAAAAAATAAAAATATCAACTTTCTCCCCACTTTTCTTTCTTGCAAGAAAGAGAAATTGCTAAGAAAAAAATATAAAGAAAACAGAGCTCTAACTCTCAGCAAGAAAGAAACAGAATGTGGAGAGAAAAAACCAGAGAAAGAATAAGAAGACGAAGAAGAACTGAGCTCCTTGATAGAATTTTAGGGCTTTTATATGAGCTTTAATATTTTTTATACGTATATTTAAACATAATATTACAATAAATAATATATTTTCTATGATCCAGTGATAACACAACTATAGAGTTCCGAAAGCCCACCAACCAGAGACACCCACGTGGAAAAGGTCAAACTGTCTGGACACGAGGCCAAATGGGGAATTACCGCGTGCATCTGGTCAATAAGATAGGAGAAGCTGCGTTCTTGTTTTGTCTTTTCTGCGTCGCGGTGCTGACATGGCACATGATTATTAGTGTGGCACAGTAATTTTGATGTACCAGCAGATCTTTGTCATTTTTCTTTTTTTTTATCAGTAATTTTTATTATTTTCACTGTCGTGAGTACAATTGCAAAGCGGCCATTAAACGCCGTTTGATCTCCGAAACGAGTGAGTATAAATGTACTGCAAGTCAAATACTTTTTTTAAATATTAAAATTTTAAAAAACATTTATTTTTATTTTTTGAAAACAGGGACCCACGTCGATTTCCTCACCTCAAGGCCGAGTGGGATCCAGTGATTAGAAATACAAGAAGAAAGAAACGAAACGCGGTTTCGCCATTTCAAACGGCCTTTTTTTAACGGTGGTGATTCACGCGTTAGTTAACTCGCCCGCCACGATAAACAGAAAAGAAGCCAGTCAGATTACTGGACTTTTTTTCATATTTGCCTAGATTGCAGCACACTTGATCCCAGCTAGTTTTATGCAAATTTACCGTTTTAACCTCACACGGTATTTTTAAACCAGCTAATTGTTTTTGATAATTAATTAATTTTCATAGGGAAAGATTTATATGTGATTAGCAATTCGGGGGGAAATTTAAAAACAAAAGTGGATATAAATTTGTAGTTAAATATAAATTTATTCTAGAAAGATTTTCTTTTAATGAGTAGTAACTACATTATTCCGTTTCAATTTAAATTTTAAATGATTTTATCTCTTCCATAAATTTGTTGTACCAACTTCGATTTTCATGATTTCTTTCCTTTTTCTGTAATCTTTTTACATTTTTAAAAATATGCTAATAACAATTAATTAATTGAATAATTTAAGTCACTTTTCTTTT
Source organism: Excoecaria agallocha (assembly GCA_037975025.1). Taxonomy (NCBI): domain Eukaryota; kingdom Viridiplantae; phylum Streptophyta; class Magnoliopsida; order Malpighiales; family Euphorbiaceae; genus Excoecaria; species Excoecaria agallocha. The sequence goes on along the minus strand of CM075814.1, from coordinate 5,185,168 downwards.
AGTATTTTTTTACAATTTTTTTATAATTTATTTTAAATAATAATTCAATATGCATATATTTAAACTGTCTAATTAATGACATACATAATCAGATGATTTAAATCTGCATACACTATCATATACATGTACAAGCTATCACATTCCATCTAAGTAATGCTAATGAAACGTAGGATGCTAGTCTGAAACATATATTAAGAGAATATTAGTTTTTAATAATGTGGAATATACGAAAACATAAAAAAAATAATAATAATAGATCAACTAAAATTACACTAGCATGCGAAATATAAAAAGAATTTAAAGCTCTAATAATATTAATGAAATTAAAAATAAATCTCTTTATTTATACTTTCAAATAGAGATCATGCATAAAAATATACTTGAAATTGATAAAATTATTTAATTACACAACTCAAATTTAGGAATGATATTTTATAATGGCAAAAATATTTAATCTATTGTTTATATGAACTTATCAATATATACATATTACTCCTCTTAATCTTGACAAAAATATATTCATTGTCTCATGAAATTCTTTTGGCTCATGAGTTTTTTTTTTTGGTTACATTAATTAGATAATATCGATGAGAGTATATATATTACATTCTAAATTTAACGAAAAGAAATATGAACCAAATAAATTCCGAAGAAATCAATACATATTTGTTAAAATAAGCAATAATGTATGCATATAATAAAGTTGAAACGAGAAATATATTATTTTTTTGTTAATTTTAAGTATGTAAACGTTATTTGTAAAATTAAAAAATGACAGAATACTTTTTCTTATATTAAAGTGATATTTTTATGTATTTCTCTTATTAAATAATTAAAGGCTAATTCTACACTTAATTTGTCGAATAAATTTTATAGGAAGCAAGTAAATTGGTAGGTTAGATAAGGAGATTATCTTTTCTCCATTTTTAAGATACATTTAATGGATTAGGTAAACAAGGAGCGGTGAACAGAAGAATATTCCAAAACTTTGCACCCAAAAATTATAGAAAGAATTAAAATGATGAGTCATGATAGACACATAGATATATATAGAAGTTTTAGGATATTATTTAAAAAAACTCTTTATTAAATCAATTCATAATCCGTTCCAAAAAATATGTATTATAAAAAATATATAATTATTAAAATTTGTATATTTTTAACTGGTTAGATTTATCTTTACTTTTTTTTTTCAAATTAAAAAGTTAATTTATAAATTAAGTAATTGTCACATCACATATCTCAAAAAGAATTTTGACACATGGAGTTCTTAGATTAGCAAATAATTAAGTGTCCAAATCACCAATGAAAATGGCCATGGCATAAAGGTAATGTATTCGTTTTAGGATAAATTAAAAACATGAAAAGATCAAGAATTTTATTAATTTTATTATCTGATTTCAAATTTTAAATATAAAATATTTTTAAATATTTAGTGCATAAAATATTTTATTTGGTTTTACAAACCTATTCAGTATAATTTTAAATATTGAATATTATTATAAAATATCTCACAGCCACTAATTATAAAAGTTGGAACCAAGTTTTATATCATCAATTAACTTTTGGATAGAATAATCTATACTAAAAACATATACGTCAGCATTAAAATGACTTGCACGAATAATTTAGGGTTTGAGCGAGACAGTCAAAGAAGGCAATTGGTAGTAATGGTTTATCCACGTATTTCGAAAACTTTATTTTAATGCCAACAAAAATTTTAATAAGGACACGTTAGTTAACACGTGCCCTAATTGGGATAAACTAAATCCTCAATCAGGATCAGTCAAACAGAAGAACTCATTTCCGACAGGGTACACTAAATATTATTAAAATCGAATTGAATAAAAAATCGATAAGGCTAAAATTCGTGATTCGATAATATTTAATCGAATTTTTTTTATTTTTAAAATATTTATAATTTTATAAATATTATTATATAAAAATTAAAAAAATTATTCATCAAATATTAAATATATATTATAAATATCCTAATAATAAGTTATAAAATATAATTTCAATTTTATTATTACAAGTGATTAATTATGAATTTTTGAATATTATATCTTAGAAATATAAAAATACAATCATATAATGAAAAAAAAATTTATTTAGATGAAGTGCTAATAAAGTAAACACAAAAAATATTAACCTTGCATATATGAGTATAATTATATTTAATTACAATAAATCCTAATAGATAATAAATATATTACATTATTAAGTGATATATTTAGAATTTAAAATACTAATTTTTTAAATAAATAAATAATAAAAATGTATGTGTATATATATGTGTGTGTGTGTTTGTGAAAATATTTATGTTTTTTTACACTTTTTAACAAAAAATCTGATTTTGTTTAGTTCTTTGAATTTTTTCGGTTCAATTCGATTTTTTATCAATCCGATTTTAAGCAGTTAAACTAACCGATTGACCTGACAATTCACGATTAAATCGATCGGTCCGATCCATCACAAGTCACGACAGACGTCCGTCCATCGAGATAGACCCCGTCCGTCACATAATTTTTAGATTTTCTTCCCGTATATTTTAGGTGAGAAAGAGGGAATTTTTTGAATATTTTTTTTATCTCAAATCTAATCCGATATTGAGATATTAAATTAGGGATTTAAACATTAAAAATAGAAGTTTAAAGGAAAATAAAATCCTAAGAAGGAGTGCCATATATATCTCAAATCTAATCCGATATTCAGAACAGTATTTTTCGATATGAAATAAAGCAGTAAACGGTAAATTTTTTTGTTCAAACTTCAATCACTGCCAAAAGATTTCTATACCATTTAAATTACTATTCAATTTACAAAATTTCGACAGCACAACGGCTAGAACTTACTAGCCTGTTAAAAAATCAAACAATTCACACAGCCTCTCCGAAGCACAACAGATCATATCAGATAACAATATACATATATATCATTCACTATCCATCACACTTATACAAACATAACAATATTTACAATTTCATAATTGCTAACCCTAAAAAACATATCAATCTTTATCTTTACTATTTAAGTATATACATGCCAAATATATTAATATAATCACACTAAATTTTCGTCTTCGATCTCTGCTTCCCTGTGTACCAAGCTACCGCAACACGTCAGAATCTGCATACAGTAAACACTACGTGCTGAGCACTAGAAATGTTCAGTGGTGAATATTAATCCTAAAATTTTTCAATTAAAGTATAATTACATAAATTATGCAAATTTTTATTCTTGTTTATGAAAAATTTACTTTTAATTTCTTTCATACTATTTTCATTAGTTCCAACATTTTTGGTAATCATTTTGCTTTGATCTTATACTTTTCAATTTATTTTACTCTAGTTTCGTTTGTAATTTGATTTCAGATTGACTTTTACTTTTACGTTTTCTACTTTTATTTTTACTTAACTTTTGTCCTATACTTTAAATCACTTGACGCAGTTGTCATTTCATTTAACGAGTTACATTGGTACTTGTGTCTTTTTTATGGTACTTTATCCATTTACTATTTTATTTCCTCTATTAATTATACAGTTGTTCATTAAATAATATAATTACAGTTTTCACTATTTATACGTTTCTTTCACTTTGGCTTTTTAATTAATTATTACATTTCAATTATCAAAACTTTTAACTTTTAATACAAAGTGATGCAGTTATTTAGAACCCTTTACATACAGATATTTGTTTTCTACTCTTTTTACAAATGAATCTTTTTATGCATTTATTTCAGAGTTATTGCCTTTTTCATTTTAACTGAATGACCGTTCGTCTTTTAATCGTTTTACTTTTCATTTAACCTTTACTTTCAGAATTTTGTTACTTAGTCATAAATTTACACTTAAATACAATATTATAATTTTTGACTTTAAATACACAATTAATACTATTTTTTATTTTTTTTCAAATAATAATTAGTGTACAAAATACCAATTAATTATCATGGATCTTTTCGTAACATTTCATTTCAATTTCTTTTCTTTACAGAGGTTTATTATTATTTTTTATTTGCTGTACAAACATTACTTATCATTTTATTCTTGTAAAACATTTTCTTTTCATTTTTATTTTTAATTACAAACTTTGGGAACAATTTTAGTTTTATCCCAATTTTTCATTTTTCTTTAGTCAAGTCCTTTTTCATTTATAATATTTATATTCAATTTACTTTTACAAATCAGATTTATTCATTTCAATGCGCCCCTTGTACAATATGACAGAACTCTCAAAAAGGATATGCGGGACATGAATCCAAAGGTTTCACTGATAAAGAAATGATCCACATTAAACCATTTCTCAAAAAGCACATCACTAACACTTTCACTTTAACACTGAAACTATGGAGATCAGAGATTCTATCCATAGCAAAGCAAGTCGCCATGACTTGCACCGTGGTATAGGGTGTCCCTATGACTAGCCAATTATATCTTAAATAAGAATATCATTACCTAACTATTGCTAAGGGCAAAACAATCAATTATATTCGAAATAATTTTTAAACATTTAAAAATCTTTAATTTCTTTCCTTATTTTCTTAATACAATATATATTTTGTCATTCGCACTCTATTTAGTGCTTTTGACTATTCAGTAGTTTTTTCTTTTCTTTTCATCACTTTATCTTTTTTATCACTTTTGTGAATTATTATTCAATAATTCACTCGGATACTTAGTACTTTCCAATCTTTTATACATTTTGTGAATTATATCGTTATAATTCACTATTTCTTCTTTGTCTTTAGCACTTTATACTTTATGAATTATTTCTTAATAATTCGATAATTGACTTTTTAATGATTTTTTTCTTTTTTTCTGTCCAGAATTTTAATCGTTCGGATACGTCAATTTTTATTCGGTTTGTGAATTATTTTATAATAATTCACTCCTTTAATACTTTTTATGGACTAATTTATTTTGATAAATTAGCCAACCGTTTATTTTATAACTTTTTTAGCAAATGAATTATATTATTATAATTCATTATTTCATTTTTCGAAATTGCAGTAATTGGCTTTTTCTTTTCTTTCATACGAGAGTAATTTAATTCTTATAAATTGGCCATCTTTTTACGTGTTTATTGAATTATTTTGCAATAATTTAATATTTTTAATTAAACATATTTCATATTATATTCCAAAATGTTCTAATAATTCATATAAACTCTTAGAAATTTATATGCATATTATTGTACAATTACTATTATTTTTCACTTTCCTTATGAATTATTTCACAATAATTCTTCATTTACACTTAGCACATACACCAATATTCAACTTACAAATTATCTAATAATTTTCATATTTTATCTAAAAATTCATGGACAATTTAAATTTTATGCCTATTACCATTTTAAGACATAAGTAATAAAAATTCACTAATTTCATTAATTTGATTATCCAATAAATATTTCAAAAATATTCAATTAATTCCAATAAATTTCAATAAAATTTATGGATGCATTATTTCATAGACTCTATCAAATTAAAGCTCAATTTCATCCAATTATATACTTTATTTTATTTTCAAGAAAATTTTGGCTCATATAGAAAATTACTTAATAAATTTTCTTAACTCAATTTACACATTATACTAAGTTTAATTAAAATCTAATTGAACAATTACAACATTAATTTCAAATTTTACTCAATAATTCAATATTTTTCTTTAATAAATTTAAAGAAAAAATTCAACAAATTAAAGGGAAATTAAAAGATTTCGTAGTTACATACCTTAATGATCGAATTCGCTTCGATTTGCTTAATAATTTGCTTGCCAGACCAATTGTCGGAGCGTCGCCGAAGGCTCGCAGGTGACAATCCGACATTGCCATTTCATGGATCGGGATCTCTTGACTTCTTTTTCGGTGGTCAAGCGCCCAATCGTCGGTTGGTTTGGTCAGAATCGAAGCAAAAAAGTTTTGCCTCCTCCACGGTCGATCTACCCATCGCCGACAAACAAGGAGGAGTGGTGGGTACCGAAAGACTCACCTCGTCGTCGGGAGTTGATCGGTGGTGGTGGTGTCTCTGTCCGCCGCCTTGACTCGTCGGAATGGAGGAAAATCGGTTGGCACATTAAAAACTCGTCACCCTTTTTGGACACCTGACGCCGGATGTCGAAGAGGGAGTGACCGCCGCCACTCGTTGCCGTGCGGTGGTGGTCGGCGTGAGGTGGCTTCCCTTTCTCTTCTTTCTTTTTTTCTTTTCTTTTCTTTTTCTTTCTTCCCTATCTTGCATCGTCATTGCCCACTGCACTTTCTTTCTTTTCTTTTTTTTTCTTTTCTTTCTTTTTTTACACCCGAGCACCTTTTGTTTTTTTCTTTCTTTTTACTAACCCTTTATGGCCATTTGTGGCCAACGTTGGCTGCCACCTCTTTTATTTTTTTTATTTTTACACACACACACACACACACACACATATATATATATATATATATATCCATAATTTTACCATTTTCGCCTCCAAAACTTTTTCTCTCACTTTCATAGCTCCTATTTATTTTAAAATCGATTTCATAATTTTTATCAAATCAAAAATAGGTGGGACACAAATTTTCAATTCAATCGGAGTCTATTATCGATTCAATTTAAATTTATCAGTCCAATTCGATAACTGTTGGTGTCACAAAAAATTTCAATTCTTATCACCAAAATATTCTATACAAAATTTAAGGTAGGTATGCAAAATATGACAATATTCGGAGTTCATTTACTATTTTTAAAAATTATACAAAATCAAGCCACCTTCTCTATCAGGAAAATTGACTCGCTATCTTTTTCGTATTTTTGCCTTTTCGAGGCTCATTTGATCTCGATTTCAATTCAAATTTCAACTCCGGACTCACCATGACCAATACTTTTCAATGGTCAAATAAAATATTTTTAACTTTCAGATGTACTTTTCGATCCGAAAAATACTATTCACTATCGAAAAATACGGATCACGGCTAACTCGGTATTAAGGCCATTACATTGACTAAGCCCACCTAGGAAAGAAATCATATAACCTCCCGTGTTGGAGCAATAAGGTTGGAAGGCTATTTCTATGCTTGTATGCGGTTATGATTTACAACTAACACACTCATGCATCATATGTATAATATGTACATACATCATCATGCATCATTATAATGATTGATTCATGTATTATATGTATTCTTAACATGTGTTACCATCACCATATATACCCATCATGCATCATTGTAACAATTGACTCGCTAATTATATAAATCCCTAACATGCATCATGTGCCTTATTGTACACCATGCATCGATTAAATCTCACAATATTAGTCATATGTATTATAATACCATTCCCATGCATTATATGTATGTCACGTACCATATGTACACCCATGTCATGAATCGTAAGTATACTTAGTATACTCACGCACCATCCGGGCTATGCATTGCAAGTATATCTAACACAGTCATAAAATTATGCAGCATGTATAGACCATGTACATGTATCATCATTCAACATGTTGCGACATCAGTAAGTGTACCAAATTGATAAGTAATATAATAAAGATTTTTAAGACCACAAATATCGAACCCTAGGAAAATAATTGGCACAAGCAAAATTGATTAATTAGAGAAATATGCTTAAACAATTACCCAATTTGTTGATGATTATGTAGCATTCAAAATTGAAATTGATTAACTATAAAGTTAAAGCAATGTAAAGTATAAAATACCAAAACACTAAAAGCAAAAATTATACTATTGAAAAAACTAACAATGACTTAAAACGTTGTTCGGAAAATCTAATCATCCCTTTCCTATGCAAGGTTCCTTTTCAACATAATGTTCATATGTCTTGGATGTGGTTTACCCATCAACCAGCATAAGTATGGATCCCAAAACCTAGGTGTTAATTAATATCTCATTCCGGAGCTTACTAACCCAACACCTATTCATTTTTTTCCATTTTTCAGATATTACCACACACTAACCCTAGATCTAATAGCTCTCATTTTGAAAATTCCATCAAAACTATAGTTTATATGAGGTAAAACTGATCATTCATGATATGAACATACAATAAGCATCCATTCATCAACTTGAATAAGATTAATGCCATAAATACTTGTAAAACATTCACATCAAGCTAAGCACAAGGGAAAAGAAACATCCAAACATATATTAAGAAAAGAAGTTCATAATCCTTACATGGTTAGGGGATTCAAAGATCTCCAAACAATAAAATAACTACTCACTAATCATAATGTAAATAAAAAGTAAAATAAAAGAAGAAACTATAAAATCCATTTGGAGTTACAGATTTGAAGTTGATGAAGCTTCTTCTCTCTTTCTCCAAGCTGGAACTTGAGTGAAAACTATAACTTGAAGTGTAAGCTAAGCTAAAAACTAAGTATTTTTTGTGTTCTTAAAGTAAAACTACACTAAGAGACTGATTTTTACAAGTAAATATATGAAGCTATGTATGAAAACCCTTCAACTATAAAGAACTACAAGCTAAACTACTTGAGAGAACACCTACAACATAAAACCCTAAAAAGATCTCTTAAAGCAGACAAAAATGAAGCTTTTATACAGGTTTCCAGAGGGACACAACTGAGAGACTTTGGTCTCAGTCGAGCGATAAATGGATAAAATAGTACTACTGCACAAGACATGGTTGAGACATTTTGGTCTCAGTCGTGTGCACCATTTTAGATTAAATCATCATAGAAGGCTACATTGGATACAACTAAAACACTTTGGTCTCAGCCAATTCATAAATGGATAAAATAATACTATTGTATAGGACATGGCTAAGATACTTTGGTTTAAGTCGAATGCACCATTCTGAATCAAATCATCATCAAAGGCTGCATTAGGCATGGCTGAGACATTTTGGTCTCAATCGAGTCCCTTGGTGAAATGGTGCAGTCTGAGGATCTGTTTGGCACATGGCTGGGACCAATGGTCTCAACCGAATGCTGGCCTTTTTCTCTGCATAAAAATCAAAATATCACCATTAACCACTTAAAAACTTTACAGATATCAAAATAAACCTAAATGACATAAAAAAGAAAACTTTAACACTAAAAACACATGAAACACATAAAATGAGGCATAAGAACAGAAGAGAATATACTGAAAATAAACACTTAAATCGAAGTTATCACACCATTATAGCAGTCGACTCATGCATCATTGCAACAATTGACTCTTGAATCATATATACCTTTAACATGTATCATGCATCATATGTATACCATACTCTATATGATATCTGAAATGCACCACGCACCATGTGTATGCCATGTTTACACTTTATTTATTGTATGTGTTTCAAGCATATGTATGCATCATTGTGACAATTGATTCATGCATTCTATAATCCTAAACATATGTCATGTATCATATGTATATCAAGCACTATATGTATACCCATACCATACATCATACATATACCTCTCGGTTATACATCGTACATCTTAAGCATATTATACTCATACATCACACCCACGTATCATCATCATGCATCATTATAATCATAAAGTCACTTATCATATGTATGTCACCTATATGTATCATCCTCGAACATCATATAAGTAATACATTCACACTCATGTGTCATGTATATAATTCATCTGCCTCATTATGTCATGCATCATTCTAACCCTTCATTTTTCAGCCATTGTAGAATATTTATCCAGGTGGTTTAGGGAATCTGGCAATTTCTATCCTTGAGGTAAAGATGTTTGAAGAGATACCACAATGACCATATGAAGAGTTATACAGAAGGCTAGATAGAAAGTTTCAAGAGTTTAAGAAGAGGATGATGGCCCTGATTGGAGGAACGTCTCCATCACCTGCTGAACCTCAATCTATAAATCAGAATATTGCTGGGGGCATTTCTTTAACAAGTACCAAGAAGAAAAGGGATAACATACCTACTCTCGAAGAGGACTTTATAGAAGATGAGGAAAAAGATGATCCAATACTGGTAGTGAAAAATAAGGGCCTTAGGGTAGAGAATGCTACATTTAAGAAGTTAGAAGAGAAAATTAAGGTAATGACCCATCTTTTATCTGCCGAAAAGGGAATCAATTCTAAAAATAAGGATCTGGACAGTGAAACGTTACTGCTTTAAAGTTTTAAGATGCTTAATTTACCTGAATTTGATTGTACTTCAAACCCATCAACACATGTGAAGTAATATACATTTGTGATGAAAAGAACCACTTTAACTAAGAAGCATAAGATTGAGTATTTCTACCTCAGTTTTATAGGCCTTGCCATAGTTTGGAACCATGGGTTAAATCATAGGATCAAGGAAGATTAGGATCAATTGACGGAGGAATTTATAAAGCAATATGATGGTAGCATCATAATAGAGATCACTTTTAAATATCTAGAGTTGTTACACCAAAAATCTAAGAAGTCCTTCCATAAATACCTTACTCGTTGGAGAAACAGGGTGATGGAGATAAAGCAAAAGTCAGACACTTGTGATCAAATCAGACTCTTCATCAGGAATACAAGTTCATACTTAAGAGATGGATTAAAAATGAAGGGCCTTAAAGATTGAAAATCTCTTAAATATATCACCATTAAAGTTGAGGGGGAATATTTAGAAAAAATGGCTCAGGTTGCAAATTAAAAAAGAGGCAACAATGGAAACAAACAGAAGAATAGAGACCCAAATAGGGGCAATGATGATGTTGTAGAAGTTTCAGCCATAAGAACAAAGGGGAATTATTATATCATCATGGGTAAACTGCTATCTTGGTACCTTACTTGTCTTAGTAGGCAAAGAAAGTTACAACCATTACCAGCAAAGCCAAATATGAGCTAAGGGAAACCTAGACATAGAACTGATTGGTACTGTGCCTATCATCAGCACATAGGGCATAAAACTGATTACTATCATCCTCTAAAAAATCATATTCAGGATTTAGTTGACACACAGCAGGCACCGATCCCAAATGGAGAGAATGAAAGTTTGCTTTACAAGCTCCATGTCATCGCCAACTTGGAAAGTATCATCCAGATAAAGATGGGATCTAAATTATTTTTTTATGATGTAATAAGTGTCCTTGAACTAAGACAACTTTTTTCTTTTTTATTGCATTAATAATATATGATGGAAAATGACATGGTATGATAATCATGATAGCACAGCGGAAAAACAAAAATTTTATCATGCATATCATACATATCCAAAACTAGGAACGAAAACATGCAATTTTAGGGTTTTGAAACTTACAATAGATGATGCCTTTTATTCTTTGATTTTGTGATGTCCAGCAACCAAGATGCCTTTATCCACCTTAGATCTCGATCACTAATGCCAAGGAATAGCCTTTTTCGCCAATCTCTCTATTTTCACACACACAATTGCACCGTCGGCTTAAAATCGAGATTGCTAGCTCTCTATTTTATGTATTGAATAATGGCTATGGATTGAAGCTACAAAATCTGATTTTGTACTTCTTTTAGGTTGCTATTACTACCCAATAACACAAGAGAATGAGGAACTATCCTTTCTCCTTGTGAAAAATTAAGCCAAAAGAAGTGAGAGAGAGAGATTAAGGTCACGCAATTTTCACAGAAACCCTAGGTTTTTGCGCCAACTCTTCTGTGTCTCTCCTAGGGTTTTATTTCTTTTATATCATTATCTCTTGGGCAAGTGTTTTGATCTGAATTTCCTACCTTAAGATAAGCAATTCAAACTCTATCACTTCCTAAAGATAAGTAATACATTTTAAATTAAAAATCCTTTGAATTTAAAATTCAAATTTGAAATAAAACATAAGACATTTAAATAAAATCACTTAATATAACTTAATTGCATGTGCCGAAATTCCTTGAATTCCATCTTGGAATTTCGGCCACTTCATTATATATTTAAGTGATTTGATTTAATTTAAATTCCTTTAGGCTTTAATACTCAATTAACTTAATTAACACAAGATAATTAATTAATTGAAATTAAACCTTGTGGGCTGAATTTCTCTCTCTCATGGACCAAAGCCCAATAGCAATATTATAACCCATTACATACATTAATTTGACTTTAATTAAAAGCCCAAATTAATGCTCAATACTTAATTTAAACATTTTAAGCCCAATGCTTTGTGTGCGATCCTATAGGTCCATTTAATGTTGGCAATGAATTAATAAATTAATTCAAAGGCTATATATATTCTCTAGCAAGATATTATAGCATTCCAAATTAAATGAAAATGCATATGGCATTAAGTGACCTAATGCAATTTTGCATAGTCCCTTACCCATAAATATCAGAATTAATATAAGGCATAGAACTAGTCATCCTTATATATATTAATTCCTTTCTTGATATTCCAGTGACACTGAACTCTCAGATAAATAATGATTACTCATTATTTCATCTCGGTATGGCCATACACTTCTCAGTTCACTGATCAAGTGGCCGATGATATTTTCTCTCTTATTGAGAGGGGTAATCCCTTCACTTCTCTCATGCTCTCTAACATGAATCAATGTATACCCAATTATACCCGTACTTGTCACTCTGTTACGAGCACGTTAGGTGTATGTCAAAGTACACAGTAATTTATAAAGAGTTTCATAGAGATTTCAGGTCTAAGAACTCCGATACAAAACTTGCATATGAGAAACACTTATGACTTGTACCATGTAGTGTTCTCATGAGCGGATCGAATCCAGATACCATGTTCATTAACATGTATCTATGATCTCTGATTGACACTCTTGTCCTAATGATCCGTAAGACAGAACTCATAAGATCAGAGAGAGCATACTAGTCTTAATTCATTTGTTATTCCCATAACAATGACTGACTAGGGATATTTAGAATGATGTCTCATTTGTTTCAAGGTCTTACAATCCATGCGCCTCACACATGATAACTTAAACCGAAACAACACTCTTGGATAGTTTTATCAATTGATATGCACAGGAATACAAAGGATAAAACAAATGCCTCATTTTATTAATTTCAAGTGTTTCGTTACAATGCATTGGGGCTAGGGCTTACACTAACAATATAAACCTTTTTAATGTTTGCAATGTTTCATTTATTTGCATTATGCATGACAGTAACCATAATTCATTTTCAGGACATTAATTCAATAAACATTGCTCCACTTGATCTCAAGAAAAAACATGTTGATTGCATCCATTGTGACTCATAAAGTGAGGCAAATTTGAGATATAAAAAAAGCAAAAAAAAAAAAAGAGATTTGCTACTGTATATGGTGTCAAATGCCTTTTTACAGGAGTTTATAGGAAGCAAGTTATGGAGTACACTTACTATAAACTTGACATATCTTTGTTTTTATTCCCTTTTGGAATCATAAATATGCAAAAAAAAATCTTATATCATGCTCAAAGGCAAATCCCAATAGGCTATTGGTTTTTCCACTATGAATCCTAATATCAAGAGGGATATTGTATCTTACCAACCACACTATCCTCAAAGGATGTTTTTTGAATCATTATTGCTAGTTACTTTGGGAAGCATGGATTGTCATGAGGTTAAAATGGAATACAGCTTAAGCTAAAATTAAAATTCTATTATACCTATTACTATTCATTTGAGCCACAACTAAGAAAACTCTTAGGTAACAGAACCATACATAGGTTGGACGCATCAAAGGTTATAAGATTGACATTGACGATAAGGAAATGTTGGAAAAGAGATGAAACTCTAATGACAATGTAAATTTTGAAAAGATACAGAACACAAATAGATGTTTTGATAACCTTAATTATGGTTTTTCTCATATTGATGCCAATTTGGATAGTAGTAACATAGTTATTAGAAAGTGTATAGAATCCAACAAAAATCACAATATATAATCAAAGCACACTGAAAGAGGTTTGGTCTAGAAGATTGTTTAATTTACAGTGATGAGTGAAAGAATTATACTGTGAAGGCAATGATGAAGGTCAGTATACCTTATGGTACCAAGTTATTGTGATAAGAACATTTCAGCAAGAGCATTGATGGTAAATTTATGGATGACATAGTGAGGGCCTGCCAAGCTATTATGTAACGCTCTCCTTTAATTAAATACCTAATATAATTTCTTTATTCCTCATAATGACCTTATAATGTCTGGTTAATTTATTAAAAATTTTGGCGGCATAACGCTTAAAAATTAAAAAAATCCCAAAACCTGTAAAAGTCAAAATACACTCCCTATTTCAATCCTTCTTACACCTTAACTCCGTTCAATTAACTCAACACTTCTAATTCCAATAATTACCCAATATTCATCATACATCATCACATCTCAAATAGTATGTATATAGAATTTAAATCTACACAACCATAACTTGATTTCAATTATCCTTACATAAAAATTTACAAATATTAATTTTTTTACATAACCAAAATAATACAACAAAAACTCTTAGGTACATGCCACAACTTCTGCTTTTTCACTGTAAGTATTCCCGTACCTGTCCCTGCGCGCAGTCAAAATAAAACTACACGCTGAGCAACATAGGCGTTCAGTGTTGGATGCAATTACATAAAATTTCACTAACTAAATATTATTAATTAATTTAACTCAAATTATTATTTTATTTTTTTTCTTTTAACAAATGCAATTTATTCAATTTTTATTTCTTCCCCTCCATTATTTAGTTTGAATTATTATAATAATAAATTTTTTATTTTATTTTAACTATTTACTAAACTTTATAAAATTTGCAATCAAGTCCCTAAGTTGCCTTTTTTCTTCAATTTGACTTCAATTTTGACCCATTTGGCTTCGTTTGACTTTTATTTGATTTCCAATGTACAAATTCCATTTTAATCCTTCAAATTCCTCAAGGACGACAAATTTATAATTTAGTCCTAAACTTTTAACTAATTATACTTTTACCTTTTTTTCTTCATTTAGCCATTTTAACTTTCTTAATCACTCTTTTTACCTCAAATTACCATTTTACCCTTGCTTAATCGCGTAATTATTAATTTGCTCTTAATTATCATATTGATCTCATTTTTCACATTATTTATTTCATATTTATTAATATGTCATAAACTTCATCATAATTACTCTTTTATTCCAATTTTTATGCAAAATTACCCTTTTGCCCCTAGATGACACTAGTAGAGAACCACGAACTGAATAAACGGGATATGAATACGATGTACTGGAGGGATCGTACAGCTAGGTACGACACCAAAACCCCAGCACTGATGCATATAATACGCCGGCTATCCTATCTCATATCTCATAGTCATTTCTGATGACAAATATCTCATATACTCATGGTATCTCGTAGAATAAATTCCTATGGCTAGCCATACTATCCAAAGAGTTAAAATTATCCACTGTACACTAAGGGCATCATTAAATTTTATCTTTTCTTATTTTTCTATATTATTATTTATTCTTATTATTTTATTTTAATCACATTATGCTCTCAAACTTATTCAATTAAGCTTATTAATTGCACATTCATCACAAGAAAGCTTTATATCGCAAGAATTTAACCAAAATATATTATTTTAATCAAAGTTGCTATTCGGCCAACAAAGAACTTCCCACTTACAATTTGTTCTTTATTCCAAATTGATGTCATACATTATTTTATATCCATATTAAGCCACTATACGGTGGTAAATGGTAGTTATACATGAAATTTTACAAGTTTTATCAACTTTTCTCATTATGTAACTATGACATAATGTTTTTTAATAATCATTTTTCATTTCATTTAACACATTTTAATTTCTCATACACTAAATTGATTAAATAACATCAATTTCCCAAATTTTAACTAACTTATATTAAGGTACCTTTAGTACCCCAATTCGGCCACTAAGATAAATACCACTTAATGTTTGTTTTCTTTATTTATTTAAGTCTTTAATTACTTAATTTAGCATATTATCAATTAATATCAAGTTAATTCACTATCTCAAGCCCTATCACATAGTTACATAATATAAAAATTGGGAAAAATTCAAGTAAATTAGTGAAATTAAAGGTAATTTGCATCCCCTAACCTCTAAATGGCTGAAAAATAGCTGATTACACCTTCTCCTTTCCTTATCCTTGCAAACTTGCCTTTCCTCTTCTTTTTCTTCTATTGGCCGAAAATTACAAAGGAGATATCATGAGTTTTTGCTTCAATATTAAGCCATTTAAAGCTATAAATCAACTCTCCTAATCAATATCTACATGCTCATATAAATTCTCCCATATATCTCATCTAATTCTCACAAAATAATAAAATTTCTCCTACTTTCTGTTACCTTTTAATCTTAAGGTTCTTGGCCTCCTTTTGATACTAGCTCCTTACTAAGTTAAAGAGGGAGAAATTTTGAGTCTAGAGTAAATTTTTAGGCTAGAAATTCAAAGAGAGGAAGCTTGATTGAGTGAAAAATTAAGGAAGGAGAGAGAGAAGGGCATTTCAGATTTGCTAAAGAAAACAGATGAAGATGATCGATTCTTCAGGATATTTTCAGATATTTTATCCCTATGGTGCTTTAAGTGTACCAAAGGAGAGGCCAAGATTCATCTTGCAACTATTAAATCTAATGTCTCTAAATAATGCCATATGTCACTCATTCAAGCATGTGCACACACCCTACTATCCTAAACTTGCACATACATGATCAAAACTTCATAATAATGACCTCCAAATATTCTCATGGTCAGATTTTTGGTTTTGGCCCCTTAAATAACCCAATTTTGGTTTTTTACCTCGAAAATTGAGCTTTTGATTTGGAAGTCATAATGCTTTGAAATTTTTTCCCAAGTGTCAAAATATATTCAATAATATATGGTAAAAATTTTAGCTCATTCCGAATTCCTTTCGATATACTTTTAGCTTTGACGGCTTGTGTAGTCCATCAGAAACCAAAAATTACAGATTTTCTAGAATTGCTATTTTCTAGTTCCCTGAGTGTCACTACACTACTTATGATATTTATATGAAATATGAAGTCAATCAGAGATCTCTAGGGTCTCCAAATATTCAGTCAAAATTTCAATCGAACTTAAGCCGACTCAGAAAATTTTTCTTCGTTTATCCTTTTGGAGGCCTATTTGACCTCAATTTTCACTCGAATTGTAACATTATACTCCATTTAATATATAATTTTATATTTTATATTAAACTCATACTACCCATCGGATCGCCTATCCTCAAGTTTTCCGGCTCGAGCATGATTAATGGTACATTCTTTTCAAATTTTCTGTTTCACTCAACTATAATTACTCCAATACTCAATCTAGGTTAATTGTTCACACTCTACACATATCATGCATGAAAATTACAAATTTGGGGGCGTTACATATTATACCAAAAGCTTTTCGATAAGAGCATCGACTACATGGATATTTAGGCATGCCGGCATTTGGTGCACTTGTAAAAAAAAAAGAAAAAATAAAAAAAGCCCTGCTGGTCGAAAACCTAAAAAAGACAGCCTTACTAAAATTGGGCATCCTGCTAAGATAAAAACCAAAAATAGATGCCCTAGAAAAAAATTAGGGTTTAAGAGAAAATATTCAATTAAGAAAATCCAAAAGAGCTGATTGATAATAGGAGTCGGATGCACATAAAATGTTGCTTCTTGAAATTAAATAAAATTATTATTTTTGCATTACATGTCTGGTTATAATTACTATCATCTCATACAATACATATAGATGAAAATACATATTAATATGTTAAGCATAAGTATGATTCACTGATCGAGAGAGATTTATGACACGTATAAGGACATGTGCTAAAGTATGAATTGGGAGTGCAGATCCTATAAAAAGAAGAAAACAAAAAAAAATATAAAAAAAGAAAAAAGAAGCCTTTAGAGATGAAAATCGTAACTAGCTCTCTAAGCAAAATTTAGGCCAAATGATAGGGTGAAAATCTGGAAATGGGTAGTCTGTTCTAAAAAAAGAAAGGAAAAAAGAATAAAGCTGTTAGAATGGATTGGATCCATTCCAGGAAAAATTTAGGCATAGGGTTATGTAAAAATCCTTAACGGGATGTATTTTTCGCTAAAAAAAGCTAGTGTGAAAATCTGCAAATGGCTCACTACCTTCAAAATAATGATATGGAGCAATAAGGGATTATCAAACAGAAATGCAATAGGATCAAACCATCACTTTCTCCCAACTCACTTGGATGAATAGATTTCCCTGCATTTTGTATGGCCCAAGCATTCTATTTTACATAGCTATTTTGCATGCACTTCACGTGCATAACTCTTTGCATACATTTAATTTTTTACATGCATTTCATGCATTATAATGCTTTACATGTACTCCTGTACCCATAATTTTGAAAAAAAAATGAAAAAGAAGAAGAAGGAGCACAAACAAGTCTCTAAAGCAAAGATCGACACACCCAACACCTTCAATCAATGCTGTAAGCATTCAACTCAATCATCACCCCATAATAGGAGGCAAGCCAATAGGCTTCTGTTTATAGAATGCTCATAAGAGCTGGGATAATTTTCACTCATCTCAAAGTGCAAGATGATATTTTACATACAAGCATCAGAAGCATCCAGGTGATATTCTCCATTATGATTGATAAAATAGCAAGCTAACTATCTATTTTTTGTGTAGGCCCACAGGTCTCAATCACATACCATTAAGTCTTTTTTCAAGGAATTTTGAATCTCTTAGTGAGCATTAAGTCTTTAAATTCTTTTTCAAAGCATTTTGAGTCTCTTAATGAGCATTAAGCATTCAATCATTTTTTGAGGTATTTAGAGTCTCTTAGCGAGCATTAAATCTTTAAGTCATTTTTCAAGACATTTCAAGTCTCTTAGCGAGCATTAAGTCTTTAAATCCTTTTTCAAGATATTTCAAGTTTCTTAGTGAGCATTAAATCCTTAAGTTCTTTTTCAAGTTATTTTGAGTCTCTTAGTGAGCTATTAAGGTTTTAAGTCTTTTTTTTAAGACATTTCGAGTCTCCTAGCAAGCATTAAGCATTAAGTCATTTTTCAAGGCATTTTAAGTCTCTTAGCGAGCATTAAGTCATTAAGCCTTTTTTAAGGTATTTCAAGTCTCTTAGTGAGCATTAATCATTAAGTCCTTTGTCAAGGTATTTCGAGTCTCTTAATGAGCATTAAATTTTTAAGTCATTTTTCAAGGCATTTCGAGTCTCTTAATAAGCATTAAGTCTTTAAGTTCTCTTTTCAAGGCATTTCGAGTCTTTTAGTGAGTATTAAGTCTTTAAATCCTTTTTCAAGGCATTTTGAGTCTCTTAGCAAGCGTTAAACATTAAGTTCTTTTTAAGGCATTTCAAATCTCTTAGCTAGTATTAAGTTATTAAGTCTTTTTTCAAAGCATTTCGAGTCTCTTGGCAAGCATTAAGTTTATAAAATTTTTTTCAAGGCATTTCGAGTCTCTTTGCAAGCATTAAGAATTAAGTCTTTTTTCAAGGCATTTTGATTCTCTCAGGAAGCATTAAGCATTAAGTTATTTGTTAAGGCATTTGAGTCTCAAAGGTGACATATACTTTCATATTTTATATTAAACTCATTGCTTTTTTTTCCTACTTGACTAGTTTATAGTCTGGCTATATGCTCAGTGAATGGGATATGACGTCTAGTGAGATATCAATTATATCCGATGGTTGCTAAGTAAACACATATGTGTAGGATTCTAAGATCGCCAATAATGATTTTACTTCAGAGCTGGGCTTTCCCAGGGTTATTTTCACCATCTTTCATGGCAATAGCTCTACCTCCTACAATGAGTGTTTTGCTTCCACTTTCCAAGCAACATCAGTTAGGGCATCCAATATATCCACTGAAAATGCTTGCTTTACTTCTTTCAATATAGTCATATACATCTCCCTAACTACTATCTGGTTTTCTCGAAGTATGATCATCCTTTTTAGTGTTGATATTTTCATTATCAACTTTTGCATAGAAATATAAACATCTACTGTGGCTAACAGAGGTCAGCCACAATTTTTATTATAAGACAACAATATATTTACTACTATAAAATATGTTATACTGGCCTGACTATTGAGTCATCTCCCAGCTTTAATTTAAGTTAATCAAGCTTTTTACTTAATAGGCTATCCGAAAATGCTGATCAATGGGACTATTACTTCCTCCAATTGGCTTGGCATTTTCAGGGCTTTGTAGGCCTGCAGGGTGATGAAGTTGACTGCACTGCCCATGTCTACCAAAATTCGCTGCACTAGAAAATCTTCAATTATTGCTTCCACTATCAGTGTATCAATGTGAGGTTACTAAACATATTTTCCATAAACGAGAACTGAATGACGTCTGTAAGGGCAGGCAAGCTAGAACCAAGTGAAAAAACCTCATTCCTTTCCTTTTTTTTGGAGTCTCCGAAAATGTTATAATGCTTCCCCCTTATAATCACATGAATCACTCCTACTGAGGCCTTCTTATTGTTGCTCCCCTCCCTCCTATCTATTTGCCTTGATGGAGACCACTTGTCCTCACTTTTGTTTATTTTACAGAGCTGTTTTAGCTAGCATTTCTTGATCTGGTACTTTATTTCTCTTTTAAGCTGCCTACAACCATTGGTTTCATATCATTTATCCCTATAAAAGGTACAATACAGACTTTGATCTTTGTTCGAACCCTTCCTTATAGGTTTGGGCCAATTTACCTAATCATTATTCTTCATACATGATAGAATTTGCATAAGGGAGGTATTTAGTTTGGCAAACTACTCTTCACTTTAACTATCCAAGTACGACTTCAACACTATGTATTTCCTGTTCGTTTCTTTCATAGCTTGGGAATCATTCCTTTTCAAACCTCCTCTCTCCCGACCTATTCCTCAAGAATTTTTATTATCCTTTTTTGTCTGTTCGTTGTACTTTAGCCTCCTTGCTTCATCCATCCAGATGTACTTGTGGGTTCTATTCATTAGTTTGGTAAAATTGGATGGGGGTTTCTTGTTCAAGGAATCACTAAAGTCCTGAAACTTTATATTTGATTGAGGGCATTGATGGTAACTTCTAAATTTAAATTCTAAATATTCATGGCTACTATATTAAACCTATCTACGTAACTCCGTAAAGATTTTTTCCTCTTCTAGATGACCTGATGCAGTTCTGTTGAGAATTTGATTGATCGAATGGCACCATGAACTTTATTGTAAACATATTAGTAAATTACTAGAAGTTATTTATTAAGTGTTCTGGTAGATTTCTAAACCAGATCTAGACGAACTCTGTTAAGATCTATAGAAAAATCTTACAGAGGGTAGCATCATCTATGGTAGGGATCAGCATGGTATGGTGAAACTAATCTATGTGTGCCTAGGGATCTGTACTTCCATTATATCTCGGTAGGTTAGGTAATTTTATGCTCAAAAAAGGTATGAAAAGTATGTTATTAGAGAGAGGAGATCAAAAACTACCCTAATGTTGTGCCACATTGTGACTCTACTGTCGCTGCATCCTTTCTTTAATGAGCTTGTCAAGCTCATCCCTTGTTAAAGTAATCATTGGCCCTGCATTATTTTATTATGGTGTGGAGTTCGGGGTTATCAAAGTTAGGGGTGGTATTTATTTTGGTGGTTTGTGGTGTTGGTTGGGGCATTGACTGTGCCGTTAGATGCGACAGTGTTGTCAGGAGGGCCTGGCGAGCTGGGGGGTAAGATCGGGTATGGAAATTATAGGGATTATGGTAGGTAGGCTAGTAATGGGAAGATTCATGAAAACACCATGTAGAGTGAGCTCTAAGGATTGAAAAATTGGTATGTGTGGGGGTGGTGAAGTGCTGTTCCAATTGTTTCCAACCTGGATGTTCTCATCTTTGGAATTCATGATTTTTCGGGGATAGATCCATGCTCACTGTGCCAAATGATAATAGTTCAAAAATTGTCGGGCTGCTATCGGGTTCAATCTGACTACTTTCCAAAGGTACCTGAAAAGAATGAAATTTCGGTAGGGTCCGACGAGCGGACTCTTTGACGGTCAAGTCAACAAATAGTAAAGAGTATTTTTAGTAAAAAAGGCTAAGAGAAGAAAATACTTGATCACCTGACTATTTATAAAGATTCATCTCCTACTCTGGCTAGGATTCCTTGTGAACGATTGAGTCCTCTGCAAGAAAAAGTCCTTCCTAAACAGGAAGTTAGGCTAAGCTTCTCTAAAAAGAACTCAATTCTGATTAGATAATTATTTAATCCGTGCCCCAATAGGACTCATCAAGATAGTATCGTTAGAAGTCGTTATTTGGATCCTGGATAATCCAGATAGCTAGAAATTCGAGCCATGGATCTATCCGGGTCTACAATTTGGTTATCAATATACATAATATTAATTTATTTTATTGATTTGTTTAATTGGTAATTTCATTGTATACATAAATGGCTAACTTGCTATATAATGTGCATGACACTTCCTTTCCTAATGTGATATGTGTGAAGGTGAAATAGGTGGTTTGACACATCAAATCAAATACATTTGAGAATACCAAACTCAATAAGAATAGGCTATTTACGTCCAACTCTGCTTTTCTCTGTCTCTATATCGGCAAGTTTGATGCTCTAAAATCCACAACAACTGTTTGCAAAAATTAAAAAAAACACCTCAAACTGCTAAATATTTTTCAAAATACATCAAAATTTTAAATATTTTTTTTTCAAATATATTAATTAAAAAATGCCAAATAAATATTAATTACTTTTTAATAATATTAAAATTATAATATGTGCATTCGTTCATCCTGGGATACTAGCTCGGCTACTGGTGCAGAGTGCAGAGTGGCAGCAACTACATGCGTTAGTTCTAATTTGGGTGGAAATGCAATCAACCATGACGGTGAGCTTATGTCCAAATGAGACCTTTTTGGTTGTTGAGGATAACAATTAATGAAATTCTTGTTTGTATTTAGGTTGATTTCAACAGTGCAATGACTCTTTTTTCTTTGTTTCAGAGAAATGTGGGGACAGGTTCTAATTTTAGTCACCCAATGAGGACACCCTTTTTGACCTTTTGGGCTATAATGCTGGAGTTGGTCAGCCCCCATGTATAAGTAGTGTCCAAAACCTCTACCGCCCTTTCAAAACTAACCATAAATCTTTTATGGGTTCAGAGGAGATTAAACTTTGGCAATTTCATAAGCAACCGACACCATACTGAGTGATTCACAAGCTTTGTCACATCTTTTTAAGAACATATCACCAATGCAGTACATTATAATTGTTAGATATATAACATAATATACATCGTGTAATTCAAAAAACTAAAGTTATTTTTAATAACGCAGAAAATGGAAAATGGGATAGCAAAAATTAAAAATTTCTTTTTGCGTTATTGATTGATTTTATTCATGTGCAATAAATACAGAATAAAAATTTGAATCTTCGGTTCAAAAAACTTTTTCAAGGAAAATAAGGGGAAGAAATTTTTATAGAGTTTCGGTATTGATAAAGTTTTTGCATCCTTATACTCTACAATAGCAACTTAATTTTTTGAAGAAAAATAATTGAAAAAGAAAGTTACATTTTTCTAATAAAGAATTTTTCTAATTAAGTGATTTGATTATTGATATGAATTTTTTTATATACCTAAATTCTTTCTTATACGAATTACTTTCATATCATAATATTTTTTATATCAGAAGTTATAAACTTATTCAGATTTCATATTAAATAATTTTAAATTTAAATTTTTTTATATAAAATTAAATTTTACTTTCTAAGAATGAACAGAAAAATAAGAAAAATATTTCAAATTAACGACTTCCTAATATATTTATATTTACCGTTAAATTGTTCCATGAACACCCCGATCTTAGTTGGGAACATGATACCACGTTTTTATGTGATTCTAATTATAAATTTTAATTATAAAATTTTGAATCTTTTAATAGCCACTTCCTTCATTCTTTTTTATATGTTATTTTTAAATAAAATACAAATTTTATTTATATATAATTTTTAAATTTTTAATGTAATTTAATACTCTTTTTCAATTTAATTTGTTTATAATAAAATTAAAATCGAATAAATTTAATAATTTAAATTTAATTACATAATTTAATATTAAATTTAAATTTAATTATTATTTTTTAATTTTAATTTTATTAAAGATAACAAAAATGAAAAAAAAATAAAGGGTGTATTTGGAATCCAGCTACAGTCTATGCTATTAATTTATTACAGTGCTCGCTGCAATTTGGTAATTGACAGTTGACTAATTGTAATGTGAACTGTTGTAAATCTGAGTGCCCTCGCCCACTTGCACACCTTCAGTTCACCAAAAGTGCAAAAAGGCAACCGCAGAGAAATTTCCACAGTTTTATCTTTAGAAATTAGAAGGAAGAACGCATCCTAACTCAACTATTGCGTTTTTCTCTTTTAAATTATTATATTCTAGGAATTCTTTTAGGCCTTGCAACAAATGAATTGTAATTATGAAATTCACTTACAAATAAATTTCACATAAAATTTATTTATAAATAAATTCTTATGTTTGAAATAAAATAATTAATGTATAGAATTGAGAATAAATTACTTAATTTTATACTTGAAATAAATAAATAAAAAAATTTATTTTTAATTTATTTACTTAAATATTCTTAACATCAATTCAGTTTATATAAAAAAACCAATAATATCTATAAAAATTATAAAAAATAAAGTACTAACTATTCAAATTCATGATTAATTAAATAATAAATCAATTAATATGAATAAATTTATTAAATTAAGATTTTCTAATTTTATACAAAAAATTCAATTTACAAAATATAAAATAAAAATACTAATAAGATAAATTTGATTGAAAAATTGAAAAACAGAAAAGAAAGAATTATTTAAAATATAAATTTAATTGAAAATTTGAAAAAAAAGGTTAAAAATATGTTAAAAACACAGAATATATATATATATATATATATATATATATATATATATATATATATATATATATATATATATATATATATATATATATATATATATATATATATATATATATATATATATATATATATATATATATATATATATATATATATATAATAGAATAAGTGCATTATAGTCTTTTTAATATTTGACTTCTTAAAAATAAGAAATTTATTTGCAAATTTTATCTATTTTAATGACATTTGGTGAAGACATAACGAATTTCATGGAATTTAATTTATGGAATTTATTTTTTTTTTCATTCTAAACATAAATATTTGAAATTACAAATGAATTTCATAAAATTTTATGGAATTCATTCATTCCAAGCAAAGTCTTAGTGTTCAATCACCTACATTGGACATAATAAGTTTAAATTTAATGATTGATTGTAATAGAAATAATAAAACACTAAAAAACGGTCAAAATTTCGATTAACCGAAAAATTGATCTGATACTAAATTAATTTTTAAATTAATTAAATCAATTTTACTTTTAAAATCCAGCAACGGTTAACCGATCTATGTATTTTATTTATTATATTTCAAATTTTACTCTTAAATTTTTTAATATTTTTATAATTTATAAATATTATCATATATAACTTTTAAAATATTATTATAAAATATATTTTTAGTAAATAAATATTAAAATTATCTTTTTATTACTATTATTTATTCATTACACGTGTATAATTAGTATTTTATTGTTAATTTTATATTAAATATATTTAATTCTTATAATTAATAATGAAAATTTTATTTTTATTTTATTTTTTAATAGATATTATATTTAATTCATATTTTTTCATTTTAAAGCATTTTTAACTATTAAAAATAATATTATAAATTGTATAATTTATTAATTTATATATTAAAATTTTTAATGGTTAAAAGATAAACCGATTCAAAAAAAATTGATTAAAAGTCAAAATCAATATAAAGATTAATTGAAATTGATAAATTGATTAATGAAATTATTAATTAATCGACTAACTGAATCCATCTATGCTCACCCCTGATTAACCGGGTACAGGCTCATCTCAAATAATAAACGCACGGTGTCGAACACGATAAACACATACCTACGAATACATGTTCTTACACGTCTAATCTGTGTATCAAAATATACATTCTCATGTTCTTAAAATATTGAAAATTTCTATATTATACTTTTGTAATTTCGTTGCTTTTTGAAGGAGCTGCATCAAATTCAAAAATGACAATTGTTAAAATTGTCAAATTTATTCTATTTTGAGTGATTGAAATAGAGAAAGGATTAAAAATTACGAAGATCCATTGTAAAAATCTGCAATATAGTTCATGAAACTGAAAATGTAATTTTTGTTCTCTATTTGGCTTTTAATCTGAATGATCACCTCACGTTTAAGACAGTGCTCACTTCCAAGACAACGTGGTCGACACTTTGAACAGTGCACATACACTTTTCTACAATAGTTCTTTGTTGCACCAATTTGCACTCGTTTTCACTGAGGCAAACTTTTAAGCGATTTTATTATAAAACATCGACCATTTATTTTTAGAAATCAACAGTTGAAAAATGTGAAGATGAATCATAGAGATATATATCAGTCCTCCATTTTCCAGACAAAGGACATTAAGATTTAAGAATAAACAAACAGTAGCTTACGAGCATAGAGTCAAAAAGTATCTCTTTTGAACTAACATAACAAAGTAATATTTTGTTGCAAGCATAGTAACAGCTATCTGGAAAACTCTGCTACCTAAACCTGGAACACATTCCCTGCATAATACACAGCTACTGCTAGTCTCGTGTTCACAAACCTGCATGTACCACAGGAACAAGCATCGGGTTAGCAATATGCATGTTTCGGCTGCTATCTTACACTGTCATAAGAATTGTCTTCAGAAGTGAGGTCGTTGCTCTGGCAATCCCCAGCTGCTTTAGAGTCCAATCTGATAAACCAGAAACAAAGCCACCGCATTAGTATAATGTATAAATAATTTGATTTCACAGCTCTAATCCCAGTTTGCTTTTTCATACGTTGTTTGTCGAACAAATTGTCCCTTCACACGAGGTCGCTGTTCTGCCAATCTTTTCCTGCTTTGGTATCGGACCTGAAGATGGGGCAATATCACACTTTCAAGCATAATTTTGAGCGTAAGATTTATGAAAATAAATACATAATGTTAGGTGAATCATTAAATGTCATCAGTGGGCCATAGCATCCTTGCTACACTGGCTTGTAGTTGAAAGCTCACGCGATAGGTAATTTGAATAGCCATTAGAGTAATCAAGCCAACAGAATAAACAAACAAACAAAAAATTATGAAAATGGGTTACCCTTTTCTCGAAACATCTTTCTTTCCTCTTCTGTCGAAACTTGGACAATGCAGCCTCTCTCTGCATAACCCGATGACCGTCTACTGCATTCCCACTGCTTTTCCCACTCATGCCACCAGTTCCATTATTTCCAGCTTCCGTATTGTCACATTCTGTGTTTGTCAGTCCAGTATTCAACATAGTGCTGCTTCCATTTTGTCCATTGCTGCCATGGTTACTCCCTGAGGCACTTCCATTCATGCTGTAGTTTCCAGCATTGCCTTCAGCTGTCCCTCCAAACGCATTTGATGATCCACATTGTGCAGAAGTTGCTGCCATATTCTTCACTGAAACATCATCATGGTCATGCACTGATTGATGCTGCTTTATATTGTGGACATGATGGTGATAATGGTGATGGTGATGGTGGTGTTGGACTTGAATCTCCTGGCGGGCACCTCTACATCGTGCATGAGCAGAATTAACCCCCAAATCCTCTACCTTAACAGGTGTCGCTTGCTGAACAGAACTATGACCATTCTGAACAAGCTGGAAGGCAGAAGACTGAAATGATTTAAAAGCTGATGTGGACTCTGACTTATCATTAATAGCTTCTGGCTTGGGGGTAACTTTCTTGGCCGTGGAGGCCATGTCATTGTTATTGCTACTACCATTAGACTGCTGATTGACGATAGTGCCACTTTGATGAAATGGAATATTATGTTTGGTCTCTGTCTTCATCGCAACTGAGCTATTATCAAGTGGAGAACAACTCCCAACATTCCCCGTCCCCGTAGGACCCTGGATATCAGAAAAACATCAGGCCAGCAAAATAGTTTAGGTTAGGGTATGAAGTACCAACACCATCAGTGCCTTCTACAATGACTTCTTTCTACTACTTGATTATTAGTATTGTGTTCTCTCAGATAACATACAGCTTTGTTAACTCATCCTAGTATATTTCTTTAGCTAACTGCAGTTTGTTAAAAACTAGGTTGCCCTATGATTTCCCCAATCCATCATATATTTGTTCTCAGCATATGTGCCAACTCCTTTCAACTACATTATAATATACAAGCTCCTGCTACCATTTCTATGAAAAATGCTTATTTGCTCCATAAAACAGTAACAAATGAGATGGGATATTTTAGCTAGAGATCTTCTGTTGAAAATTTCAGTTAGCTGATGATATGAGATTTCAGGGAGGTAGATTAACGTCAGCTAAACTGTAGCACAACTATCTTTTATCTGATTGGGGTTTTGTGTTTGGAGGTGAGCAGGAGAGCAGTCAATATCAGGAAGAACAAGAGAAACATGTAAGAAGATACTCAAGAATAAGAGTTTAATCTGAGAGATCATAGATCATTTACCTGATTAGCTGAAGAGGCAGTATTGTACCTGCAAAATAAGCAGACAGAAGGCAGTTTAAGTTTAGAAATGGTTCAAAAAGAAGAATGCTTGCCATAGTAATCTAGCACACTTATCTTACTTGGAGAATGCTGACAAATCTGAATGCCGTAAAATGTTGCAGTCATCATTTTCAGAATTTCCGCTGTCTCCCACTCCTCTCAGCCGTTTCAAAGATAATTCAAGAGATGGCAACTCTTCAGAATCACAGCATGGTCTATTTTTGAGTTGTAAGATGTCAGTACCAGTTGGAGCTCCAAAATTTTTGTTTTCAATATGCGGATTAACAGATTTTGCATCTGTACTGGCCACTCTTGGATTTTGATCCCTCACTTGGGTCCATATATTTTCACAGTTGCGTTCCACTTTTCCATTCTCAAATGGCTTACTATCACCTTCAGGAATTGTGCTTTGCCAGTTGCTTGTAGGATGAGATCTTAAATTCTCACATTTACAGTCATTCCGTAAATCAGGATTGCTACATACTCCTATTTCCAAGTCTTTGCCCAATGCAACATCATCTTAAAGTGAAACATATAAAACGTTATTTTATTCTTTCACAGTAAAAATTGCCAAGTGAAAAGTGATTGAACCAATTGAAACAAACCTTTCTTATCATCCTTTTCTTGACATTCTTTTGTGTCGGTGACATATACCCATTTGTTGCCAAATGTTTCAGGCTTGGTATGGATCACCTGGGCACAAGTACTATCAGGAGCATCAGCCAATTGATATGAAGGTGACATGGGTTGAGGACTGTCATATTCAACTTCCTTTTTCGTCCATGAACTCTGCAAAATATTAGAATTGAAATAGAATTGATTCTGTTAGCACTCAATATTCATATTGTTTGGCTCTCCTCACAGTTCAGGTTTTACTTTCTGGGCACAGGTAAAATCTAAAAATAAAAGGGAAACTATAAATAGGCACATGTGAATTTGATGACTTTCATATAAAGTTAAAACTCTAGACACTTGTGAATTTGAAGGCTTTTATCTAAGCATATATTTAAGTCCAGGTTTTAAGGAAAGTAGGCAAGCAATGCTTTTGGCTTTGATCTGTTTCGCAGTAAGCTTTTGAATACCTTCGAAAAAAAAAACAGAGGTGTTAAAGGTATTGAAGGAAGAAAAGAAGAAGGTACGGTAAAGAATCTTGTTTCTTCCCAAGAAGCAAGAATAAGAGTGGCAATGGCAGATACAGACAAGAAAACTGAAAAACACTCAAGGCTCTAATACTATGTAAGAAGTTTAACTCAGTAACATTTTTGGTATATTGAAATGAGACACATCACAATTACACACACACACACACACACATCAGGGATAGGTTAGTGTAGATGAGTTCCTAAATAAATACATATTAATTCCTAACATATAAGGATTTATAATATTTAGAAATTGTGGGCATTAATATATAGTTAGTAGATATAGAGTGACAGAGCACTAAGCTGTGGCAACTACGGGTTCTGGACTGAAAAGAAGCACTTGAGAAACACCAGTTGTAGACTAGATCACCAGAAGCTCCGCGCCATGGGTACCGGGTAGAGCTGTGAAGCACACTGTCCCCAATGCATATACAAGGTTTATTTAAAGAGAAATACAGCTATGCGATGCACATGTGCTCATGGCTTGTGTTTAATACTGATGTTTTCCAACAAAATTAAAATTCTCACAAAGGAAATAATCTAAATTTTTTAAAGATTTATAAGGAGGCATAATAAAAAAGGGATCATAAGCAAAAACTTCCAAAACCATGTAATAGGAAAGGTCAGCCAATGCACGATTTATCTTGCTTTTGCGGAACAGACACAGAATCCAATGAGGACTATAGATATTTTATGGAAAAAAAGTGAAGAAAAGATATCTTTGGCACGAGATTTTGTCAAAGTTCTTTTGAAATCTGAAATTGCTTTTTCAATAACTTGTACAGGCACCAAATAGTCCCTTGGCTTTTGTCTTCAAGAAGCCTAAAATAAATGCAATGCAATATTCATATAGGTCATTTATAAATACTAATGTCTGCAAATTATAAAACACAAACATAAGAAACATAAAGTGTCACCTCATTGCTTATAACAAATCAAAGAACAGCTCAGTAGTCCACATAAAAAGGTTCTGATGATAAATATATCATTTAAAATACATTCAGCAGTCACATTGAACGACAATATCATTGCTATCCAGCTGTCAATGAAGATAGTGGATATATTCCAATCTTTATACAACCAGCTAAGAGACTAATAGCTTTACAGCTTTCACTCCTAGGCGGATAAAATGGAGAAAAATCTTTTTCCCAAGGAGGCAATGACTGGAGAATGATATGATAGTTACAGTAGAGCAACAGTAAGCTTATATACCAAAGCATTCAACAATTATGATCCCAAGATGATCTAGGGCAACTTGAAGTATAGACCCCTAAGGATCTCGTTGAGTTAGCGTTAAAACATCACTGTTGTGTTTATCTAAGTGAGAATTTGTTTATTTAATTGGATTGTACTTATAAAAAGGAGAGTACACTGAAAAAATTTCAAAATGAGAAAGAAATTTTCAGTTTAATCTAGGATTTTTACTTGTAGCTCTTACAGTTCTGCATATATGTTCTGAGCTGTTCACACTATCCATTAAAGAGTAAAGGTTCTCAGTTTTGAATGAAGCCAAATTCCCTCCAAAATTAGAGAAACCTGTATATATGCTTGTAACAAGAAAGTACTACCTATGTACTCGTAGGGTAAACCTAGACTTAAGTTTGCCAAACAAAACTTTGATTTAAAAAGAAGAAGAAGAAGAAGAAGAAGAAGTTTTCCAATAATACCTAGGGTTTGAAACCAAGAACTTTTTACGCATTTCGTTCATTTAGAAGACATATTCATCCAAAAGTGGATAGGTTCTTTATTCAAATCTTAATCAATCTAGCAATCAATCACAACAAAGTAACCTAAAATGAAATTCACTAATTAATTCCAAAATTTCACTTAAACAACTACTAAAATCCAAAAAACAAGTGCCCTTTATTTTTTCACAATTAGCTACTACTGTTAGGACACAGCTATGAGTGTGATCTCTGCTAATGGAAAAGAAGATACAGAGAATAGAGAACGACAAAGAGAGGACATAAACAGAGAGGAGATTGATTAAGAAAGAAAGATGGTAGAGAGAGAAATAGGACTTCCATCTTGTTCAATACTCAGATAGTGAATTATATTCTCCATTGTTCCTTTAGTACTTGTCTTACACCTAAACTATCTAATTGGTAAAGGATTAAAAACCTCAGCTCATCTAACTTACTAACTTAGCCCTTCTCTATAGTTTCGTCACAGGCTTACAGCTACTAAATCCACAAGAAACTATGAAACCGTTATTGGCATTACTGATATCAGGGATGGCACAATTTCTTCTTGCTGTTTGTATAAGGCAACCACTTGATATTTGATTTTTTGGAACTTGGTTTAAACAATTATCTGATATTTAAATTCTCATTAATAGAAGGAAACTGTTAGAGTGGATAAAATTTTGCAAAAGGGTTTCATCCTTATTTTGCAACACCAAAGGAAGCAAGAATTATTAAATATCCAGTCATACAGTGATTTCAACATTATTAGTCTTCATAACATCAGATTTTTGTTAGTCGTGAATATCATTTAAAGCAATAAACCCAACAGCAACTATCTATGTGAATCAAGAGGCATATCATCATTACCTGAGTGCCACTCCCATTATCACTTCCAACCCGATTACTCGGACCATTGCTCCCATTGTCATAAAGCTCATCACTGCTGTCAGAGTTGTTTTCGGACTCCTCATTACTTTTTGTCTTGGAAGACTTTTTAGTTTGTGTCCCACTTTCACTCCCACTACCACTAGACTGAGAAAGGATAAGACGTTTCAGTGTCTGATGGTTAACAGAATTGTCATCAACTCACAAAACATAGAAAGAAAAAAAAAAGTGGCTGTTGAGAAGCATTTCTGTAAAGCCATAGCTAAGTTGCAATAACGTTGCATTGCACGGATATCACCTTTTTGCAGAACATATCACAGTTACCCTTTAGGAAGGTGCAACAAATAAGCCTTATATCCAATGAAGCATAGAAATATGTCTTTCTTTAACCAAAGGAATCAACACAATAATATTCATACTGGTTCACAACATATTATGTCTCATGTGAAGAACAAATGCAAGGTAACTCACACTGTGGCATCTCCTCCAAACATGTTGCCAAAGGTTTTTAAGTTCATTCTTCCGAATAGGTTTCACTAAAAAATCAACAGCACCTTTTGACAAACACTTAAAGACTATACCCATAGAGTCGTGGGATGACATCACTGCGAGCACAACTCATTAAGTGTCGTTGTCAAATGTACCAGATCAGAAATAAAAATGAGATATTAAAGTTTACGTTTCATGGAATTCAAAATAGAAGCACATCAGAGAATTACTTACTTATCACTGGAATATTCTTTAGAGTTTTGTGGCTCATAATCTTGCATAAAAGGCCAATACCAGATAAGATAGGCATGACTACCTCTGTTAGGACAATATCAATATGACTATTCAGATCTTCCAGAACTTTCCATGCTTGAAGTCCGTTTGCAACAGCAGTAACTGTACACATTAGATGAAAGATAATCAGCATGATTAGAATATAAAAAAATTTGGCCCAAGTAGAAGGAAAGTATGGCACCTTTCCAATAGTATCATACAATAAAGTGTCTAGAGAATTAGAAATAAGACAAGCTGTATTACAGTTATAAAGTAGCAGTAACTACCCTGCAACTTCTTAATTTGGAGGCCATTACATTAACAAGAGGAAGTTAAACTTATCACTTCACATACCGATTACAACTATAAAACAATTTATCACCATCTCAAAACTGCATTGGGTTACAGCAATCCAACAGAACTACATCATTTTTCAAGCTTTTTAAGTGATAAGGCTTCATCATATCGCATGTAGGAGCATTACTAATCATTACTTACCTAAATAAGCCATGCCCATTACCAGAAGAATCAAAAACTCATTGTCACACTTCATATTGATTATAGAGTCAAGAATCAGGGGATACCGTAAACTGAAAGGTTTTAAATATTTTTCCCACAGCAAGTGAATGAAAATAAAATAACTTGATAACTGCTGCACAAACAATGAAACTGATGATAACAATCACAAACCAATGTCATTTCAGAATAGAGACTTAAAACAAATAGAGTATTCTTTTTGTATGAGACCTATTAGAATAAAAATAAAGATTGAACAAAAATCGGTCTTTTTACCAATTAATGGCAGATTGGAACAATTAGAACTCTAAGAATACATATATAAGTACATGAGCTTTAAAATCTAATTTGCAATCTGGATTTTAAGATAATCTCTATTGATGTTATATATTCAAATAATGTAAATATGAGTCACAAAGAAACTGCATGGGATTGAACGACCATTTACTAAGTAAAATGCAGAAAACAAACCTTCGTAACTGCAATTCCGCAGTAGAGCACTCACAACATGCCGTGTCGAATCATCATTTTCCACAAGAAGAACTTTCAGAGACCTTGTGGGGAGGAATCTCTCCCAGCGTATGACAGAATTTTGAGATTGTTGTTTTGGTGTTTGCAATCCATCATGGACCTGAACAGGTCCTCCAGGCCCATTGCTTACATCTACAAGTATGTCATTCACCCTATTATCATCTTCCTCAGATGACCCTAAACCTTGCCCCTCACCCATTACTCCATTTTCATCTTCTGCTCACAACACATATAGTTCTTTCCATCTGCCAACAATCTCTCCTACAACGCCATTGGTCACAGCAACAGCAACCATCAACCAATTTCAGAAGGACCATTGGTGAGGAATGCATGTGATACCATAGATCGTACACTCCTTTCTAGTTTATTACAAGACACTATATTGTTTTCCCTGAAACAGAACTCTGTAAACACTAGTGCAATCCATGCATATCCCAGTCTACATAATGTTTACAGCAAATAGATCATTGAGCAAATTAGGGAATATGGAAAGATGCATCAAAACCCACTAATACTCCAGCTAAAGTAAATTTCAAAGCAACTCAAAACTGTAAGCTCATCTACACTCCGTCCAGGTTCAGCTCTAGCAAAAAAGCTATACATCACTTTGAATGCAGAAAAGTAACCCTTACTCAATAAAGATGCAACTGAAAATGGAAAAAGTTTAACTGCACTGCAGTATACAAGTGCAAAAATTTAAATCTTAACAGAATCTCGATTTCAAATACTTTTAGCAGCCAAAGAGATCAGAAAGAAAATGAATTAAGAAAATTATCCTCACTTGAGACCAAAAGAAGTTCGCTTGCATTAAATCAAATACAGAAGACTAGATCTAATGGCCCCTGGAGCCTCTAAATCCAAAAGAAAGGAAGAATAGACAATTTTGTTCAGCGGGTAATTATTCTACAAAATAAATCTGGAACAAATATTTCAATATCTTCTCCTTTCTTGGATTTTCCCAGCAACCAAACAAGAGAGATCCAGACACTAACACAACTTCCTCAAATTTTTTTAAAAAAAAAAAAAACCAGAAAAGAAAACACTATGATGTGAATATTCGTAAATGATACCTGAAAAGATTCTCCGAAGGAGAAATAATCTTCATATCTCCATTTTTTCAGCTCAAAGCAAATTAAAATTGAAAATGAACGTATTAACACAAAAAATCAGATTTCAAAGAAGCTTGATCACGATTTGGAAATTAAATAGAAGAAAATGAGCAAGAGAAACTGATTTTTGAGTCCTCTCCTGCTTTAAAAAATGTTGCAGGAAAAAGCTTGACTGGTTAAGAAAATTAAGAAAGTTTAAAGAAATTGAGAGAGAGAGAGAGAGAGAGAGATAAGGTCTGGGCGAGTTTTTAGAGAGAGAAAGAAGATATTATTTGAGGGTTGATGACGTGCAGCAAGCGGAGGTACAGAGAAGCTAGTGAGTCCGCGTGGAAGTGGTCTATGCCAGGTGGATAAATATGAGTCATCGATGGTTATCCTACGTGGACAAAATCAAAAGCTGGGAGTTAGTGAGTTAAGCGCCGAATCCTAGCTGATACTCAAGATCTGTGCGTAGACACGTGGCTAATCGTCTATGCAGTTAAAGGTTTGGTTTCGACGTCGTCGTTTGGTGCGTTCATTTTTATTCTGACCATCTTATCCCTATTCGTTTCATTTAATATTTTAATTTATAATATGGAAAAAGACAACCTTATCCAATTTTAATTTTGGGAAATTAGATTTTTTTTCCCAATAAATTTGATAATTATGATATCTTTGTTTCCAACTGATGCCTTCTTGGCCATTATCCTTTTTCTCGACGCTAATTTTTTTTTTTTAAGAAAAAAATAAAAAATTCATGTGTAGGAGCCAAATTTTGATTTTAAAGGGACAAATTTTAATGTATCTAACTTTTATTCAATTGAATTAAGAGAGTATATTTAGCTTTTATTCAATTTGAGATTGATTTAAGTTGAATTAATGGGGCATATATACCTTTTAGGTACTAATTTGTAAATCTTAAAAGAAAAAAGGGGCAATAATTTGATTTTTATATACTAATTTATAATTAAAAAAAAAATTGCCCCCTTACCTAATGAATGTCCCTCTGTTTTTCCTTTCCGGAGTTTTATTCTTTATGCTCTAAAATCTTTTATGCAAATAACCTTTTTGGAAATTTCCACATAAAAATAAATAACCCCTTTTTGGATTTAAATGGTAATTGTATAATTTTGAAAACCAAATTATTATAGCATTTAGCCAAAATACACTCCATGTTTCAAATTATATGTTTTTTTATATAAAATACACTCCATGTTTCAAAAAAAAAAAAGAATAAAAATTTATTGTCTGTTTATTAATAGAAAAAATAAATAGCATCTACCAACTCCAAACAACCAATATTTTTTTTTTAATTTAAGAATGTATTCTAATTTGTAAATCATAAGTAGTTAAAAATCATCAAGGATTGATCCCACAAAGTTTGAATCTTCACAATTTTGCCAATTCAACGGCCATTTTGCCAATTGTCAATTTGTGTACCGCATTTAATGTTTATTTATGTAAAGCAATTTCTTATATATAATGTTCCCTTAACAGAAATAACGAACTTGATAAGCAACTTTTAGAGGCAAAGATTGGGAAATTGCTGAGAAGGAAAAACAGAAATGGAGGGCACCAATATGAAGCAGCAACAACGAAGGAAAAGAATAATGGAGAGAGGCGGTGATCGTTTGGCCCTAATCACCGGCCAGATCAAGAATCTTGAAGAATCATTAACACCCACTCATTCCCACTCCGAATCTTCCCCATCCATATTGTTCTCTCCTCATCCTTTCGATTCAGATAATGGTATTATTTTAATTTCTTCTACCTCTTTTCTCCCTAATATATACCGTTTTTGCACAATTATTTCTTTTAATTGTTGGTTAAATTTTTTGATATTAATTAAAAATATATTTTTTGTAATTTTTTATTTGTTTTTTATCTGACACTATGGAGTTATTATGATTTGAATTCGTACGTGCAGTAGATCATTATCAAGACGCAGATAAGGCTGGTGAACCCAAGATGTCGAAACTCAGGACAATGAACGAGTTTTCAAATTCTATCAACTCTGATTCTAGCGAACCCAAGATGTCGAAGCTCAGGACAATGCACGAGTTCTCAAATTCTGATTTTAGAAAACATGAAGAACTTCCAGCAGTGCAACAACCTGTTAAAATTTCTGAGAAAGCAAGACAAGTTTCTGAAACCATAACCAAAGTAGAGGCAGCACATCAACTAAAACTTTTCTCATGCAAAAGGCTAAACTACTGTATAATAATTTCTGAAAGAAGGCGGGCTATTTGTTCTCTTGCAATAGCTATGTTGGTGATCTTATCTCACACCAATTTTCCTCTGTTTGGGATGAGCATCCTTGCTTTCAGGCCTTTCTATACGATTTTGCTTACTGATGTGACTGTTGTGGTTGCTCGACTGTTTCGTGATGGCGAGATTTTGATGGATGAGGATGATAAGGAAGAAACAACAACAGGTGGAAAGGAAGATAGAGACAACTGGGAAGAAGCATTGAAGCTATTGGAGAAAGGTCTGGTCATATATCAGGCTATTCGTGGCCTATTTATCGACTGCAGTATTTATGTGGTTATGGTCATTTGTGGTCTTTGTTTAATCTAGATTTGGCTCCACCATTAACCTAACTTTGATGTCTGTTATGCATAGAAATGTTATGCAAAATTTCCCAAATGAATTGAAAATATATATATTAATCATTCTAGTTTTCTGCTGAATAAGTTTGTCATAAGATTAATATTATTATTATTATTAACCAAAAAACTATTAGTGAAGAATAGAAAGTTTATGTATAGATACTGGAGCTTATAAGTAGGAGTAAAATAAAAAGCAACTCAAATCATTGCGGCAAGTGGCCTTGTAGAAGATACACAATGATAAATTATAACCTAAAAAGCAGAAAGGGCAGCAAGTGATTCTTCCAAGTTCGATGTACAAATAATAGCGGCTTTTTTTAACACAATACGTCAGCGACTCAGCATGCATAGAAAGAGGGAATCGCACAGATTTTCCGATCTCTTAAGCAAGATTTTCAGATTCGACCCAGAGAAAAGAATCGACAAATATAAACAATTAAATTAACGATGAAAAGTTCAATTCAAAATATAAAAATTATAGTGAAATATCATATATAAATTTGTCAACATAATATAAATAAAAAAATAATATCTATTATTGTAGATATTACCCTTAATCAGACAAATATAATGATTGATTTCTGGTTGAATCGGCCTCTTCAAACCGTATAGCCAATTGAATTTCGTACCCAACTCAATTGTAAAACAATGAATATCCTCAATCAGTAAAAGACAAATCAAATATCCTACAAAACTGACTCGCAATCTCTGGATTCTAGGTTACCCATAAATATCTCATCACGATAATTAATATTAGCCATTTTAATTGGTAAGTTTATATACATACATATATACAAGAGATATGCAACTATTAACAAAAATTAATAGAAATTTGTTCCCTTAAAAAAAACAGAGAGCAAAATCCATCCTTCTGCAGGAATTTTCATTTTTTTTTTTTACATTGACTCATTAAACTAAAAGAGATTATATTCAATCCTTTTACTTGCAATTTTGACCACATTAAATTTTTAATTAATAATTTATATTTTGATGATATAAGTGAGATACATTCCCAATTAAAGTAAAGGTAAACTTCCACTCACAACCAATTTGAAGGAAGAATATAACATAAAAATACACAGTTGCAAACATTATGATGAATCTACTATACACACCATTTTAAGATTTATACTTTCTTAAATAATAATAATAATAATAATTAAGAACTTTTTTTTATTAAACGTCGAAAATATTCTCTTCATCCCTACAGGAACATTGTAATAAAAGTAAAAAAGGTGAACTTACTTCACACGATTTTTTTTTACTTTATGCGATGTATATTAATTGAAGACTAGTGAAATCGAAATCTATTCTAAAATTCATTAATAAAATGCAGAAGTTCCGACCCTAAAAATGAATTAATAGAAGTTTTCTCATTCCATTCTCTCCTGTTTCCAGAGAACAAGTGTTAGGATTTTACTTATTCATTTATTTTGGATGGCAACGGAAGCAGTATTCATTCTGGACATTCGACGACGATGATCATTGCCCAATGGCCGAATGGATTACGTTTTGCAATTAGCAAACGCCAGAGGAGTGGCCGCTATATCTTTCACTTTCTCACTCACCCCACTGCCCTTCAAAAGTTCTTTCATTCCTTGTACTCGGTTTTTTCAAAAACACCGCATGCCTACTACTACTATGCAAATTCACTTCTCAATACCACCGCTCATCAAATATCACACAATCATCAGATCTATTATTACTCATCTGATTATCTTTCAATAATTTTGAAATAGACTGTTATAATTTATAAGAAAAGGGACAATTTAGTTATCAATTAAACCTTCATTCATCATATACACATACGCATGAAAGGTCTAATATTCCTATCATGACTTCTAATTACACCATAAACAACAGTAAGCAGCCATGGCTTAGCTAATTAATCAAATCCTACAAGCCTCGGATTTGTTGAAACACAAACCATAACCACTTTATTTAGCCTTTAAATACACAAAACACACACACACACCATAACTACTACTAGATGTTCTGTTATTTCCTTTCCTTCTATCAGAAGGTAAAGAGATCCATCTGATCATCGGCTTTCTCACTTACAAGTGCACGGATTGCAGGTGCAGTTATCTCCGCACTTGCAGCCTCCGTTCTCGGCAGCAACGCCCTTCCCTGCTCCCTCGAAATGTTCCTTCACCGGCGCAACTCCGAGAACGAGTGGCTCTGTTGTAGTTTTCTCGGAGAAACTCATGTCAGGATACATCTTGCTCCTGCAAAACAAATTCAGGCACAAAATTGACCACCACAACTTCAGATTTCAACTTTTGGATCAATAATTTGCATGAACAAAACAATTCAGAGATCTAGTCTTACCCTCCGCAGCCGTCGCCGCACTTGCAGGCTGAACCGCAACCGCAGTTTCCTCCACAGCAAGACATTTTCAGAGAAGATTTTTAACGAGTACCTACGATAGCCTATTGAGATAAATGAATGGCGACGAAGAACGATTGGGTACTGAATTTATAGGCAGTTGAGGTGAAGTGTGGGTTAATATCTACCATCCACGTGTCCTCGTAGTGAGTCATACTTTTCCGGTCGGTTAAGGATTTTTTATAAATTTTACCTGCTTACCTTCCACGTTTAATATAAGCATAATAAATCTACTGTTTTGCATGCCAGAAACATGAATCGTTTTATTTTTTATTTTTTTGGCTAATTGTGCATATTCATTATCTGATTTGTGAAATATGTACAAATTTTGTAGATAATCTTTTTTTCTGTTGAAAAAAACAAAAATAAAAAAATCTGTTAGAGAAGTTTAGAATAAAAGCTGAAAACGACTGCCACGTCATCACTCCAAGCAACTTTTTGAAGCCATGGAGCAAGAGGAAAGGACGAGTCAGGTGTGGTCCACCTACCAGCTCGACGTTTACTTAGGATTTGAATTTCACACACGAGTTTAATTAATAAATAAATAAACGCTTCAAATTATTATTGAACCCTAAATAGTAAATACAAACAAAATAGTAATATGAACGTGCTAAATTCAAATATTACATTACTCCCGCGTCTGACAACTCACCACCTCCTGTCCTGATGCCATGTGTCCGCTGACTCTAAAATCTACTCGCTCAGACTCTGAGCTCTATACCTATATAAAGCCGTCATTGATGAATCCTAGATTCACTTTTCACCAAGAAAACAACAAATCATGTTTTAAAACAACAATTCAAGAAAATAGATATTTCTATTACATGTTTTGTGGTTTAGTCATGGTGTAAACTTCTCCTGAGGCTGGGGAAGTTAAAAATATCCTAAGGGTTGGGATTTGCTTTCAGTCATGCTGTTTATGGTTTTTGTTTGTATTTATTCAGTATTTATAACACTCTTATGTCCATGCCATTGATTGTTAATTGAATTTAGGATTGCTTTTTCAATTAATCATTTTAAACTTCAGAGTTGCATGAGTTGTTGCCCCAACATAGATTTTTTTTTCCTCTTTTTTTCTTCTGTAATGCCATTGTTGATGGATGATAAAAGCTTCTTGTGCTTTGTTGCATTTCCTACTGTTTCCATTATAACATTGCCAGTCAAAAGATATATAATTGGAAGGAACTCTCTGATCTAATTTGTTGTCAGCAATGCAAAGCCAACTCCTCTCTATTTTTTATTAAAATAAATGGCTGCCAGCACACCTTTGATAATATCTTGTGCTTCATTTAGGCCTGGGTCAGACGAAGCAAAGGAATTCTTAAAGAAAATAGGTGCTGATGAAGTGTTTACTGAGAGCCAGTTAGAAGTGAAGAACATCAAGGGTCTCCTGGTACCATCAGCTATGGACTCCTTATGTTTGATAAATTGATAGTATCTGAAGTAGGAGATGTTTATTCTTTCTTTTAAATGTATTTGGTGTCATTAAAAATTGTTTCTTAGAATTAGTTTAATCTTAGATTGACTCAAGCATGCATTTTTCATCTTATTTGCATGGTAGACTAATATACCAGAACCAAGTTTAGGATTCAATTGCGTTGGGGGCAATTCTGCTTCTTTGGTCCTCAAATTTTTAAGGTATGACATGCAGTTATAATGTCTGAAGGATTTTAACATTTGAGATAGCTTAAAATGTAATTTATTTAGAATGTTCTTGTATTCAGACAGGGAGGAACAATGGTAACTTATGGCGGAATGTCTAAGAAACCTGTAACAGTATCAACATCATCCTTCATTTTTAAGGTAATTTTTTTTTTGGTTATCTTTCTTCTTGTTGTTGAAGTGCAATGTTGGTATCTTTAGTGAAGGTTCCCACATTATCTAAGATTCTTGATAGTTCATCCAGAAATAAATTCCTAGCTCAGAAAGTCATCATAAGTTGAAAACTACAACTCACTTTGGACTGAATTTGGTTTGTTGAATCAACATACAAACTAGCCAGAAACTGAGCATACATAGGTATGATATGTTGAATGTAATGTGCATGAGACCCTTGTGAATATTCAATTTTTGACTTGTAGAATTTCTGGATGACAGTCAAGGTGACCAAAAGTTCTAGGTATTAGTGTAGATGGAACTCTAATCATAGAAGAAATTACAACATCTTGTATTGCTTTAGCTTTGGTGGGAGGGAGTTGGTCTACATTGATTTGATGTATTGAATAATGAGTGATTATGCCTCAAACTGAACTGTGGTATACCTACAGTTGATACTAAAGAATGTTCAAATCATGAATGAGGATTCCATCCAAGTTTACCGCCAGGATTTCTTCTAATGATTTCTCTCCATTTCCTACTCCTAATTCTGTTTTGCAGGATCTATCTTTGAGGGGATTCTGGTTGCAAAAATGGTTGACTTCAGATAAAGCAAAAGAGTGCAGAAATATGATAGATTATCTTTTGTGCTTAACACGCGAAGGGAAGTTGAGATACGAGTATGTTTTTCCTCGAACACAAAATAACTCGAACTTTCCTGTTTTGCATTGGTTCCTACATCTGTATGGCTAGTTCCTTCAACATTTTCATTTCTAATAGGTTGAGACTGTGTCATTGCAGGATGGAGTTGGTTCCTTTTGACAATTTTCGTGCAGCTCTAGATAAGGCACTTGGAAAGTTCGGAAGCCAACCTAAACAAGTTTTGACATTCTAGGTGTCAGGGATCTGGACTCCTACTGGGATGCATTGGTAAGCCATTGACTCATCAACTAGCTAATCAGATGCGAGCCCCTCCTCGAACAGATTTCTTCTTTTGCTCCTCAGCCTACATCGTATTAATAGCCATTTCCACTTCAAGCTCAAAACACATATTTACGATGGTGGTTCCTTTTACTTGCAATTATGGGACATGTAAATTGACAACGTTATAATTACCAAAAGGAAATATCTGAATAGTTCTCCATACAAACATTCAAAGTTGAGATTAGGTCAGCTTCTGCTATTTCTTCAATGCTTGGTCTGGAGGTGGAGTTAACAGGAAAATTGATGTCGATATTATGCTTATATAAAACAAATTTGACGAGGCTAACCTAAAGGCCAAAAAATGAAACACGCACTTGTTTATTTTAGGATCCTGCCCATTTGCCAGGCTCAGCTTCACCTTCTGATTGCAAAGTGGCCAGCAAGATAAAATAGATAACGCTTCAAGAGTGTTTTCCTTCCAATATCTCCCTAGTCTATAATTAATTTCTATATTCCAATAAATAAAAAGCCCTGGTAGGCTTAAGTACACTCCTTTCTCAAAATATAGTCCACAGCATCTTCCACTGTGTCGACAACCTGCAAAGGCAGCAAAGCTCATAAAGCTCAGTGCAAACAGAAACGGTCAATCGGTATGTCAACCTAGAATTTCTCTTGTTCATATTTCAATCGGACCTTCTTATGGCCTAATCTACTATCATTCTTTTTCCTCTATTGGTACGTAAGAAAATATCCGAAACAGATCCTTTTTATCCATTACTTGTTTGTGAATTAAGGGTAAATAAATTTTACGAAGAAAACTTTAAATCTGGAATTATTTCTGTGATAGCCTATGACTGGAGATATTGGACTTCTTACATTTCATATATAATTGGAATAGAGTGGCAAAATAAAGCCACTTAATCCCTGGTCTATGACCTCCCCATAGTTGCTTAGTTAGGTTTATTTGCTGAGTTGCAAACAGTAAGGGTTTCAACCCCTACTTAGGTTAATATGCATTAAGTAGCAAACAGTAAGGCTGCTTAGATAAGTTAAAATTCACCAATTTGGACACGGACTCAAGTTTAGACGTCCTAAATTACGTACCAGATCTGCGGGAAACTCGGAGTGATTTTCTGTTCCTTTGAAGACCCCCGTCTTTGTCAAGATCGAAAACCAGGGATGTCCAGCCTGAAATGCCAGACGATGAAGTGTAAAGGTTGATAATCACCATAACCCTACCATCAAAATTCGTGAGTGTAAAACGAAGTTCCTTGTCTTATAAAGACAAACCTCTCGTGCACCCCTGATGTCCACCGAAGGATTGTCTCCTATCATATACAGGGTCTTAACATGATGAGTTTCGGTATTCTCATTATTCATACGATTGGAAACATGATGAAGAGATGAGACAAGTTTCTTTAGGACAGTTTCAGCATTCTTGAACACTAATACATTTGGTTTCCCAAAAGATGTATACTTCAGTGAAACACGGTGAATTCTGCATGTCAAATACAAATCAGTAAAGTTGATGATGTGGCAATTGATTTTTGTATATAGTAAACCATGAAAAATCAAATATAATGTCAATCCATCTTGAATAAGCCTATGTGGCTAATAGTCAGATACGGACTTGAGTCCTAGTAATAACAGTGTAAT
The DNA here is from genome assembly GCA_037975025.1 of Excoecaria agallocha. Lineage (NCBI taxonomy): Eukaryota > Viridiplantae > Streptophyta > Magnoliopsida > Malpighiales > Euphorbiaceae > Excoecaria > Excoecaria agallocha. Next base: position 5,140,600 of record CM075814.1, on the reverse strand, counting down.
TTCTGCCCCATAAACATAGGCTCCACAGACAGTAGAGTAATCCTTTCCATTGCTGAAAAAAGTTTAAATTCTGATTCTTTAATTTTAAAATATCTTATCTGGCATTTACCTATTGTAGACCGATTCTAACGCAATTCTGAAAGCTCCCATGCCAAGGCTTTCTGAAGGAAAAGTGGCCTACTTTTAGTGGCACCTCATCAGTAAATAGCTAGTTCAAAAACTAATCAAGTACCAAAGAGAGGAATAAAAGGGATCTAAAGATGTGAAGTAACCTGATAAGCAAGATCATCATTCGCAAAATACAATTGTGGTTGATGTCCAAGGTCCCTTCCAGGGAGACCTCCAGTTCTTAAAATGTCACAGAGAACCTACCAACAGCATCCACATTTACTCAATTCAGAGTGAAGAACAGCATTAAGCATTCAACAATGAGAATATTAGCTTCAAGCAATTGTAATATAGAGAAGCAAGTATGCAAATGGAAACCTTTGGACTTTAAACATCAGTGAACAAATTTTATTTGAGAATAGAACAAATGGCAAACAACTCATTTTCATCAAGTTAATAAAACAGAACAAAATTCACATCATGTTTTTGCATCAAAAAAACACAATTTCTTTACTATTACAATAAGAAGCCAGTTTTGAATCTTCTCTCTCTAGAGCACTACTCCATATGAACTCAAAACAAGGATGTTGATTCCTTCAGGCTATTATTTAACTGGGGCAGGATTTGAGGTCAAAGGTGTCATTTTAGCATTCATAATGGTTACAGCTCTCATACTCATCCATTTTTATAAAATTGGAAAAATATCTCAACAAGAAGCCTGCTGTAAAAGCAGAATATCAGTCCGTAAACTGCAATTTATTTTAGCTAATATGAACAATATGCATCTGAGTGTCAGGCTGATTAGTATTGCCCACGTCCCTAGACTTAAAAACAGACGCATTAGTACATCACTGCACCATCATTGTGTAGGGATCAGTCATATGATGTGCAGAATTCAATATTTAAACACTGATTTAGAAATCTGGCAAAAAACAAATTAGCTGTTGCTCAGAATTTATACCACTGCTGTGTTATTACTACATTATGGCACCATCATTGTGAAAAAAAAAGGTCAAATTATTGTTTTAACCATTCATACAAAGGTATTTGGAGTAAAAAAAGTCAATGTGCTTACTTCGAGCTGGCCATCCATCATTGCGAAAAATCATAATGATACAAAAATATATTCCCTGAATTTACAAGAAAGCAATTCATAAATGAACAGATGCTTTTACTCAACCTGAATGTCTCTGCTCCAGTCAACAGAATCGCTAACGATAAATGCTGCCTGAACCCTTTGTGAGCGGACAGCATCTCCTGTGTTCATCTGTACTGATGTACTACTAGGTACAGTTGTCTGTTTAGGCATCCAAGTCTTGTATCGTGCAAGTGGATCAATGCCATCAAAATGAGATGCATATTCATCTATTGACAGAACATTTCTGCATGATATAAGATAAAAAACTATAAAATCTATTCAAAAGTTAAGCCTCGGGAAATATGGGAGAGCTTCTTCATGCTTGCAATGAATTTCAAGAAATGCAGCACAGATAGCCAAAAAGTTTACTTGAATCCGTATTCGGACATCACTGCAGCAGGTTCTCCTTTTCCCACAGCAACAACAAATTCATTCTGGAATCTGCATAATGGAACATTGTTTGAAATGCTGGAGAAAATAATAAGCATCCTACTAGAATATTAGTATTTTATTCAAACTTGACAGATGGTTCTTGTTCTAATTCTATTGACCGCACTTCACATAAATTTTTGGCATGCAAAGTTTTTCCTTGTTTCAGTTAACTTTTCATCCAAAAAAATAAGATATATTACTCCTTGACAACTTAAAATCAAATTGCCAACAACTTTACTTGGTCCAGGCGCATACCTATTCACCAGCTGTGTAAAAGGTGTGTGGCCCTGCACAACCTACAATAGGTCACGGTGAAAAGGGGATATTTTGCCATCAAATACAAAGTCTAAGACAGACAAGAATAATCCTATATATGATATCCATTTTTTTTTCACAGAAGTACCTGCAGAGGTAAAATATGTACACCAAGAAGTTTGCTTAGCTCCCAGGCTCTTTTAGATTCTGGAAAACCACCTCCTGCCAAATTGACATTAAGAACCAAATGCTATTTATTACTCATATAACAAGACCACAATCACAATTCAAAAACAATCTAAGTTTTAAATCCAAATTTTGCGACAACTTCTAACAACAAATACACATTCACATCTATCATCTTCCTATTCCTTACAAAAACGAACAAACGTAAAAGTACACACTACTTGTAATTGTAATCAAAGATACTAAGAGACCATAGACATACTCATTCTAAAGAAGAAGAAGAAAGAAAGCACTCACCATTCGTCAAGAAAATATAAGGAATCTTTAAAGAACCTGTTTACACAATCAAAAAGTCACGGCAGAAATCATCATGAAGTGAATGGCCCTTAAACGACTAAGCAGAGAGAGAGAGAGAGAGAGAGAGAGATAAGAAATCTATGTGAGAGAACAAGAAACACGAGTATGGGATTTGCAAAGCTCCGGATGGATAGCTTACTGAAGTTGTTTTCAGTAACTTCAAGAAGCTAACCATACGCAATACAGAGCCTAATCTTGCAAAATTCATCGGAAACAAAAGCATAAACCGTGATAACACAGAGATCGGCACAGATAGATATGTAAGTTCACAACAACATAGAAAAAAAATGCAATATATAGCATTACCGGACTCATCATATAAGCGTTTGAGAGCTTGAAGAGAGCCGCCGATGGGAGATTCGCCACGAACAATGACGCCATCGATATCAAACGCAATGCCAAAATGAGGTCTGCTTGATTGCGTGATTGTTTCAAGAGTTTTTATTTAAAAAAAAAAAAATCAATCGAACTACGAAGTTCCACAGCAGATATAGAAGGAGGAGAAAAGAGCAGGTAGTGAGATAAGGAAAATACCTCCTGGATTGTGATTGAAGTTGCGAAAAGGAGCGTGAAAGCGAGGAGAAGAACAGCGGCGTCGATAGTGGCCTTCTGTTTTGGCTTTTGATAGCCTTTGCGACTGGCGGTAAAAATCTCATTCTCCTCCGCCTTTCTCGGATGATTATCTCGCTCTCACCCCACAATTATGAAAAGGACCACAAATAGTGAATTTTGTTTTTTGAAAATTAAATGCTATATCCAATCAATTAATGCCAAGTGGGGTTTTAATATATGTGTGTAAAATTGCAAGTAACTTATTCCGTCAGATTTCTACAAATTTGCAGTTAATTTTTTTTTTACCGTTAATGACGTTAAATACGAAAAAAATATCCATATTTACTCTTAATTTTTTATATTTATCATCAATAAAACCAAATTCATATTTGATTTCAAAATTTAAAAAATGATATATATTTAGTCCTTAAATAATTTTCAAAATTTAAAAAATGATATATATTTAGTCCTTAAAGAATTAAATAAAGTAAATATATACCGTCATTTAATATTTTAAATATATTTTTTTAAAAAAAATGCATTTCAAAATTAAATTCATATTAGTTTTAACATTTCAAAGGTCAATTTGGCCTTTATTCCAATACCAGCTTAAGGATTGTGAATTTTACCATACAACCAAGCAAGTTTTTTATTGTTAGCATACAAATTTTAACATATGATAAGATTATTGAACATGATTTTTATATAGTTAATGATTTATTTTTTTTGAAACTTACTTGTTGAAGTTAAAAGAAAAGAACATCTCTAGTGATATCATTAAAAATGTTGATCATGAATTACTCTTGTTATTTATGTTATAATTAGGGATGATCACAGGGCGGAGATCCGCCCCGTTCAGGGCGAAAAATTTCCGAAATTTTCCACCACGGGAACAGGAACGGGAAAAAAAAAATTTTCGTCCTAAAATCGGAGGCATGAATGGAAAATAAGGTATCCGCCCGCCCCATGGGAATCCCCACCCAGCAATAAATAATTTTTTTTATTTTAAAATATAATATTTTATAAATAATTAAAATTAAAATTAAAATATAACTTAATTTTATAATTATTAAATTTTAAATTATACTTAATTTTAAATTTTATGAATTGTTAAAATTTATATTAATTTAAATTATTATTGATTTTAAATTTTTTATTTATTAAATATTGCATTTTAATTTTAATTATTTATAAAATATTATATTTTAAAATTAAAAAAAAAATTCGGGGGACGAAAATCTCCGCGGAATAGGGACGAAAGAAATTCCCTCCCCGATATTGGTGGTGGAGGCGGGGAATCCCCGCCACTGGCAGGGGAGTGAGTAGGGGTGAATTCCCCGGCCCCGCCCCACCCCGTGATCACTCCTAGTTATAATCTCAAAATTAAAAGCTATTGTGATGGTCTACATTCGTATATTAATTATACAATGAATTAAAATAGAAGACTTTTGTTCATCTCCACAAAAGTAGTTACAAAGAAAAAAACATATATAGTCTTTACTGTCAAGAAACTTGAACAGAAACAAAGAATTCTTCCATAGAAGGAAACATCAAAAGTACTAGAAAATACCAACAAATAACTCCAGATCCAGTTCCATTTTCATTTCCCTTTCATATTTGATCAAATTCGGTATACAATATACAAAACCGCGTTGAGGCTCAGAGAACATAGCCTCCATTTTCTGCAATCCAACCTTATTGAACGCTGGATGGAATGAATCCAGCAACTCTCAACACTAAAATCATGAGCAAACTGCTTTTTCCACCCTTACAAAATGGAAAGGGAGAACCTATCTCCCTACTTTCTCTGGTTATATATAGTCAGAAAACAATCTTTTGATCAGGATACTAACCAAACAAACAATCAATATGAAATATAGATTAATGATGGTGAGGTCACTCAAGCATGACATCTGGGTTGAAGTGCAAGGACTCTTCCAAAATGAGCTCCTTTATATCTTCTTCTGTTAAAGAGATCTGCTCAAAATCAAAAACGAAAGGAGACGGGCAGGTAGGCTCCTCATTGATCTCATGAAGGCTTGACAAGTATGGATGATTCAATGCTTCCTCAACTTTACAGACAGAAAACAGAATGTCACATTTCAGATAAGAGAAGTGGATAAATGAAATGGTAAATTGTCAGGTGAGGCGCTGGTTTACCAGTTATTCGTTTGCATGGATCAAACAAGAGCATTCTCTCTGCAAGATCGAGAGCCAATGGCGACACATCTGGGAACTTGCGCACAAAAGGTTGCTTAGGGAATTTGGGAAGCTGCTTCATATACCTCTGAGCATTATCACTTCTCAGGAATCCTAGATCTGAATCATCTGGTGAACCTAGTAACTACAAATAAATTCTTTATTAGCATGAAGGAAATTGTGGATTAACAATCAAAATTTGTAATTTGTCAACTAGGTTTAGGGGTGTTAAAAAATGTTCGAAAATGGATTGGATGAATTACCATATAGTTTTAATTTAATTAATATAGTATATTTTGTGATATGATATATATAGCTCAAATCCATTTTTTGTGTTGGATAAATTGAGCCAAATCAAAATCGTAACCCACTCAATGCATTTTGAACACCCCTAACTAGGTTCACTCTAACAATGCAAGGTTACATTCATCCTCTTCATGCTATCTTTCTTTTCATTAGTTAATATGTAAGGAATGATAATTACCTCAGTTATAAGTGCCAACTGTTGAACATAGTCTTTACCGGCGAAAAGAGGCTCCCTTCTAAGAATTTCCATTAATATGCAACCAACTGACCATATGTCAATAGCTGCAGTATATTCTGAACAGTTAAGCAGCAATTCTGGGGCCCGATACCAGCGGGTTACTACATATTCAGTCATAAAATCTGTCTCTGAGGTGGTTCGTGCAAGTCCAAAGTCACAAATCTTAAGATCACAATTTGCATTTAGAAGCAGGTTGCTTGGTTTCAAATCTCGGTGTAAAACATTTGCAGAGTGTATGTATTTGAGTCCCCGCAACAATTGATACAGGAAATACTGTGAATGCCATAAAACATTATCAAGTTGAAGCTTAATTTCAACAAAACTTTGGAGCATACATGTAGTTTCACATTAACAATATTTAGATACGATTTCTATCATATAAAATTATGCCTTCATTGCACAATTTAGCGCCAATTGGCACCACATGTCAACACCTTCTGCCTCTTATCTTCGATTAAAGTGAAATTTTACAGCTCTAAGAACATGTTACACAATCTAAATGATAAAGAATAAACACATGATGAGCCTAGTAGGTGCCATTAGTTTTGTTTTTGGGTATTTAATTTACAGATGCAATGATGGAATCTTAAACTTCCAAATCTTACTACAAACAGAATTTCTAAGTAATGGGTGCAAAGCTAGTCACAGGGCTCAGTTCGCAAGTGTTACAAGAACTTTGCATAAGGGAAAAAAGGGTTTCAACTGTCTTACTTGACAATGATCATCAGTCAGGCCCTGGCTAGAACGTATTATCTGATGTAGATCAGTATCCATCAACTCATACACAATATACACATCACTGAACGTCTCCCTCTCTGGAGGTGGTATTATGTCCCTAATTTTGACAATCTGCAAAATTCCAGTCCAATAAATCATCAACACATGGAGAGTTTGTGGGCTTTAGCAGAAACAGTTATATCCTTAATAACACTTAGGCTATCAACATAGAATTTGCAAAATTCGCACAAACACAGTGCAGAGATATGTTTAAGAATTAAAATAATTAAGTGTTAAAAATTTACATTCTCGTGGTCCATGTGGCAAAGGAGTTTGATCTCTCGAAGTGTTCTCTTAGCATCAATCCTGTTGTCAAATGCATTCCCAATCTTCTTGATAGCAACCTCTTCTTTTGTCTCAGCATTTCTGGCACAACTGCATCGGACAAATGTGAGTATAAAGAACAATAGCTATTACAAGTCAAGATCCACATGTATGGGCATGTTGGTTTTACTAAACATGAAATGGTGAAATCAGAAATTCTATTTCAAAAAATATCCATAAATTAGCAGTCCATCTACATTATTTTGGGCTTATGAATCTCTAACCCTTGCAGTCAATCTTAGCATTCACATATGCTACCGGTGTAGTATTAATTTGAAGGGATTGAGTAAAAATGATCATGTTTCATCCCAACAACAACTAAAGAAATAAATTAAAATTCCTTGAGCTAATCAATTCAAAAGAAAACTTCAACAATTTTCAAAAATAAAGATCAAAAATAGCAAGTGTCAGCATACCAAAAATAAAACAAGCATTTCAGATTCCAAAAAACAAAATTGAAAGAAAATTCACAAAACCCACTTCATATTAAATCACCAAAGAACTATTAACGTAGTCTAGAGCAGAAGAATTATTACCAAACAATACCATAAGCGCCGCGACCCACTGCTTGCAAAGGAGGAACATACTTAGAAGTGACCTCGAATTCGTTACCCAGTATCTTATACTTCACGTATCTCCCGTTAACAGTTGAGATTCCCCCCTCTTCTACCACCATGCCTTCATTCTCCATCTTCATTCTTGGTGGGTTTGTGTTAAGCAGATACAAGGAAGAAGAAAAGGCAGAGCTTTATCGTTTATATGTGAATATCCTGTCTCAGAGGTGATAAAAGCCAAGCTAAGAGCGTTTTACGAGAAAAATGGGGAAAGGGGGCCAATAGCATTTGGTCTTTTTGGTGTTCTTTGCGCCCTTTCTTTTTTTCAACTTTCAAATTTGAACGGAACAAAAATACTTTTCAATTCTTAATTTTCAACGGGGAGATTGATTGACTGAAAATTTCACTATTCAATTCCAAAATTGTACAAGTGGTGGTTTCCATGCAATTGTGATCCACTCTACTTTATAATTCTTTTTCTATATCAATCATAACCATGGCAAGTACATTCCCGAAGGCCCAACTAAGATGATCCAACAACATTCGATAGGGCTCAAATTTAATAACAAAAAAGCAAAATATAATATGGAAAATAGCTTAGGAATTGTAATATTCGATCGGACTGATGGAACAATATGTCTTGTTAGCTCACTGACACAAACCGATACCCATACTCTCCACCTACTTCCTGTCACGTCATCGCTCACCTACTCTGACTGCCGGTTATCACTCGCAAGGTACTCAAGTACCCCTCCAAAGAACTCTTATAAATAGCCTAAAACACAATGACTCCAGGTATTGAACATCTAAGACTCTCTCTCTAAGTATTCCTCTCGAAAGCTACTAACTTAAGTTTCGGAGTGCTAACGCCTGGATCCGACCAGACTCTCTTTTTGCATATCCAGCCATCCGATCGGCCCTTCAACTGTCAGCTCTCCCCTTTACAGATAAACCATTCTGTGTTTTATCATTTGGTGTTTTCGTTGAGAGCCATGGTAGATTCAGGCTCCTACGAACATGTAGCTCATGGACAGTGTAATCGCAACAACCAGGATAGATCCGAACCCTCAAAGCTAAGAGAGAGATCTCTCAGATCACCAGTCGAGGATGACCTTCTCCTAAATCTCGATAATATGGTTGCACGACAGCAGGAGAATGCCCCTATTACCGTAGGAGACATGAGTGTTGTACTTGGTCACCTCAATAAAAACATGGTCCAAGCCTTGAAAATGGGAAGAATGCCCGAAACTTTCGAAAGCGGTTAGAAAACGGTTTTAATGGTCAAAAACTTCGAAAGAAGGAGGAATAGGGGGATTTCCTTCAGAGAGCCAAGTGCTCATGATGGAAGGAGCGCAGGCGCCAGAATCATGAACAGATACGATAAGAGGAAGAAAAAAATGTTCTCAAGCAGAGATGCCCCTCATATCCCCAATAGATCATGCGCCTCGTCCTTTGGTGAGCAAGGAGGGCGTGCGCCCAGTCACAATTGCTTCCAAAGGACAAAAAAAGAGTTCATTCCTGCGACAATGAACAGAAAGGATGAATGATTTAAACAAAAACTGGAAAAGTTTGGATTGGCGGAGCCAGTGAAAGGGATGTCTAAGGGAAATGCTTGCAATAGCACCTCCCATTTTTGCAGGAAAATCACGGAGTTTGAGCCGCCTCTCCGATTGAGAGATGTGATAATGGATAAATATACAGGTAAAACTGATCCTGCCATTCACTTTGCGAAATTTTTGACTAAAGTGCAGGTCTACACCTTCGATGAAAGGATTGTTTGTAGAGTTTTTCCAACACCTTAGAAGGGGATGCCTTGAAATGGTTCCTCGAACTCCCTCATGCATCAATCACCTCCTTCAGGCAACTTAAAGAATTATTTGTGACACGATTCCATGTGCAAACATGCGCATCAAAGTCAGTCAGTGGCCTGTACAACCTTTACCATAGAATCGACGAAAGTCTCAGAGATTACATCATTCGCTTCCAAGTCGCAATGTCGAAAATAGGGGACTTAAGCGTGGAACTGGCATCAAATGCCCTAGAAAAAGGTGTCACAGATTGTCCATTCGTCGAATCACTGATGACTAGGCCACCAGGTAGTTTTCTCGTCCTAATGGATAGAGTCAGGCGGTGCGTCCAGTTAGATGAAGCTCTCAGATCCAACAGGATCGGTAAAACTAATATAATGGACAGACTTCGATATCCAGATGGTCGGCCATTCAGTAGAACCCCTACATCCGATCAAGCAGAAGGAAAGCTTAAACGGTCAGTCTTCTCGAGGATCACAGAGAAGAGAAATAAGGACGAGCGGAGTAAACCTGATCGCCGTAATGATTGGTTGGCTGAGACCTCTACTCCCCTCAGTATCGGTTCCTTCCAAACGCCAATGGGCACCAAGAGAAAATATAGGAAAATTAACCGACCTAAAATGGCCAAACAGGAGGAGAAACAGCGAAGGCCGCGATAAAAGTCGTGAGCTTGTCATGAAGCCGGATGCTCGAGCCATTGAACGAGAAAGCTCCTATAAGTTATCCAACTATGGAAAGGAGGTGACTGGTTCATATAGCTGCAAAAGCAGGTGCAATTGTTACAATTTAAGTTCTTAAAAGGGCATCTGTACTGAATTTAAATGTTCTCTTATTCCCCTGTAATAAGCGCAAGAACACCAGTCTGTCTTAATATTATTTGTTTTGCTTTTTAAAGATTTATTTTTGAGAGACAGCATTAAAAAGGGCTGCAACATGCGAAAATATGTTGAAAATTCCAGCACCTTGACGCCTACCATAATTGTCTCTACGAGGTAAAAAAAAACAATATCAAGAGGTACGTGTCCAAAACTCACGAATTTAAATACTTGTCATTTGAGCAAACTTACTAACTCTCCAGCAAATCGATTTTTGGATCGGGTCATTTTGCCATCGGAAGCTCGAGATGAAGGCCTCATAAACCCATATACCTCACCCCGATCGGGTGGTGAACAAGTAATCACTCTTGGCCGAAGACGATACTCATCAAAAATCATTCTAAAAGTTCAAAATTTCATATTAATGCTTGAATGGCTCAACTCCATCACTAGACTCGATGTGCATCACGAGCGTAAAATATGAAAACTCCCCTTTATCGTAAGTCTGTCAGCTAGGTTCGATATCGTTATTGAACCAAGAGTGCAGGATACCTCCATTCGACCTCCATTGACTTGTTCGCCAGGTTCAGTGTCTATCCTGAACTTAAAATGCAAAATCTACAATTATGATCGGCATCGCCATCTTATTTTCTGCCGGACAAAGAAAATCCTGATTCAAATAGGTAACTCCCTGCAAGCGGACTACTCCCTCGACCTTCTAGGGTCAAAACTTCATGTTGGCACAACTTATATGTTAGGCCTAATGCTTATCTCGAGCTCGGGATGCGAAGTGCGCCCACACCTATTTAATTTCTATCAATTAATTCTTTGGACCCAATGCCTATCCTGAGTCCAAGATGCGAAAAGTTGACAGCTGAGTTAACTAACTCTCTCGAACAAATATCTAATCAGAACAATGCTAAAGATTGAAATGTCATCCGCTGCACCTGATGTAATAAATCTGAGTCACAATGCTTGAAAAGCATGTTGAAGTTCAGGGAGTATTTTTCCTTAGACGATTTCATACATTCTCCATGGATGCAATTGACAGGAAGATCCAATATTGAATATGAATAATTCTTGCAAAGCAGGGGCAAAATCATTACAGCAAAAAGCTATACCCCTATGTTTGCTATCTCCACATTAGAAGAAGGCCCCACAGTAGCTTTAATAGGAGGCTCGGGAGATTTTGCTGTTTCTTCGGGAGCATTCTCTGTCAGTAAGAAAGTTGATGCCTCAGCACTGATCTCCGCACCGATATTTGGTCGATGATGCAGGGTCTTAAGGTCCTTCGTGATCGTCGTTACTATAAGGAGCATCGAGTAAAATACCTGAGTCATTCATCCGACTGAGATTGGTCTCAGGAAAATGCCTGTCGACCTCATAATTTAGTCCCTCTTAGCCATCACGTCCGCAGCTACGGCGTGAAAATAAAAGGTCAGTGGCAGCGTTGGGGTTCAGGTCCCCAATCGAATTTCCTAAAAGATTGACCGGCTATTCGATTTTTCAAACCTTTCAGAGATAACAGTTGAAAACAAAAAAAGAAGGTACATTTTCATTTATTTGTTTTTAGATTTTGATTTTTGTTTTCCGTTTGCAAGTAGTTTGTCTTACTCCAATCAATGGACGTTGGCCGATCAGCCCCTGTTACTGGACCTGACATAGCCAAAAATGCGAAAAGTTTTACTCCAATTCGAATTCCTTTATTTTGTTCGATATTGCTCCAAACCAAAAATGCAAGAAATTTTTCATTTGATCTCCACCAATATTTTCGCTAGGTTCAATGTCTATCCCGAACAAAAAATGCGAAACTCTGCAAGTAAATGCAAAAAAGCCACTAATTGATCAAAATATCCTTTAGTGGATAATCTCTATAAAGCCACTAATTGGCCAAAATATTCTTTAGTGGATAATCTCCATAAAGCCACTGATTGGCTAAAATATCCTTTAGTGGATAGTCTCCGTAAAGCCACTGATTGGCCAAAATATCCTTTAGTGGATAATCTTCATAAAGCAACTGATTGATCAAAATATCTCATAGTGGATAATCTCCATAAAGCAATTGATTTTTGCAATGTCCGAACGGATCTTTCACCGTTGGGTATGAGAGACAAGGGCCCCAGCGCCCAAATACTTCCAACTCGATCGATGAGTGAGAGATCCATCATAAAAATAAAGACTTAATTTCGATCGATGATGCATCCCGATCGATGAATCAATATGATGCAACTTATCTGTTAGGCTTAACGAGGCCACAAATGGTAAAGTTGAAGTCTATTCATTCAAGTCCCCCGATAGCCTCGATGTTCATGCCGAGCCCAAGATAATGAGAGACAGAAAAATTCATTCATCATGCATGATTCTCTAACTAATATCTGACTGGATAAAACTTCAATTAAGTTAAAGATTGAAAACTTGCCTATTGTGCTTAAGGCGATAAATCTGAATCCGATCGGACTAATCGAACATCGATCCCAAAATGGTCGTGCGTTGCAATGTTTGAAAAGCACTTTAAAATTCATGAAGTATTCTCCTTAGTCAAATTTTGCACATTCTCCATGATTGATTGCATGCATTCTTCATGATTGATTGCATGCATTCTTCACGGTTGATAGTGTTTGTTTTCTTTAACTATTATCGTGATAAAATTTTGTCCAATATAAGCATCGCAATTCGAAGGCACAATTGAAAGGCAAATCAGCTTTTACATATATAGAGAGTCTTACAAATTAACAAAGCAAAGGAGAAAGCCATTACAACAGATAAACTATTGCAAAAACATCTATGATTCTATGTCCACAATAGCTCTTGCCTTTATGCCGATCAGTATCTTCTCGATAGAAAGCAGCTACGCCATAAAGGCACAGACTCAACTTGGATCATCATAAGCTCAGAACGCCATCGCAACGATTAATGTTTGTTTAGGACAGCACCCCAGGAATAAAACAGAAAATATTTGCGAAATCATGACCGAATTCCTCAACATCGGGCACACGACATGATGGCACCGACGTCCAACGACTTCCTACTCAATCAGAGGTGAAAGTCTGATGACAATATGAATCTTGGGAAGATACCAAGCAAAATCGGGCGTGTCAATAGCTTTGATGATGATGGTTTTCTTTACATTAATGCCAATTTGCAGAGCGACGATATAGCAACTGAAAACTGCATAGAATTTGGCCAAGATCATAGTATAAAATTGAGGCACGCTGAAAGAGGCATGGTCCAGAAAGTTGTTGCGACTTCTAATAGCAAGAAAAAAGCTTATGTTAAATTGTTTCTACAATTGCGTATGCAAATGGCGAATGAACGACTTACTGTTCTCACATCCAAGCATCCCCTCATTCATCACCATGGAATTTAGGCGAACCATTGCAGATGCCTTTACGAAAAGATCATATTGTAAAGGGATCTTCATCATTTTCTCCTCCATGGGTTTCAAAGAAAGACCCACGGCCTTATGGTCTCTATAAACTTCAAGAAAAACTCCAATCTATAGATTGGATACCGCTTGAAGCCATCTCTAATAAAGGAAAAATCAAGAAAATGATGATGATATTATGAGTAAGGAATTACTTGGTTAATCTCGCAGAAACTCCAAAATATCCGAAATGGAAAAGTTTGCAAAAAAAGGCATGATAAGAGTTTTGCTAAGGATTATGGAAAAATGAGAAATAAATCGCCCTAAAGTCATCTATTTGTAGGCTTCAAGCTTCTAGAATTTTCCAACTGTCCCTTTGCCAGATAATCGCCATGTGTCGCCAATCAATTAAATGCATAGCGGAGAACGAAGCGCCACCCTTGATGCATGTGCCCTTGATGCATGTGTAGGTGCTGAATGCATGACGAAAAGAGCGAGATGTCGTCTTCGGCGCGTGTGCAGGAATTAAATGCATAACAGTTGTCTAAAATCGATGAACGTATCTCCTCAAGCGGACACTTCCCAAAAATTTAAAAATTTTGTAAAAATGATAAAATAATACATCGCCCGATCGGACCCGTTGGAGGGGGGACAAGTAATAACCATGGCAAGTACATTCTTGAAGGCCCAACTAAGGTGGCCCAACAACGTTCGACAGGGTCCAAGCCCAATAGTAAAAAGGCAAAGCGTGATCTGGAAGACAGCTCAAGAACCGTTATGTCCGATCGGACTGATGAGACAGCATGTTCTATCAGCCCATTGACACAAGCTGATGCCCATACTCTCCACCTACTTCTGTCACGTCGCCGCACACCTACTCTGACTGTCGGTTATCACTCCCTAAGGTACTTAAGTACCCCTCCAAAGAACTCCTATAAATAGCCTAAAATACAATAGCTTCAGGTATTGAACATCTGAGACTCTCTCTCTCTAAGTATTCCCTCTCGAAAGCTACTAACTTAAGTTTCGGAGTGCTAACGTTCGGATCCGATCGGACTCGCCTTTTGTAGGTCTAGCCATCCGACTGGCTCTTCAACTGCCAGATCTCCCCTTTACAGATAAATCATTTTGTATTTTATCAATTAACTTCCTTATGCCATGAATGAAAAAGGCTTCAAAGAATATACAAAAAGATAATCCTAGTTATTTCTTAAAAGGCAATAACAGAGGATAAAATTTTATAATTCCTCAATTCAAAATTTAGCGTATATTTTAGTATAATTTTTATTTTTAATTAAGTATTCACTTAAAAAATATTAAAATAAATTTTTGTTTGGATAGGAATAACTTGAAAAGGAATTTAATTTATTTGAATGATATAAATGAGAGTGATATAAATTTAATTTAGTTTCATTTATTTTCAATTGTTTAGTTAGTTAAAAATAAATATAGAGTAATTTGTAGTTATTCTTTATAATTTAATATATATATATATATTGAATTATAAAATAATTTTTAATTATTTTCAAATTAGAGATAAATGTTTTAAGTATTGAGAATAAATTGAAAAATTTCAGTTACTTTAATTTATTTTGAATTATTTTTTATCATGTCAAATCAAATTGAGTAAATTTAATTTTATTTTTTAATTATTTTTAATTATTTTCAATAACTTTCGTCCAAACAAATGCTAAGAGTAATATCTACTTTCAACATTTATTCTAATTATACTTTTGGTGTAATAAATATATTAATTCAAAGCTGATTTAGTGCAAAGTAAAAGCTTACCTTGTATTCAAAATTAAAAAGTAAAAGTTACCTTTGGGCAAATTAGTAAAATCATATGTATCTATTGACTTTCAAAGCTGACCTTGCAAATTATTCTTTTTACTCGCTGTCTCGCTCCACTCTACTTTAAATTATTCTTTTTACTCACTCCATTTTAGTTCAGTTAATCACTTATTTTATCTTATTTTATTTTATTTTATTTTACTTTAAATGTATTTGGAAATTTAAGAAAAAAAATTACATGTGTGTTCCATTTGTTATGCACCATTATATTTAATAGAGTAATTAATTTAACTTTGATCCTATGAAAATTATTCTTTTATTTATTATATAAATTATAAATATTAAATTATTAATTGATTTTACTAATCCTTATACAAAGATATATGAACTAAAATATTGTATTTTTTCAAACAATATTTAAAAAAAAGTTAGAAAATTGTGATATTTTAAAAATTATTTAGAAAAATGAAATGTTTGGATCAATACCATAGTGTACTGTTGTTGTAATCTATTAAGAGTATAGAGATTAATATATACAAATTATTGTATATAAAATCACAGTAGACTATTTCAATTTCAGATGTCTGATATTATTTAAAATCGTAATAGTTTATCACGGTTTCAAATATGATACTAGGGGTGTGCAAAAATCGATCCGATCCAACCATCCCGATCAACCCAAATCGATACATTCAGGTGGGGTTAATCGGATTGTTATGGTCGGTTCGGTTATTATAATCGATGTTAATCGGATTTCGGATCGGGTGAAACCTTACTAACCTGAACAATCCGAATTTTTAATATATAAATAAAAAATTTATAATTTCTTTACAATATTAATTAATATATAATATATATTTAATTTAATTTTGAAATTGTTAATTTATTGTATTTTAAAAATATTTTTTATGGTATTTAATATTATTTATTTGTATTAATTTAGGATTTTAATTTAAATATGTAAATTAAAAAAATTAATTTTTGGTTAATCGAGTTATTCGAATCGGGATCCGAAAAATATCATATTATTCGGGTAGAAATCTGATATTTATATAGGATATGATCGGATAAGAAAAATATATATATTTCAAATTTCGGGTTCGGATCGGGTTCATCCGAACCCGACCATGCACACCCCTAGATACATAGTCATATTTACTGCAATATAATCATTATATTAAATGTAGGCACAAGTGCACGCCTACTTCTCGTATTTCCCAACCACCAACTGTTTTTTTCGTATTAGAATTTATTATTAATTTTTCTTACATTGATTTTCATATTTTAACTAATTAAAATTTATAACTAATTTTAAATTATAAATGAAAACAATATTAAATAATTTTTTATTTTATTTAATTAAAATTTATAACTAATTTTTTACATAATTTTTTATATTTAAATTAGTTAAATTTATAATTAATTTTTTTTTCTAAAAAAATTATAAATAAAAATAATGTTAAATAATTAGACTTGTCAACATTTAATTTGACTCGCAAATCTAATCCTTTTGACTCTACTGCAATTAATAGTCATATCTCTTAAAATTGACTTCAAAAAATCGGTTTTGAGTGAATTTTCTCTCTCTTTTTTTTTTTTTTTTTTCGAATTCTCGTCACCATCGTCTAACATGAGGTTAGGTGTTTGTTATTTTAATTCTTTTATTTAGTCCAAATATTGCACAAGCTTTCATTTAATAAAGATAATATTAAATAATTTTTTATTTTATTTAGTTCGAATTTATAACTAATTTTTGTTACATTATTTTCATATTTTAATTTTATTAAAACTTATAATTAATTTTTTTAAATTTTATAAATAAAAATAGTGTTAAAGAATTAGACTCGTTCATATTTGACTCACTTGCAAATTTAATCCACATTATACTGCTGCAATTAATAGTCATATTTCTTAAAATTCACCTTAAAATTTTGGTTTTGAGTGAATTTTCTACTTTTTTTATTTTTTATTTTTATCCGAATTCTTTGTCACCATTATCTTACATGAGGTTAGGGGTTTGTTATTTTAATTCCTTTTTAAATATTGCACAAGCTTTCACTGAATTTCAATGAAATTTAAGGTCAGTAGCATTCCTTTGAAGTTTGTTTTTCTTATTCAAGCTTATTACGTAGCTTGTTGTTTGGGATTTTGAATGAGAAAAAAATTTCCAGTTTTGTTTATATATATATACATAAAAAAATAAAAAAGGGACTAATTTAATAATATGAAAAAAAAAATCACCCAATGATATCATTTGAAAAATTTCACAAATAACAATATATGTTATAATTTGGAAATGATAGAAAGGTCATTTTTAAAAAAATATGACTACTACTTGGAGCAGTGTCATGTGGATTAGATTTGTGGGTTGAGTCAAATATTGATGAGTTTAGTTATTTAACATTATGTCTATTTATAATTTTTTTTAAAAATTAATTATAAATTTTAATTAATTGAAATATGTAAAAAATTAGTTATAGATTTTAATTATATAAAATAAAAAATTATTTAATATTATCTTTATTTATATTTTTAAAAAATTAATTATAAATTTTAATTAATTAAAATATAAAAATTAATATAAAAAATTATTTATAAATTTTAATACGAAAAATAATGAAAAAAACAATAAAAAAGGAAAATAGTTTTTCATAGGACTTGAACTACCGCACATAAGGAAAAAATGAAGTGCATTTTTGCCAAAAAGCAACAACTTAGCATTTAAAAATTATATTAAATATACTAATTATAATTAAAAAAAATAGGAATGTGTTAGGTGTTTGAAATCGCAATAACATGCTAGAATTTCATATTGATATCGAGTCGATTGTGGTTTCAGTGTAAATTATTTTGTCATGTTTGGATCTCGCTTTCAGAAACTGCAACATGTATTGTGGTTTTGATAAAAACTTTATTTTTCTAAATAATTTCTAGAATGCCTTGGTTTTCTAAATATTTTTTTAAAGTCCTCTAAAATACTCCCTTAATTTAAATTATTAATAATACATTATCATTTTTTAACTAAGCCCACCCTATTGAAGGCCCACTAGGGGACCTGGTTTTACATAGGGCCAAAAAGCGTCTAAGCCTTCTTGGCTAGGTGGTGGGGACGTGTGGACCAAGATCATCCAATTGGATAAGATGTGTACCTGACACATGCCACCATTAAATCGCCACCTACATGCCATCATCTCACTGCCAATCTACACTAACACCGAGATAGGCCTCTTGTATAGGCCCTCAAGCGTTATATAAATGCTAGGATTCATTCATAACTTGGCACACTCATATGCTCTCTTTTCTCGCATTCTATCAATTTTCTCCAACTTTGCTAACTTAGGCATCAAAGTGTTAACGTCCAATCCGACCGAGCTAGCCTCTTTCTTGCAAGTTCAAAAACCATCACCCCAATTGTACACCATCCATCTGGCTTACCAACGACTCGTCCTCATTCATACCCAATGACCTCCTCCTTTGTAAAATTTATGGGATTACCATTTAGTACTTTCATTAAAAGTCGACACCTAAGTCGAATCATTCAGTCCAAATGCAACTAAAGCATGCCTAAATCTACCAATTGATGATTCGAACCTCGCAAGTACTTAATCCATTCCAACCGCCGTCTCACATGACTAGGTTCAAAGGATTTGTGAAAAATTTTGCAAAATAAGTAGAGGAAACTCCAAAACTAGAGGAAGACAAAATGGTTTGCGCCAATACTGGAGGAGGATAAAACATCCCCTTCCTGAAGTGCCATGTCATGATGCGTGAACTCTCACAGTTCTTCTATAAGAAAAGACACAAGAAAGGTAGGAGATTAGCTTATTCGACCCCCATATGTGAGCAGGTCGGTTGATAGGCTAATTAGGCCAAACTTTGAGTGTTGATGTCTTTGCCTCACGAAATAACTATTTCTCAAGCTCAAAAAGGATCGACGTATGGAGAAGAAATCGAAAGATGGAAATCCTGATCAGCCAAGATGTGAAGGGAAAATCCAAGTGAGCAAATATTTTTATTCCTCTAGACCTCCCTCTGCAGCTGGTTGAAAGAACCCCTCTAATTGAAGGAAGTTAAATTAAAGAAAAGAAAATCCAAGTCTGAAGAAGAACAAAATAGAGTGCCCCAAGTTCGAAAGAAAATAAAATATCTTTCCTTTGAGATATTGCACAACTGTTAAGGAGTTACTGGCAGGTACACAGAATATCATACCCTATTTGAATTCACTTTCATATCAACTTCACATAGAGGCTAGATAGTCTTAATCAAATTTACACAAATCCACTCTATACTCTACTATCTATAAGAAGATAGGAATATTTACACTAGCCCTGGTGCTAACACTGGATTTACACTTTAAGCTATCTATACTTTCACTTGAATTTGATTCTATCTTTACTCTAAACAAAACAACATTTGTTTTAAGGCCATAATGCTATATATACATACATATCTAATCTTTTTCTAACACCTTATTGGACAGGATCGCCTAAACCTTTGG
The DNA here is from genome assembly GCA_037975025.1 of Excoecaria agallocha. NCBI lineage: Eukaryota > Viridiplantae > Streptophyta > Magnoliopsida > Malpighiales > Euphorbiaceae > Excoecaria > Excoecaria agallocha. The sequence goes on along the minus strand of CM075814.1, from coordinate 5,120,898 downwards.
CTCTAATACCACAATGTAACACTCACTCTTATTACCATTTTTACATATTACCTTAATAAATTGCTTGCACTGATACGCGTATATTACATATAAATTTAACATGCTTAAAGTATATTTACAAATTAGTTTATTACATATAACTCAAAACCTTTACGTTATACATTTACAGAAAATACTTCATCATCAAAATTAGCCTTCCCTCATTACTCTTCCAGTGGCCTGCAGATGTTGACTCAATAATAGCATTTTTTCTTTACACCTGTAAACCTACACGGAAAAAGACCCGTGCTGAGCAATGACTAAGTGGGGAGTAAATAGTATAATTAACTTCTTGTTGAAATCTCAATTGCAAATATCACAATAACATATATTTTTATATTACAAAATACATACACTTATAATAATAGTACATGCAATAAGAAACATTGCAATACCATTTATTAAATACACTAATAATATCATTAAAAGACACACTGAATCAATAAAGCATTTACATTAATAGTCACTTATCAATAATTTCCACTTTAACTGCTTTCCACTACTAACATACTTTGTCATATCGAAACTCACATACACATGTCATGGTAGTTCCATATATTAAATAACACTTCAATGCAATTTTTTTTATTACACATCATTATTAAATAAGAAGCACTATCACTTCGATCGTCCGAATTCTTATAAATGGTTGATACGGGTACAAACACTAGATACTGACGAGCAGTATCAAACACTAGAGACATAAAAGTCTCGGATCACTTTATACCAATGGGTATCGAAACACTAGTCACCCTCAGGTGACAGCACTAGCAGTTGCGTTCACTATCCTCTTTATAAGTATGCCTATTTATCCACTACTATGTAAAATTCAGGCTTTAACAAGTCACTAATCAATCAAGAATATCACATTTGATATATTTAGAATCATTGCATCAAAATACTCAATATAGCATGCAATTATTTCATTTCATTATATCATATCATTCTTATTCAAGTATCCAAAGGATACAATATAACATGCTCATCATTCATTTAATTGCATATAACATTGCTAATATGACTATTTATGTTCATTTTTATTCTTTAACTATACAAGTTTTTATGCACTAAGACTTAACATTTAACTTTACCTCACTAGTTCATTCTGTTTTACACTTACTTTATGTCACTTATTACTTTTGTTTTTACACTTAAAACACTCTAAAAGTGTTTAAGAAGGTCTAGGCATGCTTTAGTAACAATTTAAGACCTTAAAATCAAGTTTAGAAAGAGACAGAGAAGGGTCACGGTCATTAGCTTATACCTGCTGACCATGACATAGGTTATGGGAGGGAGGTTATGGTCATTAGGTAATACCTACTGACTATGATGTAGGTTCTATTTTGATTCTGAACTGAAATCTAGGCTATGTCACGGTTAACATAAATTTACTACTGATCGTGAGGTCTATTTTGCCTAGAGGAAGATTCCCAGTTTTAACTTGTATACACTTTTAGATCTACAAAATGGTACTTTTTAGCCAAAGTGTTATTATGTCTCTAGTTTTTAAAACATAAAAAATCACTCAATTCTGACTTCTAAATCTCAAGATATCATTAAAACATTACAAACAGGTTCAGATGACAAAACAACAAAGGTCTGTCAACTTCAAGCCCAATTTCAAATACCTTAGAGGCATATTCAGATTTTGGGATCTTCTACAAAGTTATAGATTTATGTCTTATCGTTCATTTCCAATTGAAATCACTTTCTTTAGACATCTACAGAAAAAATTTATGCATTTTACACTAAAAATGGTTCAAGTGAACCCTACACAAATTTTCACTATATAACTTTCTATGACACAAATCATCCTTTCCATGCACTATAAAATTATTTCTTCACTCAAACAGCAACTATATATCATCTACAATGCATATAGAAACTTAATTTAATTATAAACACATATAACAATAGCATAAACTCCCTTACCTCAAAAGTTGGCTAACTTTAATTCCCTAGAGCTCTTCTTTCTCCATTCCTTTACTGTTACTAGTTATTCCAGCCACTATGATCAAACTTTACTCAATTACCACTTACAATAACAAACTCATATTCTAAAGAAAGGAAGAAGAATAAAGGAGTTACCTTTCTCATAAAACCATGCTTTACTTACTTTGATATGTTGAAAGCCACTTAAACACACACACCTTTTTTATAGTAGCTTGAAGCAAGGAGATGGCATAAAGAAAGTAAAGAAAGTTGGCTGGAAGTTTTTGGGTAAGAAGTGGCCGACCATCTCTAGGAAAAAGGTAAAATTTTCCTTTTCTTTCTTGCTTCTCCTTTATTTTCTAGAATAAAATAAATGTTTGATCTTCATTGGACCACTTGTGTAGTTATTAAAAGTTACACTTTGCTCCCTCTTCTTTTACAAATTCTCACACTTGACATGAAGTTATAACAAAACTTTCAATCAAATCCTTATTACTTTACTAGCAATGCACATTCATCCCAATATAACAAATTACGAAATTGCCCTTCAATTTTGCATTAATACCAATAACGTCCCGATTACATTTAAATTTTTTCCCAGTATATACTTTGGGACCTTATAGGTATAAATTAAAATATATTTGCTAATTTTAAACATACATATGTAAAATTATAAAACATATAAAGATTGATAATTTCCATCTAATAAAGCATACAAGAAACCCATGATCAAATTTCATAAGCAATATAAATATATGTTCTTTTTATGATATGATTTAGATTTCCAATATTTTTCACCATTGATAAATAATTATTTACTAACTAATTAATCTTACTACATTTATAATTAATTAAGTAAAATTTTATAAAAGTATTTAAAAATTCTTATAACAATTCAGCGATTGTTTTGTTTTGCTTCTTGTTATAATCAAACTCAAACATATGCATGTACATTCATTTTACAAATAGTTATTTCAAGCATATCCTTCCTATCACACCCAATTTTCAATGTCTATTTATATTGCGCACCTATATTACCTACAGATGATGTTTTATAGTCTGATTATATCTACTTACACATGTTCCTCATGTCCCAAAAATTCTGATATACAATTGATTTAAATATTAAACTTATACTGATATATCAATTACTGTGGATGCTATGAAGTATTAATCAACTACTTATGATCAACTTTACAACATTCAGATAATCATTATATTACACATTATAAGACATTTCATAGTTCACCATAAAACCCGGGCTATAAACCAATCACTTCCTAATATCAAGAAGTGAATAACTATATTTTTATTTTAAGTTATTACTTAATTTATAGCCTATGATGTTTTAATAAATTAACTTATCGTTTGATATTCAAATTCAACCCCTGCTTATTTGCTATTTTATTTTTATTGCCTAATTCCAATTAATATTGTCCCTAATAATAACCAATGAAAATCCTCGTACCCGATATCCGGAATGAGGACTCCAATGCTACTGTGGTATTAATGGGATCAGATTACCTACCTTAACCCTACGTTCCTGGGATCAGATCACTTACCGTGATCTTGCGTCCCCAATCCATGTATGTGTCGGCATTTCAAATACAATATCAAATCAAATTTCATAATTCTACCACGGTATAGGTCCCTATGGCTAGCCATTATATCTATAGTCTTGGATTACCTACTGGGCTAAAGGCAATTATATTTTCATACCGCATCACATTTCCACACAGTTATTCATGTTAGTTACATTATGTCACTTATGCCATTTACTTATTTAACATTCATTCAAGCTTAGCAACTATATATTTTTCATATATGCATATAATACCATAAAAATAATTAAACCAAACCTTTATGCATATATGTAAAGTATTGCTCACTTAACATGTGTAATGTATTTCATAAATATTTAACAAATTTGCTCATAGTTATAGCTTTTTATTTCACAATAAAGTCAATTACTGTCAATGGCACTTTAGTGCTCTACCTTACTATTTCTTAACTTCATTTATCCTTATTTTATGAATTACTTATCAACCAACTTGTTGAAGTTATAACTATACATAGAAATTCATAGTGTTACTTCTGCACTCATCATAGCTTGAATACATAACTCACCCTCATTCATACAGTTGAGGTCAAGAGCTTATTTAAGTTAAGTTATGCATATTTATTTCTATAATTATTGTATAACTACACATTAGCTTATTATAACCATAACTTCCCAAAAGATAATATGAATTGACGAAATAATAAACCATAGAGGAGTGAACTCTTGTAATTAAAACAATTTAAGTTTGTTAAATTTTGCAGCCCAACTAAGTCAAAAATATCAATTAGTTAACCGAGTAAATTTTAACCAATTAAATCTTATAGTATGATAATTTTCCAAAATTAAACTAATATGTTTTCTTTAAATTTTAGTCGCTTACTTAATCTAGTCAATGAGTGCATTTAATAAATTTTCCCATGGTTTTTATTTTGTTTATACTTGATGCTTCTTAACTCTAAATGTATATGTTCGTAATTACACATCTCAATTAATTCCTTATTTATATCAAATAAGGTACCTTTTAAGTCTAAATGTATTTATACATGTATATTTCAAAATTTTATATCTTAATTAGTCCTCTAATTTGCCAAATAAACTTCATTTGTAATTGTTGGCTAATTAAGTTAGGTATATAAGAATTTAAGTCTTTAGCCTAATGTATCGTGTCGCTCATTAATTAATTTCAAATATCCTCATAATCACATTTAATATTTTAATTAGGAACACCTAACAATTTATGTAATTAAATTTCCTATATAACTAGTTACTAATTAGAAATTTCTATCCTTTTTACTGAAATTATATTTATGAAATGTAGGATGCCAACCGGCTAATTAAATTTCACATTTCATTCTTTAAACCATATTCAACACCTCAAATGATATCTTATATTACCAAGAGCATACTATTATCAATTAGTCAATTCCTTAAGCATATGAAAACTTCTACCTTTGAAGTAATGCAACAAATTTAGAGAACGTAAAATTTATTTATCTAAAATGCAACTTAATTGTATTTTATTACAACTCAATTATACTTAAGTTCATTGTTACCATCTCAATTGCCTTAAGTCAGGATTCTATCTAATATAATTCTATCCTTAAGTCAGAATTCTATCTAATATATTTCTATCCTTATACCTGTTCTCCTAGGTGTAATTTAACCATTAATTCAATAAATAAATTAGCCAAATACAAAACTTAATAAAGATAAACTAAATAATAAAAGAAACCCATAAATCGACATGACTGCCAATTTGTTCAACAAGATTCATTCAACAATACCAAAACTCTACCTAATTTCACTCACACAACTTATTAAATTTTTGGTTTCTCCCTTAGCTAATCTGATTATTAACTCAACAACTACAACTTCGATTTCATAATTAATTTCCCTTACTTAACAAGTCATTAACTGTATTGTATATACTTAATTTTTCTTGTTCAACATAATAGAAAAGTTAAACAATACCACCAAATATACATGTATTTTTTTCCATCTAAAATTATGTAACTAACTCAATTTATCTAAAAAAAATAAAGAGATGATAAATTTGATAGTCACATACCAATTAGAGTCAAATTTCTGCATTTTTGCTCATTTTTATCCATCACCGTGCTCGTTAGAGCTTCTCTGGAGCACCGCTAGAGACTAGTTGGAAGCGAAGGCATCGTTGTAATGGCCTCAACATCGGGTCAGTCGTAAACAGTATTTCCCTATGGTAAATAGTGCTTTTCGGATCCGGAATGATACTTAAAAGTTAAAAATATTTTATTGGATCATCGGAAAGTATTGGTCATAGTGAGTCCGAAATTGAAATTTGAAGTGAAATTGAGGTCAAATGGACTTCCAAAAGTCAAAAATACGAAAAAGGTAGCGAGTCAATTTTCTTGGTAGGAAATGAGACTTGATTTTGCATAAATTTTTAAAAATAGTAAATCAACTCCGAAAATCGCCAGATTTTACATGTCTATATGAATTTTTATGTATAATATTTTGGTGATGAAAATAGAATTTTTCGGTGATACCGGCAGTTGTCGAATCGGATCGATAAGTTCGAATCGGATCGATAACGGACTTCGATTGAGCCGAAAATTTACATACTACCTATTTTTCATGTGATAAGAGTGATGAAATTATTTTTGGAGTGATTTGAATTAAGAAAGGGATAGATTTTGGATTGAACTTTAAATAGACCAAAAAGGCCCATTAAAATTATTTGGCTTAAGCCCACTCATAAGGCCTAATCCAAGGCCCATTAGAGGGGTATAAAAGAGCTGGAAAATCTGAGATAACTCCAGAAATTTTCCAGCTCTCCCTCTCTCCCTCAAGTGGCCGAACCATCCTCCTTTCTTTTCCCTTTGATTTCTTCAACTTTCTACTTCAAATTTTCATGTAATCCTAACATGAGAAGTGAAATTTCATCTCTCTAGTTCATATATATGGCCTCTAATATTTGATTAAAGCAAAGAAAACAAGGAAAATTAAGGGTAAAAAATGAAGAGGAAAGAGTTGTCATGGCTAAAAGCAAAGAAAATGAAGCTTAGGCACCCATAAGCAAGAGAAAAATGTAAGTGGCTACAAAATTCTTTGATTTTTCATTTATTTGAATTAATTTTCTTTATGTAATTAAGGAAAAAATTGTTAAATTGCTTAATTAATGAAATTATTGTGAGGAAAATGAAATTGAACCATGAAAAATGTAAATTAAATGCTTAGAATGAGTAAAAAAATTGTTAGGGTTGATTAAGAGAGAGGGCTGAATTTTTTCTTAAAGGAATTAAATTTATTTTTTGCATGAAATTAATATATATTAGTCCAAATTAACCATAAAAGTTATAATTAATGTCCATGAATTTCTAAAGGATTTATGAAATTAATTTGAAAATTTTAAAGTTTATTAATTGTGTATGTGAGGAAGGAAATTGATGAATTATTGTGAAATAATTCATAAAATAAGTGAAAATGATAGTAAATGTGAAATAATGCATCCATAAATTTTTATGGAATTTATTAAAATTATTTGAATATTTTTAGAATATTTGTTAAGTGATGTAGGTAGAAAAAATAGTGAAATTTTGTTTATTATATCATAAAATGTTAATAAGCCTAAAATGAATTTTCCATAAATTTTTAGAGAATTTATGAAAATTATTTGAATATTTTGAGAATAATTATTAAAGTATGTAATTAATGAGAATAATGAATTATTAGTGAAATAATTCATAAAATGAGTGATAATGATAGAAATTGTAAAATAATGTGCATACGAATTTTTTTAGAATTTATATGAATTTCTAGAATATTTTTGAAAAAAAAACATTGAATATGGTTGATTAAAAATATTGAATTATTGAGAAATAATTCAATAAATAAGTATAAGATGATAAATTAATGTGAAGTAAATTACTTCCGCATAAAAAGAAATGAAAAAGCCATTAATGAATTTTCGAAAAATAAAATAACGAATTATATCAATATAATTCACAATTATTCAAAAAGTTGTAAAATAAATGATTGGCTAATTTATCAAAATAAATTAGTCCATAAAAAGTATTAAAGGAGTAAATTATTATAAAATAATTCACCAACTGAATAAAAGTGATATATTCGAATAACTAAATTTTCGGACAGAAAAAGTGAGAAAGATTATTTAGAAGTCAATTATTGAATTATTACAAAATAATTCATAAATTTTTAAAGGAAAAGAAGAAATAGTGAAATATAACCATATAATTAACCAAATGTATAAAAGTATGAAAAGAATAATTGGCTAAAAAGAAAGTAATTGCAAAAGCTAAAAGTCTGAAAAATATTAAATGTTTAAAGTGAATTATTGTAGAATAATTCACAAAAAGTGATAGAAAAGACAAAGTAATTGTTAAGAGAAATAAAAGAAAAGAAAAAGTTATTGTATAATCAATAGTACTAAAAAGAGTGTTAATGACAAAAATGTACTGTATTAAGAAAAATAAAAAAAATTAAAGATTTTTAAATGTTTAAAAAAAAATCAATTCGAATATAATTAATTGTTTTGCCCTTAGCAATAGTCAGGTAGTGATATTCTTATTCAGGATATAATTGGCTAGCCATAAGGATATCCTATACCGCGATGCAAGTCATGACGACTTGCTTTGCTATGGGTAGGATCTCTGATCTCCATAGCTTCAGTGTTAAAGTGAAAATAAAAGTGTTAGTGATATAATTTTTGAGAGATGGTCCATTTGGGATAATTTCTCTATCAGTGGGACCTTTGGATTCATATTCCGCATATCATTTTTGAGAGTCCTGTCATATTGCACTAGGGGGCGCATTGAAATGAATAAATTTAACTTGTAAAAGTAAATTGAATGTAAATGTTATAAATGAAAAAAGACTTGACTGAAGAAAAATGAAAAAAAAATTGGGATGAAACTGAAATTATTCCCAAAGGCTGTAATTAAAAGCAAAAATGAAAAGAAAATATTTTATAAGAATAAAATGATAAGTAATGTTTGTACAACAAATAAACAAAATAGTACTAATTGTGTATTTAAAGTCAAAAATGATAGTGATGTATTTAAGTGTAAAATTATGACTAAGTAATGAAATTTTGAAAGCAAAGGTAAAAAGTAAAATGAATAAAAGACGAATAATTGTTCAGTTAAAATGAAAAAGATAATAATTCTAAAATAAGTGTATAAAAAGATTCATTTGAAAAAAAAAGAGTAGAAAATAAAGATCTGTATGCAAAGTCTTCCAAATAATTGCATCACTTTGCATTAAAAGTTAAAAGCTTTGGTAATTGAAATGTGATAATTAAAAGCCAAAGTGAAATAAACGAATAAATAGCGAAAATTGTAATTATATTATTTAATGAATAATTGTGTAATTAATCGATGAATGAAACAGTAAATAGACAAAGTACCATAAAAAGATACGAGTACCAATATAACTCGTTAAATGAAATGACAACTGCATCAAGTGAATCGAAGTATAGGACAAAAGTTAAGAAAAAAAATATAAAAGTAGAAAACATAAAAGTACAAAGTCCATTTACTGTTTTCTTGACATGCCCCAATGTTCTACCATTTGGTTGGAATCTGCTCAAAAATCGACTGCTGGTCTTTCTTCGATCCGCATGCCGTCGCTGAGCTAGGATGGATAGAGAACATTGAAGATATGCCTTGCCATCAGGACTCCTCTGGTACCATCTTTGTCGCTTTTTGCCATAGGTGTTGACTGAAAATTAAAAGTAAAAATCTAATTGGGGAAGGGAAATCATGATCTTCAAGGGGCTGCAAAAGAGGCAAGACGGTGGTCGGTGGTTGTGATGGGAGCGAGCAGCAACAAAGGGCCATCTACGGTGAAAGGTGGCATTGAACGGTCATCGACACTATTGGTTCCTTTTCCCTGCTCCTATCCCCGATCTTGATCTCCCTTTCCTCTTCTCCCCTCTTTTTTTTTTTAATTTTATTGTTAATTTCTTAGTAAATTTGTGTCTATAATAATTTTTCTAGACAATTTTAGGGACTTTAGATTTTTTTGTTGTTGTTTCTACTACTACTATTATTTTTTATATACATCCATTTATACTAATTTCTTATTATTAGTTTCTAAAATGTACTTTATTTAACAATTATTAATTTAAAACCTAAAAGTAATGCTGACTCGTATTGCATCCTTGATAATTTAACCCTTGCAAATTGATACCAACATTATTATTCGCATATTAAAAATATTCTCAGGCCACTCAAATTTTGGGGCATTACATGCTCACTTATTGGCATCAGCATCAGACCATCTATCCATTATTATCAATTTGGATGCTGATGTTAGGTGCAAGAATTTAACTTATCGCTTTAAGTTTAAGAGTATGTGGAGTAGAGAATAAGGTTGTGGTAACATAATCAATGCATCTTGGAGTGAGGGGCAAGATTAGAATGATAAAATTGGTAAATGTATAACTTCTTTTCAACAGTGGAGCAAAAAGTCTTTTGGTAGCTTGAAGAACCAAAGAAAGCAGGTGGGGAATAAGTTGTACATACTAGGTCTTTAAGAAAGGGAAGAGGCATTGAACCAAAGAGCAATTTTGAAAAAGAAACTGGCAAAAATCTCTTTGAGAGAGGAGATGATGTGGAGATAAAGATTTAAAATTTAATGGATGAAAGAAGAGGATCGAAATACCAAATTCTTCCATGCTTCTGCATCGAGGATGAGAAGTATTAATAGGATTATTAGTCTGAAGAATGGAGAAAATGAGATTCTTGTGGGGCATGAGTTAGAAAACCATATGGTAGAGTTCTATTCAAAGTTTTTCTTATCAAAGGGGCAGAGTATTAATGAGGATGATGTTAACTTTCAACCTTAAAAGTTTACTGAAGAGATGAATGTGTCCTTGGATAAATCGTTCACTGAAGAGGAAATCACTAAGGCAGTTAATATGATGCATCCTTTGAAAGCTTCTAGTCCAGATGGCTTCCCTCCTCTTTTTTATCAACAATATTAGAGTATCATTGGCAGAGATGTAGTGGGGGTAGTGTTAGATATATTGGAAGCAGGCGAAATGCTTGAAAACTTTAATCATACTTATGTTCGTCTCATTCCAAAAGTGAAAGAGCCATAATTTATCTCTCAATACTGGCCTATTAGCCTTTGTAATATCATCTAAAAAATTGTAACTACAGTCTTGGATAATTGCTTGAAGAGTGTTTTAGGAGATGTCATTGATGAGTCACGGAGTGCATTTATGCCAGGGAGACTGATCACTGATAATGCATTAGTTGCGTGTGAACTTTTTCATCATATGAAAAGTGGAGGGATAGGGAAGAGAAAATTTATGTCTCTTAAGCTAGAAATGATGAAGGTATACGATCGTGTAGAATGGTTTTTTTTGGAGATGGTTATGGGAAGATTGGTTTTCTTGGCTGCTTGGATTGATAGAATTATGAGACTATTTTCTACGACCTCTTACTCCATCTTATTAAATGGTAATCCTGTAGGATTTATCAAACCCACTAAAGGCTTAAGACAGGGAGATCCATTATCTCCTTACCTATTCTTGTTGTGTACTGAAGGATTGATTGGAATGCTCAACTTAGCTTTGAGGTTGGGTTATATCCATGGAATGAAAATTTCGATGAGGGCCCTATTATAACTCATCTTTTATTTGCTAATGATAGCTTGTTTTTTAGTCGGGCTTCTATTGCAGATGTAGTTACAATATTATATATTCTACAAAGGTATGAATCTTTATCCAATCAAAAAGTAAATCTGAGCAAATATGAGGTTTGCTTCAGCGCTATGTAAGAACTGAGTTAAGGGAAACCTTGATTCAATATCTTGGGGTTAACCATATGGATTTTCATAAGGAACATTTGGGCCTTCCAACGATTATAGGTCATTCAAAGAAGATTACTCAAGAGTCAATTGATTGGATTGGGTTCACTCGAAGTTTTTATTTTTTAATATAATTATTTATAATTACTGGATAATTCTGCTTTTATATATTGGCTCCATTTTTTTGCCATTTCTAAGTAGAACAAAAAAGTTATACAAGGTCAAGAACAGAGCACTGGTAATTCTTGAAATGGGCACTATGACTCCATACAAAGACCATCCTTGTCATTCTCTTATCAATTAAGAAGCTACGTCATTTAATGAAAAATTTGTTCCATGTAATTCTCTGAGTCAATGTACACAAATTCTCAACTGTTATACTGTTGGTTTTTTAACATAAATCCTTTTTATTAACTACATGTATCTATAAAAGCTAACAATAATAAGAGATTGGAAAATCATTCCAAGCAAGGTGACGTGCTACTATATATAATTATATACATACATACATACAGGAATTATCATTTTTGATTCTAACTAGCTTAGAAGATGACAAAGTGCAATAGCTTATGCTAAATTAGGTGTGAAAATCTAAGTTTGAAGTCAAGATATGGCCTTTACAAGAACACCACTTGAATTGCGAATGATTCTTTTAAAATATTGATGTTATGTACAACCCCTGGTGACAACAGCAAATCCCAACCAAAACTAAAACACCAATTACCCATTCCAAAGGCCTAGCAATACCAAATGCTCTTGGTTTCCCAACAATCCTCTAATAAAAAAATAGAAACAACACCAACTGAAATGTCAATTAATTTGAAGATATTGAATTATAAAATGCCAACTGCAAGTTTACAAAATAATGTATGAAAAGAAGTACTATGTTTTGTAAACTTGCCCTTCTTGTGTTAACAATATCATTCAATATTTTCATCATAATCTCCCTCTTATAAACCTATAACCATAACAAAGATACCAATGGGTCCAAGATAATATGCTATTCGACTGGAGGTTCCAAAATAAATTTACAGTTGCTTCACATTTTTAGGTTTGAATCTCAATTATCAGAAATGCCATATTTTGATATAAGAAAATCAAAACTGCTAATCAAAACTGAGGAAAACAGGGCAAGAGAACTCTGCAACTATCATTTGATGGGGTGACACAATAGCATGAACTTTTATTGCTAGAGTTCTTTATAATAGTCCAATGTTTTCTAGTTGTAAGAGCACACTGCAATTACTAGTGAATATCTATCTGTTCCTGTTCATGAAATCAATCACAAAATCATTCTTACTGTATAGCATTTCAGTTGCGCACTTGAAATTATATATAGATAAAGAATCTAAAGCAAAGAAATCACACGTGAAATCATGTAAATCCACTACATATCAAAAACACTAAATCAGGAAATCAAGAGAGAGAGTGGGAACATTCAAATTAACATTATAATAGCTGCTCAATAGACAGCAGGCTACTGAACTTCCAACACAACAATTTCTTGAGTTCATCAAACAAGACAGTTTTAGCTGCCACACATATGTAATTTTATCCTAAGATAGACTTAAGATCTGAGGCATACGCACCGACCCACATAGTCCTTTCATGGAATAACAAGCAAATTGTCCTCCATTGTCGTCTGAACCGCTAAATCAATAAATGAAGAATGACATTCAAATTGACATTATAACAGTTGTTTAACATAACTACATAGCTTTAGAGTTGATACCCGTGTTACCAAAATACCAAATACCATTATTTTGCTTGCATTGAAACAGAAAAGCAAAAAAGGTTTAGATCTGTATGAGACTTACTTGGATCTAGCTTCAGTTGTTTGTAGATTGGAGATTGCAATAGGTAAAAACAGGAGGCAGAGCGGGAACTGAAATGGAGACATAGAAGAATTTACCTGTGTGAAGAGAGGAGAGGGTCCGCGTGAAAGAAATGGAGGCAAATGAGAAAAGGAGATTTTAGTTTTAGGGATTCTGACACAACGCACAGTTTTATGATTGAGTCGGTTCAATACGGTCCAACCAGGATTTCGATCCAATTTGAGTTTTCTCGATCCAAATCGAATTTTTTTTTTTTTTAATTTTCATATTGGATCGATTTGAATTACTGATCGAGTCGCGATTCAACTGATCCGATCAGTCGAGTCAAATCGAGTTTAATAACCATGCTGCTATGTTTAGAGACAGGAATGGTCAAGTGTTAGCTTGTGATCAGAAGTCGGTGGTTGATTCCTGGGCCCCTTTCATTTCTGAAGCATTGTCTATCTTATTTGAGCTTTTTACTGCTAAAAAAAATGGGGTTTACTCATGTAGTGGCGGAATCAGATTGTAAGTATGTGATTGATTGTTTAGTGGGAAAGGTTGATTTTCAAATGGCTTTGGTGGTATATTGGATGATTGTCTTCATTTGAGTTCCTCTTTTCCTTTGTGCTCCTGGTCTTTTGTTCCAAGAAATGGCAACAGAGTTGCCCATTATTTAGCCAATCCCTCTGTTTTGATTTGGGTTGAGGAAGGCCCTTCTCATGTTATGGATTTCATCCATCAGGATGCTCTTTCTTTTCAAGCTTAATGAAAGGTGATGTTTTCATTTTAAAAAAAAAAGAAATAATATTATATATTCTTTTACATAATATTATAAGGTTGAATACACTTATTTGATTTTTTTTTATTATTTATAAAAAAATTATTGATATAAATAATTGAAAAAATTATAATTAATTAATCAGCTAAAACAGTCAATTAAAAAAATTTCTTCAATTGAAATGTTATCACATTGAACCTCGTTTAATAACAATGACATAATTAGTGGATAGTGTTATAAATGACTTCATTCTTGGTAGCACAGAGATTAAAAGATATGGAACGTGTAACTTCGAGCTACAGATTAAACTCGTTGGGCTACCAGCTAAACAGGGGCCGCGCAAACGCAGGCGCCCACTACTACAAATTCTGACATAACCTTAGGGCAGCACTCCTCCAAAGTGCAATGGAGGTCAATGTCCTAGGCCTTAGGCCTTCTTGATCACCCATCGGCCCACTCCGGGTAAGTATTGAACAATTGTCTTTCTGCCACTGCGTAGCCGATGTGGGATTCGTTTCACAATGCAGTCTAAACCTTGGCTTCTGGTACCTATTTGTATTCTTGGAATTGCGGTGGCGAGAACGTTTTGATTAGTATAAGTAGATCAGTCGGTTGCTTTTTCTCTGTACTTTTGCCCCTACTCTACTGCTTAAGGTTTTAATTTCACATCATTATAAATGCTTTTCTTTACTATTGTATCTCATTTTTTTTTTCCTGCAGCTGAATTTGTAACTTGTTCGATGAATACTTCCAAGGGAATTTTTAATTTTTTTTTCTTTTTGCACAATTAGCAAAGACTCAAAATATAGCAGATTTTCCACTTCATTCTTTAAATTTCTTGAAGGCAAAATTCTCTCCTTCAAATTGGACTTCCTAGATTCGAATTGTCACTTGCAGTTTCACATTCTGTAGGAACACTTGATTGGGTTGCCTGCAACGATTGGGAAATGGAGCCCATTTGAAGGGTAACAGCACCTTGTATCTATTGTATTTTATGCTGACATCCATTACATGCAGTGAAGGTGATAGATTGTTAGTCGACATTGTTAATCTATTAGGAGCTGAACTTGTCAAATTATTATTTTTCGAATCCCATTGTTAATCTAAGAAACGGTTCATCGGAAAGGCTTGAGATAGCTTTCTCGAAGACAAAAAGGCTGTCCACTTTTTTTTTCACCATCCCAATTTTTTAAATATATAAATTATTTTGAAAAAAACTCCATATCCGTACTTGTACGTGTGTCTGTACCTATGCAACAGAGTTTCTTACCCAAGCTGTAAATAGTAGCAACCATAGGGATGCTCACGGGACGGGAAGGGGGCGGGAAAGGAGTCCACACTCCCCGCCCCATGCACTTCGGGGATTCCCCGTCCCCGTCCCCGCCCCCAAAACGGGGAGGAAATCCCCCCCGTCCCCCGCCCCGCGGGGATCCCCGTCCCCCCCAATTCTTTTTTTTTAAAATATAATATTTTATAAATAATTAAAATTAAAATATAATATTTAATAAATAAAAAATTTAAAATTAATAATAATTTAAATTAATATAAATTTTAATCATTCATAAAATTTAAAATTAAATATAATTTAAAACTTAATAATTATAAAATTAAGTTATATTTTAATTTTAATTTTAATTATTTATAAAATATTATATTTTAAAATTAAAAATATATATTTTTCGGGGCGGGGATTCCCGCGGGGCGGATACCCCGTTCCCCGTCCCCGATTCTAGGACGGGGATTTTTTCTCCCCCGTCACCGTGCGGGGGGAGAATTTGGGGATTCCCCGCCCCGAACGGGGCGGGTCCCCACCGGGGCCGGGGATTCCCCGCCCCGGTGATCATCCCTAAGCAACCACATTAAAATAGGTATATTTTATCCATGGTCATTTAACTTACGACTTATTATACAAAAATAATTAACTTATTTTTTTGTAAATTAAATGCCACTGAACTTATCAACTTTTTACAAAAAAGTTACAATGACGGGTTTCCGGCGATGTCCTCGCCGGAATACTGATGACCAGTGATGTGACGCTGATGTGACAATGTCACGTGTCTCCAAATATATGACATGGTGTGCCACTTCAGCATTCCAGCTTACCACATCATCATTCTGGCAAAGATATTGCCGGAAACCGGTCAAGATATTTTTTTACAAAAAGATCATAAATTCAGTGACATTTAAGTTACAAAAAATAAGTTAGTTATTTTCGAATAATAAATTCAGTGATCGTAGGTGAAATTGATCCTATTAGAACTTATTATTTTACTCCAACATAAGTCGATAGAATAAATAGAAAGAAAAGGAGGGATCATTGAATGGAGGCCGTGATTTGGAGAGAGAGAGAAAAAAAAACACATAAGTTTCCTGTAAAAATGAAGAAGAAAATTTTAGTTAAATGCTGATGCTGCAATTTCTTCAGCTTGGCTTCTTATGAATGAATGCTGTGTTTTCTGTTTCCTGTGAAAGAAATGCTCTGTTTTTCTGCATTTCCTTATTCTTCTTCATGTTATTTATATAATTATGCTTTTATTTGTTTTAGCTTTTGCTTCTGCTGCATCGCTCCAATCTCTTCTCCCTCCCAGAACTCTTAACACTTGTTGTTTCTATCCGACATGATAGTTTCTGAAAGATGCGCTATCCCTGGCTGAGTAATAAAACAAGCTAACTTGCAAAAAACAAATAAAACATAAGAAGGGTAACAGCACCTTTGTGCTCCTGATTCTGGCTGGTGAGTTCCCATTCTTCAGTAAGAAGTGAAAGAATGCCAACTGCATGGCCAATATTTGGTCTTTGACATGGTTCTGAGTTGGTGCAATTCACCGCTAATTCAGCGATTTTCCAAATGCTTAATAAGGTCCACTCCTCAGGATTAAGTGTGTTATCAATTATTGCTTCCGGGATTGTCTTCTCTTTCATTAGGATAAAAGCGAACCATGTAGCCAAATGCATAGACCTCCACCCTTCTTCTTCCCTTGTATAATCTAGAGCTCTTCTCCCAGTGATCATCTCCATTAAAATCACTCCAAATGCATACACATCTACTTTTGTTGTCACTCTTCCAATAGCTGCAGGTGCAAGATAGCCAAATGTTCCTGCCACATTTGTCTCCAACGAAATCTTCCCATTAGGCAAGTTTTTAACCAAACCGAAATCTCCAACCTTAGCTCTCATGTCATCCCCAAGAAGTATGTTTGAAGACTCCAAATCTCTATGAATGAAACTCTGCTGAGCTAAACTGTGTAGATATTCCACTGCACGTGCCACATCCCGTGCAATGCTAACTCTTTGCTTCCATTTAAGAGGTACATAGCCGCGTTCGCTCCATTCAAACAAATGTTGTGCTAGTATGCCCTTTGGCATGTACTCGTACACCAAGAACCCCTCATTACCTCCAACATAATAGCCCAATAAATCCACTAAATTCCTATGTCTCACTTTCGTTAGCACCTCTATCTCGGCTTGAAACTCATCCGTTCCTTCCGTACCCATTGATTTGGTTTTCATTCTTTTCACAGCAATCTTAGTCTTGTCATGTAATTCCCCTTTATAAACCACACCGAAGCCTCCCTTTCCCAAAATGTTGTTTTTGCTAAAATTATCTGTTACCTGCTGCAGAACTGCAATTGAAATCACAAACTTTCCGTCCCTGAAAACATGGGGCTGGTGATGGTCTTCTATACTCATTGTTTGACATAGAACTTCCTGCTTATTTGTGCAATGGCCTGTATTGATATCTGATAGCATTTTTTTTCTCCGTTCCCTTTATTTCCTTGTACTTTTCATATTTTTTCTTGATCATATATTGGAAGATAACAAATAGGACAATCACTAGTGGTCTATTCCTATTTATGCTTGCATCCATCTCAAGCAGAGGATTACCTGGTCTGACAATTAACTCTATTAGAGTTGCAAAAGCTGGCAGTGTACCAGATAGGTTGTTATCAGAGACATCAAGAACCCCGGTAAAATGAATGACCAATTCTTGCAAGCATCATGAACTGGCCAAGAATCGGACAGTTTGATTGGATATCCTAAAGCTTCTGCAACCTCTCGCATTATAGTCACCTGTGAATCACAACGTGTGCCAGGATCGGGCAAACAGAAATGATTCTTGCCTTTATTATCTACTGCGATTATGCTATCAAACAAAGGGTTAGGACCTTGCAATTTGCTGTGTAATATGGAAACATACTTCAAGCTGGGATGTGTCTCCAATGATTCGGGCGCAGTGCCGGTGAGTTGGTTGTCTTTAAGTCACAAATCTGATAAATACTTGCATTTTGACAAATCCGAAATTGGACCTGTAAATTTATTCTGATGGAGCCACACCTGCACCAACCGTGTCATTGATGATAAGACATCAATTTTACCTGATAACCCTATTTTCTGTCGGTTGAGCTTTATCTTTTGGATTCCTGAGTTTGCAAAAGATGCAGGCAAATTCCCTGTCAAATTGTTGTAAGACAAGTAAAGATGCTGCAAGCTGGAAAGGGAATCAAATATATCAGGTATAGTGCCTTCGATATTCGCCCTTTTTGCTTCGAAAGTTATTAGGTTTGAACATTGAGCCAAATCAGTGGGCAAAGACCAAGAAGCCAGATGAGTGTTTGTGCCAATGAACAGGAATTGCAAGTTTGTTAATCCTTGAAAGAAGTCTTGAGGAATGCTGTGAACCTGTTGGTGCCAAGCTTTACTTCAAGCAGTTCACTGAAGTTAGCAAGGGAAGGGAGAGGACCAGAGAGATGATTTTGTTGAAGATAGAGGTATTGGAGGTTGGAGAGATTAGAGAGCTCAGGAGGCAGCTCCCCGCAGAGGCTTTGATACGCAAGATTGATGGTGGTGACACGGTTGGAGGAGTCACATTCAACACCGTGCCACATGCAATAGTCACTTAAATTCTTCAACCAGCCACTTGGAGCGAGCCTAAGGGCAGTGGCTAGTTTTTTTGGGGAGAAAAAAAAAAACTAAATAATATGAATGCTTGTAAAAATGATGAAGAAAAAGAAAAATTTAGTAAAATGGTGATGCTGTGTTTTTGCAGCTGTAATTTCTGCTGAATAATAAAAAAAACTAAATTGCAAAAAAGAAATAGAACATAATATTCTTTGGAACCATATCTATAAATTAATAATGACATATAAATTAAACTAAAGTATTCACGCCCATTTACATTTGTTGGCATGCTTGTCGTTGTCACTTGTCAATCAGCGTAGGCCTTGTTGCCAATGTCAAAGCTGCCGCCTGTCTTTTTAAGATTAGCCCGAATGGAAACAATGTGCAAATAGATATTAGATTCGGTGCTAAAGAATTGTGTTTCTGAAAGGTTGGAAAATGCTTATCATACTGCTCTTTCTCCTCTTCACCATCGCCATGGCAGATGACAGTGTTGCTATGCGAAAATTTGCTGATGCCCTTAGCCCGACACCACGTGGCTGGTCAATGAACTGAAGTGACTACTGCAACTGGCAGGGTGTCTTTTGTGATTCTTCCAACCGTGTCATCATTATCAATCTTGCCAATCAAAACCTCTCTGGCAGCCTACCATCTGAACTCTCCACTCTCTCTAACCTCCAATCCCTCGATCTTAACCAAAACCGTCTCTCCGGTCGTTTCCCTTCCCTTGCTAATTTAAGTGAACTCCAGCGGCTTTGGATTGACTCCAACAACTTCACCAGTATCCCTCCAGACTTCTTTCAAGGACTAATAAATTTGCAAACCCTAAACCTCAGCGGAAATATCAATCTAGATCCTTGGTCTTTGCCCTCTGATTTGGCTCAATGTTCAAACCTGATATCTTTTGAAGCAAGTGCGGCAAATGTTGAAGGCAATATACCTGATATATTTGCCTACCTTCCCATATTGGAGGATCTTATCCTGTCTTGTAACAATTTGAGAGGCATCTTGCCTGCATCTTTATCATCAATGAGAATGCTTAGGAGCTTATCGATCAACAACAATAACTTTGCGGGTCCAATTCCAGATTTCTCAAAATGTGAGAATTTATACGAGTTGCTGCTAGCAGATAACCAACTCACAGGGATTGTGCCCGCATCATTGGATTCACATCCCAACTTGCGTTATATTTCTATAGCAAACAACAAACTGCAAGGTCCTATGCCTTTGTTTGATAACATAATTGTGGTAGGTAACTCGAGTAATAATCATTTTTGTTTGCCTGCTGCTGGTGTTCCTTGTGACTCCCAGGTGACTATTATGTTGGAGATTGCCGAAACTTTTGGATATCCAATCAAATTATCTGATTCCTGGCTAGGTAATCATGCTTGCAAGAACTGGTCATTCGTTACCTGCAATAAAGACAATGAGATTGTAACTGTGAATTTGGGGAAGCAGAACTTTACTGGGACAATATCTAATTCATTTGGCAATCTTACAGCATTGAGGACTTTGTATATGAATGATAATAATTTGACAGGTTCTATTCCCGATAGCTTGACGAAATTGACACAAGTTGAGCTTCTTGATGTGTCTAATAACAACCTATCTGGTAAACTCCCAGCTTTTGCAGCTTCAGTGCAGATAATTACTAGGCCAGGTAACCCTCTGCTCGAGATTGATGAGGGCCATCGGAGCAAAAAAGCATCTAGACTACTCGTGATTGTTGTTTCTGTCATTGCATTTTTCCTATTTGTTGTCTTAAGTTATAAAATCATGAAAGTATATGAAAAGTCTAATGAAGTGAAAGATCAGGAGGGCACTCCTAGTCGGGAACAGAACAAAGACAACCATCAAGGGCGTCAATTTTTCAGGGATGGAAATGTTGTGATTTCAGTTGAAGTTCTGCAGCAAGCAACAGATAATTTCAACCAAAACAATATTTTGGGAAAGGGAGGCTTTGGTGTGGTTTATAAAGGCGAATTACACGACAAGACCAAGATTGCTGTAAAGAGGATAGAAGCTAAATCAATGAGTATAAAAGAAATGAATGAGTTTCAGGCTGAGATAGAGGTACTAACTAAGGTAAGACATAGGCATTTGGTGGATCTATTGGGTTACTGTATTAAAGGGAATGAAGGGTTCTTGGTGTACGAGTGCATGCCACAAGGGACACTAGCACAGCATCTGTTTGAATGGAGCGAACGGGGATATCTCCCTATTGAATGGAACCAAAGGGTTAGGATTGCACTAGATGTGGCACATGGAGTGGAATATCTACATAGTCTAGCTCCGCAGAGTTTCATTCACAGAGATTTGAAGTCTGCAAACATACTTCTTGGGGATGACATGAGAGCTAAGCTTGGAGATTTCGGTTTAGTTAAAAACTTGCCTCATGGGAAGAATTCCTCGGAGACAATAGTGGCAGGAACTTTTGGCTATCTTGCACCCGAGTATGCTGGTGGGTACTATAGAAAGCTCAAACTTTTCATACTTCAGCTTACTCAAATAACAATGCAAAGTTTGATTGATTTATTTATTTTTCCATGTCACTTGCACATTAACTGAACCTACAGCTACTGGAAGAGTGACAACAAAAGTGGATGTGTATGCAGTTGGAGTGATTTTGATGGAGATGATCACGGGAAGAAGAGCTCTAGATAATACAAGGCAAGAAGAAGGGTGGATGTCTATGCATTTGGCTACTTGGTTCACTAATGTACTAATGACAGAAGAGACGGTCCCAAGAGAAATAATTGATAACACACTCAAGCGTGAGGAGGATACCTTAGCAAGCATTTGCAAAGTGGCTAAACTAGCAGTTAATTGCACCAATCCTGAACCATGCCAAAGACCAGATATTGGGCATGCAGTCAGCATCCTGTCAGCTATTGTACAAGAGTGGAAACTGTAAGGTGAAGGGTTAAAATTGCCATGGTAATTTTTGTTGACGATGAAATCCAACTACTCAGTCCATTCAACCCCTAAAATCTGCATTCTTAATGCAATTTTATTTCTTCACACTGATCTTAAACCATTTATCCCAGCAATATCATCCACCTGATTTCATTGTTTATTTTATGGTAATCTCGAAGTAATTTATTATTTGCAGACAATAAAACGGGTCATTATAGCAATAGGAATAATATTCAATTCAATGACATTATTATTAACATCATGAAGTATGATATCCTACATGGATAACAATGAACTCCATTTTTAGGTTTTAACAAGAACAAAAGACAAATCAATCATCATTATTTATCGGTATTCAGATAAGGACATATCTAATAAAAAATAAAGACAAATTCTGTCATCAAATGAAGTATGATATCATACATGAATAAGTTTTCTGTCATCAAATTATGTTTAGTTACAGTTTACAACATGCACAAAACGTCCATATATCTTTTCATGTTGTAGTGTTATGCAGCAAAGTTCATTGTGTATATAGATAGTCTGATGCTGAAGGGACGGGCAGGCAAAATTGCGAAGACAAAATTCTCATATTGTTATGGCTCCTTGGAGTGTGTGTGTGTGTATGTATATATATATATATGAGACAATTATCTATAAATGAGAAAAATGCCATTTGTATATAGAATAAGGAAAAGAATACCAAGAAAACAAAAGAATAGAAAACAGCTGCTGATACCTCAGCGTGATCCATGAGCCTTTGTGCTTTCACATCTAATTGTCCTTCACTTAGACTCTCTGCTTTGTGGTCTACAAGCAATGTATCAGCTTCATGGGTGGCCAATGCAACTTTGCCCATTTCTTATATTCATCACTTAGGTTGAGGATAGCCAGAAAATATGGAGCAAGTTCTTTTTCTACAACCATACAATCTCTAATTTCTCTTGCTTTTAAAAGAGGGGCAAAGCACATGGCTGAGTCTAGCCATCACATGCATTATGATTTGAGGAGGCAGGATGCCGGGGGTGTCCAGCAAATAAATATTGCGATGGCTACCAATCTGGAAAAACAAAAATGTGAATTTCAATCATAATATAACAAAAAAAATTTTGATAATTTTTTTTCCTAGTTTCACTTCACATTATCCTATTTCTCCGCACAACTATTTTCTACAACAAAGACCAACTGATTTTGAAAACAGACAAACTGATTTTGAAAACAAGTAGTTAATCAGTTTATCTTTAGACAATACTCTTTCCTTTCTAAATAAAAAGCATTATCTGGAGCAAGAACAGAACAGCTCCATGGCTATATTCTCCTACAATGCACATTTGGTATGTGGAGATATATAAAGTACAAGAATGACCTGAAATTGGACAGCATTGATCTTAAACTGAATAGTATTATCGGAAATGAAGAATGAGTACATACCTTGAAGCTACTGATATCTTTTGTTTCTCCTGGTTCTGGATTCGCTTTTGCATGCTTCAATTTTCCCTTCTCTGAGAAAATCATTCATATGCATTCAGAATTTACTAATTCTTCCAATAAGATGCAAGGGCACGAGTGCGCGCACGATTGTTCCTAGTGGTAAAATTTGGTTCAATTTACGAATTCGTCTCAATCAATATCTCATGTTTATAAATTTTTACCCAAAAAAATTAGCTTCTAATCTGAATTTTTGAGAAAAGAAAAATTAGTTGTTATCCAGTATGAACTTATATTACTATGATTTTAAATTTTTAATCTAAAATGATCCATATAAATTAAGCATCCATTTGGCCCATTTGATTCATTTATATGCTTTACCTAAAAAGTTAAATATAAATTTTGTAGAAATTGCTATAAACTTATAAATAACAAATATATATATAAAAAGTGCATTAAATTGATAAATATAAATCATAGTAAATATTTTTATATGAATTGTGTCAAAGTTGATACATATACAACAATACATCTAAAACATTTATTACATATTCTTATTCTAATTCATTAGACATTTATGAATTGCGGACAAAAAGAAGAAGAAAATGTTAAAAATGGAATAAAATAAATTCTTAAAAATCTGCACAAATCTACCATTCTATTCAGATTAATTTCACCAATTGTCATTTAAGTTCAACACTTATTTATGATGAGCCGATTAGAAGAAAATCAATTTGTTGGATTTACAATTCTGATAAAATAACTAACAGGAGCCTCTATCTATAATTCAAAAGAGTAGGAAGTGAAGGTACATACCAAATCCAAATTGAAGAGATAATTGTTGTAATCACAACAAATAGCGGCCATTTTGTTGAATAGTTGTATAGCCGATTGAAATATTTGGGATGGAAGCAATGTAGGGCCAATCCTGAGCCATGTTGTTGTTGCATCTCTCTGAAAGCTGGGAACAACTATAAATCTGCAAATTTTGTAAGGAACGGAGGTTGGGCATCCACTCTGGTATGGACTTCAAAGCATCACAGTTATAGACCTCTAGACGTTGCAAATTGGTAACATATTGAAGCACCTTTGGAAGATCCTCCAAATTTGGCATGAACTGAAGTTTAAGAGTACGAAGGCTTTTAAGACCTTGCCATCCCTTGCTATCTCCACTGCAGAGAGTTTTCAATGGACATCCCCGAAATGTAAATTCTTCAAGACAGGTGAGGTTTTGTAGCAACTCCTCAGCTTCAAAATTATTCATATTCCAAATTTCAAGTTGTTTTAATTGAGAAAGAGCAGAGAAAGGTGAAGACGAAGAGGTTGATTGTGATACTGAGGTCTTCAGTATATTCTCCAATGACTTTATGCCTTGATCTTCCAAAGTCAGTTTTTGAATAGATGGAAAAATAGGCATCCATGTTAGGTTAGGGCAACCACTGATATACAAATCAGAAAGACAAGGAAAGCATGACAGCTCTGCCTTTGATGATGACGATAATCTTACAAATCCCTCCAGATTAGGGCAGTCTCTGAGGCCGAACTCTGTTAGGGAAGGAAAGAATGACACAAATCCTCCATCTGACAATTCTATACACTTAAGGTTAGTAAATCCGAGAATCTGCAATCTTTCAAGACAAGAAAAGTTATCAAATGGTGGGAGACGTTGTATGTTGTTACAGTAATACAACTTAATAGACACCAACTTGGTGATGGAAGGAAGCCAGCTTGGACTCCTGGCTCCTCTGTACCCATACAAACCAAATCTTTTCAAATTATGATGTGGTCGTAATTCTTCCAATATCATATTCTCATTTGTTTGATCATAATAATCATAATCATCACGATCGCTGAAGTGTAATTTCAATTTCTGAAGCTGCTTCTTCTCTTTCAAATTGGCCACCTTACATTCAGATACTCCATTTTTCACATTTCTCAAATATTTGATCTCCAATGAATCTCTCAACTTGTTTAATCCACCTAATTCATCAACCCCACTGCCATGCTTAGACGACGAATCATCCTTGGCTATTACAAACAGGGGCAATTTCTCAAGCTGAGTTAATTGGCCAATCCCACGTGGCATGTGATTCAACCCATCACAGAAATCAATGTCAAGATATTTGAGATTGACCAACTTTTTTATATCTTTGGGCAACTGCGTCAGCCAATGACAACCAATTAATTTCAACACCTGTAAGTTGTATAGTTTGGTGATTGAATCTGGAAGTTTCTTAATACCCACATTCCTTGAAACATTAAGATACCTTAAATGCTTTAATTTATAAATGGAACTTGGCAAAGTCTTCCAACTCATGAATTGTAGATCCAATACCCTTAAACATCTCAATTTACAAAATATCTCATGCAATTCTTCTTCGGTAAGCCGAAAGTTCCCAGCCGTTCGAAGTAATGTCCGCAGCTTTGTTGCCTTCAACAAGGATGGTGGATACAGACTCCTCGAATCAAACCATACATGTCGAGTTTTATCCTTAACAGATGCCATTCCAGAACTCGATACTGCACCACACTCGTTTCCTGCTACTAACGAGGTCAAATCATGCATTAAGTCATGCATTTTGCAACTTCTTACATTCCCTCGTTTATCCTTTTCAACTTCTTGGAAGAAAGACCTTTGATAAAGATCCATGAAATTTCCAGCAGCTACATCTTCAAGGCTCTGCTCTGTATCTAATGATGCAATATACCCTTCTGCAATCCATAGTTGTATTAATTCACCAACTTCAATGCAAGTGTCTTTTGGAAACAAGCTACAATATGCAAAACAATGTTTCAAATTTGAAGGAAGATGGTTATAACTCAGCTTAAGAGTTGGCAAAATATCACTTTCATGCTGCTCCACTTTTGAGAGTTCTTTATTTTTGAAGTCTAACCACTCAGACTCTGAATTCTTAGAAAACAAGAGGCTTGCTATTGTATTTATGGCTAAAGGAACTCCCTTATACTTGGCTAAAATTTCCTTTCCTGCAGCTTCCTGGCTTGGACTTGGCACTTGTCCAAGCTTGAATGCCCTTTGTTTGAACAATGATCATGACTCTCTTTCCGGCAAACCTTCTAAGTGGTGTACATAAATCGAACGGACCATCTCCGCAACTGTTTTGAGACGCGTGGTGATTATGATTCTGCTCCCTCTCGCACCACCTACAAACAAGTCTTTTAAGTGAAACCATTTATGGAAATCCTCATTCCACACATCATCTAATACAAGTAAATACTTTTTCCTATTTATCTTTTCATGGAGGATATTTTTTAACGCATCCATCTGAGTGACCTTGGGTTTCTGTTTAGTTGCAGATTCTAAAATTTTTTCAACTATTGATTGAACATCAAAATCATCAGAGACACAAGCCCACATTTGAAGCTCAAAATGGTTTTGAACTTTGTCGTCGTTGTAGGCAAGCTGAGCAAGTGTAGTTTTTCCTAAACCTCCAATACCAATAATGGAGATGATGGATACATTCTCATCACCAGAATCTAAGGACAAGAGCCAGTCTATGATTGCCTGTTTATCATGTTCTCTGCCAATAACTACAACAGGTGGAAAGGAATGAATTTGATCCCTTCCCAACCCGGTAGTAACAGTGGCCTCTGCAGGACGTTCCTCTAAGAAGAACCCCTTATTAGCCTTAATCTTCTCTAGTCTGTCTCTCATAGCCTTAATCTGATGTGCCATTTTAAGGCCATAAGCAAACTGGTTGGAACTTGAAAAGAAAAGGCGTACCTCCTTGGAGAACCTAGAACCAGACATCACTTGTTGGCGTAAAGCATGAGTTGAAAACTCATCCAACAAGTCATCGGCATCATACATGGCATCACTCAGCAATCCAACCCAGTTCTTAACTTGAGGGCTCTCCATGAATTGCTCCTCTGCATGAAGAAGCACAGCCTTGATTGTAGAAACAGTTGTCTTCAGCTCCTGAAGCTCATCTTTGACACCCCACCACAGTTGAATCTCCTCCCACACTGAAGAGCCTAGCTTCTCGATGATTTCTTCAGCAACGTTAAAGAGAACCCCTTCTGCCATTCTTGCTAGTCAGGGAAAGCAACAAAGAACACCAAAGCAAGATCGATGTCTCAATGAAAGATGATAACAATTGCAGCAAAATGATTATTATGTTGACTGGAGGCTGCAATGGTCAATAAAAACGGATGCTTTCTCTTTGCGTGATGCAAATGTAATGCAAAGCAAATGAAAGTTATGAATCTGAATTTCATGTGAATATATAGATAAGGGTCATACCAAAATGTTTTTACAGGGAAAGTCTTTGTCAAGTCGTCCACATCCTTTTTTTTTATTATTTTTTTCTTTTTGTAAAGAATCAATCAGTTCAATCGGTCAATATTTTCTTTTTCCTTCCAAATGAAATTCCAAGCAAATGAAATTTTTCAATCTGAATTTCATGTGAATTTTTCCAATGAAATTTACAGCTGGAAGCTCAAAAAACTTGGTGGAGCTTTGCAAACTCTCAAAACAACAAAGATAAGTATTAGAAATTAAATTCAAGTATATAATTATTTAAGTTATGAACTCTTTATGTTCTCATGTCTCACCGTCGAGTAGACCTTATTATGGACCAAACTTGGACATAAAAAATGTTTAAAAAAACCCGGTTTTAACCCACCCGTTAACAGAGTGTGTACGGCTTAATTATCAAAATGTGAGTGTCGGCGCCATCCAAAAGTTCATTCTTGCTTTTCTCAGTGCGTTGCTAATTGCACACAATAAAGCTTCTTCTTCTTTTTTTTTTTTTTCCTTCTAAATCGGTGGAAAGAAATATATAAAAGAAAGCTTCATTATATATTATGATTAATCTCATAATTGTAGACTTTATTTCTGAGTTGAAAATTATAAGCAACACACACCACTTCCAAAGAGAAGTATAGTTCAGTAATCCATAATTCATCATAATTATATTATATTAAATCTCAGTCCTCTAAACATTAAGTGATTAAACTTATATTCAAAAATAAATTATACATATTAAATTGAATTTAAAAAACCAATATAAATAGTTAGATCTAATAACTATTCAGAATCCTACTCAATTAAATTTAACAATACAATTAAATTAAAACATCAAATAACATAATTTAGTTCTGATTTTTTTTAACTCATTATTGGATTGAATAAAAAAAATAATAGATAGTAGGATTTGAACCTATAATTTGATATTTATTTTCAATATTTAATAATATTTAAAATTTTTTAAAATGAATAAAGAAAAGCTGTTGGTGAGATTTAAATTTGCAGCCTCCTACAATTTCACAAGAGATACAAATCAATTGGAATACAAGTAATAATTGGTATTAGTTTTCATTATTATTTATTAATATAATAATAAATCCTGACATATTTGACAGATTTTGAAATCGCTGCAGACTGCAGGAATTTTAGACTCTGAAATTGTTGCATTCTGTAGCGATTTTAGAAGAAAATATTATAATTCTTCTACGAGTTTCACATCTAAAATCGCTATCTGACGTAGCAGTTTTGTATTTCATCTCAAATCTGTAAATATTTTATAACATATCCTAATTTTGTAATTTAAAAAAAACATTAATTAAAAAAATTTCCCTCTTAAATAAGTCATTTTTCGCATTTGATACTGGATACATATATATATTTGATAGGGCTAAAAGATTGTGCTTCGCATGGGTTACTAATAAAATATTTAATGTATTTAACTTTAATTTTATTTATTTCTTACGAAATTTCTTTTACTATATATATATATATATATATATATATATATAGTAACAATATTTCTCTTTTTCTTTGCCACATAGCATGATTTTTTAATATGCTATAGAAGCACTCAAACTTAATTTGGGACACATGAAAGTACAGTAAGAAAGTGAAATGATGAGTTACATATATAGATGTTGAAAATAGTACAAATGTTGAAAAATTCAGTAAAGAACATATATAAAAAAAAAGATCCAATACAGCAATTTAAGGAATATAATAAACTTTATCAATATGCATTAATGGTAATGATAAGGCGATAGTAAAACCTCCATGAAGAATTTAAACTACAAAATGAATAAATTCACTTCAACTAACGGGGAAAGAACATCCATATTCTACAGGATTTTACTGTAAGAAATTGAAATTAAGCAATAGGAAAAACATTATGCTTTACATATTCACCAAGAAACAAAACCAAATACGAAATCAATAGTCCATTCAAGCCCTAAAATCTGCATTCTTGATGCCATATTATTTCTTCTCACTGATCTTAAACCATTTATGGTAGCTTTTTTCCTTTTTTAATTTATCACTAGTCACCAACTTTGGTAGAAAGATTTTCTAGTGTTTCCCAGCAATATCATCAACCTGATTTCATTGTTATTTTATAGGAATCTCGAAGTAATTTATTATCTTAAGACAAATGTTATCTGCAAACAATAAAACTGGTCATCATAGCAGTAGGAATATTATTCAATTCAATGACATTATCATTAGCTTCACAGTTTTTTATGCCAACTAAATTTCCTCTTCCTCCTTGGTTTATAATGAACACTGCAAAAGGATCCAATAGATGATAATAATACAGTTATTCTTTTTTCAGCAAATTACTCGCCAAAAATGTGCTGTTTTAAAGCTTTTATTCTAGTCTAATGTCATAGTCCTGTTCTATCCCTATACATGCATGCAAAATGATCTAAAGTGTAGTGTCCAATCCTCCCTGTACGATACAGATTAAGCAACTTTGCAGCAACCTTACTATGAACATCGTCCCCTAATTCCAGAGATAAGTGAAAAGCTTTTGTCAATGCTGTGAACTGCATTTCTATAAGATTCTCCATATCAGCTGTATTTTGCATGTCACCATCAAAACATGAAATTGTCTTGAAAAGCTTTCGACGAACATCATGAACTATGATATCCTACATTAATAACAATGAACTCCATTCTCAGGTTTTAACAAGAACAAAAGACAAATCAATCATCATTATTGATTGGCATTCAGATAAGGACATATCTAATAAAAAATAAAGACAAATTCAATAAAACAATAAGTTTTCTGTCATCAAATTATGTTTACAGTTTACAACATGCACAAAATGTTCATATACCTTTTCATGTTGTGTTATGCAGCAAAGTTCATTGTGTATATCCATAGTTTGATGATGAAGGGACGGGCAGGTAAAATTGCAAAGACAATGCTCACATTGTTATGGCTTCCTAGAGTGTATATATATACATACATACATACAATATATATATACATATATACAGAAGAAACAGTCCACACGGCAGTGCACTAGCAAATTATAAATGGCACATAATTAGCATAATGGAAGCTTAATTTTTACGTGAGAAAAATGCCATTTGTATGTAGAATAAGAAAAAGAATAGAAACCAGCTGCTTATACCTGAGTGTGATCCATGAGCCTTTCTGCTTTCATATTTGATTGTCCTGCACTTAGACTCTCTGCTTTCTGGTCTACAAGCAATCTATCAGTTTCAAGGGGGGTCAACTTTGCCCATTTCTTATATTCATCACTTAGGTTGAGGATAGCCAGAAAATATCGAGCAAGTTCTTTTTCTCCAACCAAACAATCTCTAATTGCCCCTGCTTTTGAAAGAGGGGGAAAGCACGTGGCTGAGTCTAACCATCACATTCATTATGAGCACATAGAAAGAAGGGGCAAACTGCTGCCATTATTTCACCTGTAATAGCTAGCTTGGAGCAGACCTCAGA
Organism: Excoecaria agallocha; assembly: GCA_037975025.1. Lineage (NCBI taxonomy): Eukaryota > Viridiplantae > Streptophyta > Magnoliopsida > Malpighiales > Euphorbiaceae > Excoecaria > Excoecaria agallocha. The sequence continues at coordinate 5,089,980 of CM075814.1, read as the reverse complement.
ATTAATAATTTGAGGAGGCAGGATGCCAGGGGTGTCCAGCACATAAATATTGGGATGGCTACCAATCTGGAAAACAAAAATGTGAATTTCAATCATAATATAACAAAAACAATTTTGATATATTTTTTTTCTAGTTTCACTTCACATTATCCTATTTCTCAGCATTCAACTATTTCCTACTACAAAGACCAACTGATTTTGAAAACAAGTAGTTAATCAGTTTATCTTTAGACGATATTCTTTTCCTTTCTAAATAAAAAGTATTATCTGGAACAGGAACAAGAACAGAACAGTTTTTGGCTATATTCTCCTATGATGCACATTTGGTATGTGAAGATATATAAAGTACAAGGATGGCATGAAACTCAACAGTATTGATCTTAAACCGAATAGTATTATCAGAAATGACGAATGATTACCTACCTTGAAGCTGCTGATATCTTTTGTTTCTCCTGGTTCTAGACTCACTTTTGCATGCTTCAATTTTCCCTTCTCTAAGAAAATCATTCACATGCATTCAGAATTTACTAATACTTCCATTAAGATGCCCTTGCGCGAGTGCGTGTACACAGAGAAATTGCAGAAGGACAAATTACCTGCAGCACTAATTCTTCCAATCTGATGCATAGAGTTGCAAAGGGCTGACTTACCAACATTTGGAATCCCAACCATCATCATGGTTATGGTAGAACCAGAATGATCCACGTTCTTCAATTTTCTGGCTTGGGCTTGTAAGAAGTTGAGGAACTACAGAAAGTTATGATGATGTTAAAAAAGGAATAAAATAAATTCTTAAAAATTTAACCAGGTTAAGGAAAAAAAATTACATATATTGCTGATAAGCTGCATATGGAGTTAAACATTTGGAAAAGCAAGCAAAAGAATAACCAATAGATATATGCACCGTTTGGTTTGAACAGAATAAAGGAAAGACATGAAACAAAAATTCTTGCAGAATGATGATGAAGAATAAAGGTACCTCTTTGACATTGTCTTTATTATGAGCATTAAGCACATAAGAAGTGCAGTTCTGTTGCTCAAAGTAGTTGGTCCAATCCTAGAAACAAGTAAAGAGAAGAATACATAAACAAACGTAAGATTTGACCATGGAAATGTGAAAAAGCAGAGTATATGTGAAGTTAACCAAAAATTGACCTTGAGTTGGGAGCGATTAGCAAGGTCCATCTTGTTCATGACTATGATTCGGCGAGAGGAAGGAAGGTAATTGGTGAGGAGCTGACACTCCGAAGACAAAGGAATCTGAAACAGACATTTTATCGAATACTTGTCAGTTAATTGGATGAATAAAGAACAATATTCTTATAAGAAGAAAAAAAGGAAACAAAAATACAAACCCTAGCATCCCTCAGTTCAAGAATGAAATCAACCAATGGAACTCGTTGTGATATGGCTCGAGAAGCTGCTGCCATGTGAGGAGTATACCATTCTTTGGCTCTGTCTCTAGCTGCTTTCTTCACAGCTTCACTTATTTCAGTTGCTAACTTTTTAATGAAGCTATTACCACTGATTCCCATTCCTTCTCTTCTCAATGTCCTCCTTCTCTTCCGCCCAATAAGCAGTTGGAGGGAACCTTTCTTTTTTTGTTTCCGTTTTCAATATTTTTAAAAAGTTAACCTTACAGAGATGACAACGTATCTTTCCCAGGGCTGGATTTTGTCCACTTTTCGATTTTGATCGTCCGCGATTGCATCAAATCTGAGACAACTTGTGATATCTGAATCTGTTTCTATCAAATACATTTCCAATCGCCTCAGATGGCGCTATTAAAACTTAAAAGATAATGCTTAGCGGAAAGAACTTACGGGTCACCGGATTATTTTAACATATTTCTTTCCCTTATTGCATTTATATAGAGATTCTTCTCATGATGATGATCAACAAGACTTTGATTTCAAAGACTGTACCTTACGCCAGATTCTACTCAGGTACAGTTCAAAGTGTGCTTAAAAGAGTAGACACACTAAGGCAAATAAGATTATTCTCAAATGAAGATGTTACAGAATACTCAAAGGTGAGTTATGACTTGATTGAACCTCCTCCATTTTGATTCTGAATTTGCCCAGAATGCAAGATTCGACGATGGGATTGTTCACAGAATGCTTGTTGCTGCATTATTTCCTCGCATTATAGCGTCTGTTTCTTTGTCGTTGCACTTCTATTCAGAAACTTTGTACTTCTAAATAATTTATAAGCTACTATATATTGTAAAAGTTCAAAGTAAAATTCATCCCTAAAATTTGACCCAAAAAAGAACAATTAATCACTTAATTTTCATTTTGGTACATTATTCTCCTAAAATTTATAAATTTAAATAATATCAACTCAAAATTAGCAAATATATTATTTTAATTATTTTCGTCAGTTAACTATTTGAGTTTCATTAAAATTATGCCAAAAAAATTATCATATGAAAAGGTTAAAAATACAAAAACAATTCTAAAATATTTTAAAAATAGCAGTTTATCTCGTAAAATTACAAATTTTGGCAATTTAATCTCTGTTAACATATCATATTTAAGTCATATCAGCAGTCAACTGATGGAAAATTGTCAAAATAACGAAATTATCAGTTTTGAATTGATATTGATCCAATTTAAAAATTTTAAAAAAAATATTACATCAAAATAAAATATTAAAAGGTTAATTACTTTTTTTGCCAAATTTAAATGGTGAATTGCAACTTCAGCCTATTGTAAATAAGATACTTATAATCATTTTAAGTTAGTGAAATGGAAGATCATAATATTATAACAATTATATTTAGGCAAAAAGCATTTTTCAATACCTAAACTTGTATGTTTTTTTTTATTGGGTTCTTAAAGAATTATTAGGTTATATTGAATTTTTAAAATTTTGATTTTCATTCTCATTAAACTGAAATTACCAAATTTTAAATAAAATGATAGTATAAATTGAATCCTTAAACTCTCATATTTATTTTATTAAATACTTGTTTGAATTCATCATGCATTAAAATAAAAAATTAAGTAATTAATAGAATAAAATAAAAATTTGAGGATTCAATGGAAAAAAAAAAAGTAATTTTAAAGCTTAAAAACAATGCAACTATTATCCAATTTTGAGTTGTCTCACAGTATTGATTCTATTGGAGTTACTATATGACTGAGGTTGCATAGAAAATTGGGATTATTAAACAAAAGGTCGCCATTATTCAACTTTGCGCCGGCAAAAATGCTTAATATTTCAACTTTATCACGCCAATGAAATTCCACAAGCTTTGGTTGAGTTTCTTGGAAACAAGAAGTTCACGTTTGTTGGTGAAGAAATGCTGAATGATGCTCGTAAAATATATGATGATTATGTGCTTAATGCGGCACATCCTAAAGATCTAGGTAAATGGGCAGCAAAGAAATATCACGATAGAGATATAAGAAGGATGCGATTGAAGGCTTTAGGACGTGAGTTTTTACAGAAAATAATTCATAAGCTGCCAGTAATAACAATGAGTGAATGGTATGCTGAGGAGTTGACGTATTGAATATGCATGCCTTGACGCTTTTGTTTCTTTTGAGCTTGGGTTTTTCTTGAGGAAACCTAGACGTGAACTTCAGTAATTGGAAGAATTTGTCTGCTAAGAAAATTGTCGATCCTTTCACTTTTGAAGAGATTGTTCTTTAATATTTAGAGGGTAACCTCATTGGACTTTGGGGTTTGCAAAGAAGACGTTAAAAAGGTTCAAAGTGAGAGATGTAAGACCCAAAGGAACAGGCATAAAGGATAGATCCAGGAAGAAGATTGGTTAGTGATTTATGCCAAGGCATGCACGAAAGGAAAAAGAAAAAATTATTGTATATTTTGATTAATTTTCGCCTGTACACCAATCTCTCAACATCATTTCCACCTACATGTATCACCTATCATCCTTCCCCATATATTTCTGCAGTACCTTCAAAATTTGTAATAAAATTGTACTCCTAAATATACATACTTCAAAACCATTCCATGACCAAATCGATTTTGTGAAAAGTTCAAAAGAATTCAAGTGTACCAGACATGGTCAAAGGAGGACTGATCTCGACACGAGTTGCTTTCCCCTCAGAGTGCAATTGCTGTAGTGTATTGGCGTCCTTGGGTGCTACTCCTTTTTCGGTCCATATGGTCACATGGGGCCACTCGTTTTCTGACTTTATTTTTACACCATCAACAGAGCCCAGTTGGGCTTCTAATGCAGCCATTTTATCTGTGAAGAAAAGAGCCGTCAATTCTACTGGGACCTGATGATTTAGAAAGAGTCCGAAACATGCTACAGCTGCAACACCGTGACTTCTCTTGTGGGCAAGAGTTACATGAGCCTTAGTAAGGTTTTGCTCCATGTCCTTGTCCCTGAGAAAGGCTTCGACCTTGGGGTTCTTCTGAGCCATCTACTCAAAGGAATATAAGTGTCTTTCAGCTACAACATATATTTATCACAATTATAAAATAAATAGTAACTCAAAATATGTATATGACTGGCCATTTTAAGGAAGACCCAAGCAAATCAGGAGACTAGTTTAAAACGGAAAATTGAACAAATACGACGATGATTTACTCTCATAATTATTTTTGTCACATGTCAAACAACTGAATTCAGCAATCACTGGGACAACGGAAGATACTGACATATGAACGTGCAAATCGACAATCCAATAAGAGCGAATTGTCTGGCCAAGAGATGAGCCCATATAGGCTCTATTTGACCTTTATAACACTCCTATCTAGCCTGAAGGAACTGCTTATGTAAAAACACTAACAAATTATTAGTTTCATTTATTATATGTTTGAAATGAGAAGATTCTTTCCTTTATTTATTTATTTATTTTTGTTGGGGTCGGGGGGGACGGGGTGTAAAATCCTGGAAGATTCACTCAATGTCCTCAGAAAATTTGAAGACAACAAGCAAGCTAAACTTTTTTAACTTACATCGTTGAGGGAGTTGGAAATTTCTGCACCAGGCAAACTGACAGCAGCAAAAACAATTGTTCCAAGTTTCCTCTTCTCTGTGTATTCGCCTTTCGCAATAGCTCTTAGTTGTTCCAGCACTTGCTGAACTGCAGACTCAAATGGAACCTGTGTAAATAAAAGTTATAAATAAATTTATCACTTAAAGTAAACAGGAGCATGGCTGGATGGTGGCGTGGAGCTTGTAATTAGTTCGTACGCATATATTATAGTCAACTTGTTTCTATGCCAGGGAAACAGACGAAGGCAAGTGATTGTCATCAAAGATGAGAAATGATCACTCAACGTTATAAACTCCAACCCAACACAAATAAATATAAACTCCAACCCAACACAAATAAAGATAGAAAAAAAATTTAAAAAAAAAAGGGGATAACCCACTAGTCCATGTGCATGTGCAAAGGTATAAGGTCAAAACCTGAATAGAATTGAGGTACTCAGCATTGGCAAACAAGACTTCACGCAACCGCTTCTCCCAGTTTGACCACTCCCTCGCATATGATCCCTTAGTGGACTCCAATCTAACCATGTAATATAATAATTAAGTAAATGCATGCCCACTGAATATGAGGAAGTATGAAAAAAGCTGTACATTATATAACATGCATGGGGAAATGTCTTGAGCAGAAAGCAAATAAGAACTACTCGCCTGCCATGTCTGCTAGTATGAAGTCTGTATAGATTAATTCCCTCTTCCAAAATTGTCCTCACAGGATCTAGCAGAAGGCTCCTATAGCAGCACAAAGGATGCAAGTCACATGGATTGAATGACAAGGATAGAAACAAACTAACAAAGAATATTGGTCATTCACACAAATAAATAAATAAAGGATAAAAAAACAGAGAGAGAAGATTACACAATCATAAGAGTCCACGCACATCTTAGGTTCAAATTTAATTACCTATCAGATTTTAGTAATGGCATCTTCACTAAAGATCCAAAACGCTCAACCAGTTCACTTTCAAACTCATTTCGACTCTGGAAAATGCAAGCAAGGACAATTCAATTTTTTATCAATCTTTCTCTTTTTATTGTCAAATTTAGCTCAGAAAAAAGAAATGAAAATACCTTCCCATCATAAAGATGATAAAACATTAGCAGCACATAACCAGCATTTGGAGACCCTTTGTCGAGATTGCCCTTTAAAAGTTCAAAATGAAGAAGAAATGTTGGAACATCATATCAAAAGCATGTTATTGTCCAAAAACTTGCAAGAGGAACAAACTGAAGATGACAAGTACCGGATGATTAACACGCTGTAGAACACGAAAAATGAAAATAGCTAAGGCATCAAGAGAAAATGGATTTGATTCCGTTCCTGAAATGTTAACAGGCAATAGACATTATTAGCCAACAGCAGAAATACAAACTACTCAACATTAAAAACCAAAAGACTTCATGATTTTTTGTTTTTGTTTTTCAAAGAAAAAAACTTATCATTACAAAAACTAAAAACAAAGGCTAAATAAGTTAACTTATGCTGTTGTTTGAAAGTAAACAGAACTCATATGATTTTTTTTTTTTTTTTTTTGCTGACACATGAAGGCTGATGGTGAAGAGAGAGATTCTCAGTTCACAGTAAGTTGTTGGTTTCTATGCTACACAAATCCAAGGGAACAATGGAAATACACACACTCTCTCTCTCTCTCTCTCTCTCAAGGCAGGCATTAGAATCTACAGAGATCTGGTTTGAGTTTATACTCAAACTTTAGAATCATTAGAACTGTGAAGCCATGGATGTGAGAACAAAAAAGACCAAAAGAAAGCCCATATGTCTTTTAGTGAAGCACCCAATATGGTTGTGGAAGTAATCAGGAATTCTTGCAGTTACAAGAATAGGACATGTAGGAGTAGACAAAGTAATCACAAGCTTTAGAAAAAAGTACTCGTTTGTGTAACTTATATAAAGGAAAAGAATCGCAGAAATGAAGGTGGCTTTTATTCTCTTTCGTGATAGGCTATATCACAAAGTCAAACCTCACAAAGCAATAGAGTGGAGCTGCCTACTTATTAGGTATATATTGACATAATCCTTGGCCAATAGTTAGTTAAAATGTTCAACCCTATACTGTAATCACTTTGAAGTCCCAAAATCATAAACATTAGAATAGATCCACAGAGCAGAGTATGTCTACCGCAGGTTGAAATAAAGGATGGTTTTTAGAGGGCATTCATCCAAATCTGGTGTCATGAATATGCAAATCTTACAATATAACTATTCACTTATCAAGAAGAAATTTCAGCAAATTAAATTCCAATTGACAAAAGCCATAGCAGCCATCAACAAAAACTACTTAAACATAGCATTACCAAAGAAGCCAAATAGATTGCAATGGAAATTTTAACAAGTTATTATTGGTTCAAGGCAAAATTAAACATGAGAACTTATCAGCTTTGAAGCAGGAAGACAACCTTCAGAATCAGGTACAACAGGAACAGCTGAAGCTCGGGTGCTGTGACACATATTTTCAATCTGCACCCAATGGGAAAAGGGCTATCATAAGTCATGGGCCTCAACTTCCAATATTCTCAATGAACCACCAATGCAAGCCAATGTGATGTGAACCACAGGGAAAAATATATATTAGACTCAAATATAGCTTATTGCAGAGTTATCACCTAAATATGATATTAATATCCCATTTGCAGGATCACATGAACCAGCCTGTAAGGGCACCCACGTGATCAAGATAACTGAGCAATAAATTTTTTTGGTCAAGTATGTAGCTGCAACCTAGGTTTCAAGCCTCTCCTCGCGTAACTATTTAGATATTACCATGGTTTTAAAAAAAATTCCTAGACTCATAATTCATCAACTAATGAGCGCTTGTCAATAAATAGGGCAGGTTTAGAATTACCTGTGTTGGATTTCCTAATTAAGAGTGGAATCCTTTGTATTTTCCAGTTAAAATTTATATTTCCTAGTTAGAATAAGACTGTTTTTTCTAGGTAATTTTTATCTTTCCTTATAAAATAGGACTAGGATGCTCTTTATTTTTCTCTCTAAATAGCTTGTACATTCATAGGATATTAAGAAAAAAGAGAATTAATAAAATTCTTATTGTTCTTAAAAATCTTCAGAGCTGTTCTCTTTTAGAAGTTAAGTTTTCTCCTTCTAAAGAGGTCAAGTTTTCTCCCTGCCAGCATTAGGTATTTCTGGTTTTTTTTTTTTTCCAAAAATGCTACAGTGCCCATCTTTCTTCTGACAATTCTCCAGCTCATTCTGACTCTGGCCAGCAAGTTCGCAGCCTTTGTTGGACTTCTCGGTTTCTAAGCTCACTAATTTCCAGATTCTGCTTCTCTGAATGAAGATGCTGCTTCTCTATTGATTTTCCCTGCTTTTCTTTTGGTCATCTCCATTGTGTTGGTTTGTTTCTAAAATGAGGGACAAAAGGAAACAAACTAGAGAGCAACCTATTAATGGAGCCTTACAAAACCTCAAGAGCTGCCACCATTTAATTTTGAACCACGAGGACCTCATGAGAATTTCCAAGATTTTATCTGATGACAAAAATTTATTTGGGTTCCATTTAGATAGGACTTATCTCACCTAAATTTGCAAGTGGGGCATATGTGATATCAATGCAACAACCTGAGGGGAGTGTTGGATTTTGTAGTTTGGATTGGAATCCTTCGCATTTCCTAGTTGGAATAAGACTCTCTTTTATATTCCTTCGTATAAGTTTATCTTTATATTTTCCAGTCAGTTTTTATCTTCCCTTATTAAAATAAGACTAGGGATCTCTTTGTTTTCTCTATAAATAGCTTGTACATCCATAGCAAATTAAGGAATAAGAGAATTAATAAAAATTTTATTATTCTCATAAATTTTCAACTTGGATTCTATTCATCAATATATCCTCTTTGGTTCATCAAACCATCATGGTAGTCCAATGACAACAGAATTACCTGTCTCCAAACTTCTTCATTTGGTGCATTCTTGTCAGCTAGCATTATAGAGTATGGCTTTCTCCTGCGTTCATCAGCAACCTTCTGCCAGTACCTTCCTGTCCAAAGCCAAATAAAAAAAGTCCAAATTCTATTATCAAAGAAGTTAAAAACCATATTCTATCAATCAAGAGAAAAATTACTGGAGAACAAAACAAGAACCCTGTAGTCATGCACATAAACAAGAACCTTAGTAGTAACCAATTATGCACATAAACAAAAAAAATTACTGGAGAACAAAAAAAGAACCCTGTAGCCATGCCCATAAACAAAAACCTTACTAGTAACCAATTATGGGAATCATGTGTTTAATATGTCATAAATATTCACAGTCCAAGTTGTACTCCGCACATCTTAGTTTCTGTGTACCTCAAGAATAACACCAGACTACAGAAATGTTAAACCATTATGTCATTAAATATTGAATCATCAATAATATTTTGAAGCAGACAAATGATTACTTCCACATTCACTTCCTGTCATGGTAAAAAGAATATGTCAACAGTTGCAAAAAAAAAAAAAAGCTCTCAATCAACTGAATCATTTTTCCATGTTTTAGGCAAAATAGATAATTAAATCTCGGTTTTTCCAGCAATATTTAGCATCAAGAAAATATTTCATAACCTCAACCAATATCAGTAGCCTTACAAATATTTTGTGTAATAATTAAGCCATTATGCATAAATTTATCAAGAAGGGTGTATCGATTGTTCTTCCTAATGTGCAACCCAGCATACACAGTTGAATATTAATAGCCATAGAGGATAGCAGTGATCTCAATAATTTTAGATATTCAGCAGTAACTGGTGTTCAACTGTGCAATAAACCATTCATGGACAGATAGGATCCCGTATGTTATCCACAACCCACAACAAACTATTTTTACAATGCAGTAGCAAATCTGAGAAAACTAGCATGCAAAATTATGCAACAAGAGATTAATGTACATTTGCATTGAACATGACAGAAATTGCAACAATAAGAGAATTTTATAGGGCTCTGAATGGTGTTAAATTTCATTCTTTTTTTTTTCATCCACCACAAAATAGGCCCATTAATTTCCTCTCTGCTTAGAAGATCATCGAAGATTAATTGCTGATAACATCTCATACCTTTGATAAGGTCACCCATCAAACTATGGACGGGGCGATCATCTCCAAGTCCTCCAGGGGCATTTAGCAATTCCTTGCAAAGGGCAGACTTAGCACAACCAGGTATTCCTGAATGCATTTCAAAGATTACAACCAAGATGAATCAAACGCCATAAATTATATTCAAAAAGTTCAATTCCAGAGCATATCAAAGTACTTAACAATAGATTCTTTTAAAGCATGCATGTAAAATAGCACATTGTTAAAGTGGAATTGCTCAGCCAAGAGCAAGATGCAACAAAAAAGCAACATTGACATTTCTGCAAGGGAAAATCTATAAATTACAACAAGAATTTACCAAACTTCTTGTAAATGGACAAAACTAGAGAATAATTCCTAGAAATCTTCTCAAATAAACAAGAGATTCATAAGACATAATGGAAAGCCTTTCCAAAGCTAAGAACAATAAGGGGGTAATTACCAGGGAAAAATATAATCAAACCCTCATTCTTTTGAACAGTTTCTGTCATAGAGGGAAAAGGGCTAGGAGAAGCCACCTCCCGCTCTGTCTGAAGATCGCCCTCATCATCCATGCCTCCTACAATGGCCAAGAAATCTTCAGCCCTGACTAAACTTCCAGCAGATCCTATCAGAGCTTGATTCTCCGGACTTCGCCTTGCATACTGTTCAAGGAAAGGCTCAGCTTCACTCAGATATATTGAGGACGATAACTGCTTCTTTCCATATTTTCTTCGGATGTATTCAGCCCTGAACATTAATGTGGAGAAGATTAGCACAGAGCAAGATGAAATGACTGAGCTTCCATAGCAAGGGGAAGCACAATGACAATACCATTCATCAAGCATCTTGCTGAGTTCTCTCTGCTTTCCTGTAGAGGTGCCCCATATTTTCATTTGCCTGTAATGTCAAAACAAATTTAGAATTTTTGGGAAAAGAGAAACATATTTCGATGAAACCTAAACAGATAAACATGAAAATCCAGCATCATTATGCTGACAAAAGTCATAAATCCCACAGTAGTAAAACAATGGAAAATTTGACTATTTATAATAATTGGAAAATGCACGGAACATATATTATCACGTTCAAAATTAGGCCAAATTATAAAGCTACAGCATCCACATTACATAAAACTAAGATCTATGATTAACAAATGCATGGTGAATGACCATAGGCAAGCTGCTAAAGGTAAAATGATGGGTAGCATAAATTTTTTTATAATTATATATTTGGCTCAATCCACCTATTGTTCCTAACCATTGCTTTGTGCATTACCATCCTTCAACTTTCAAGGTCTTAGAAATTATTTTAAATACATTTCTGCATTACAGTACTCTTTTTTGTTAGAATCTAGTAAACTCCAGACCTGAAATGCACTATAATTCCAGCAATTTGTTTTTTAAACTTTTATTATGCACTTTATACCATATAATAATTTTTTTAATCTTCTAATTCATCTTTTAGAGAGAGAAATGCTGCTAAATAGTGACAATTTGCCATTTTAAAATAGAAAAACAAGTTCCACATGCTAATAAACAAAAAAAGCCAAAATACAAGTTGTATTCTTTTTTTTAATCAACAATTCATTAAAGTTTAATAGAAGGGATGTTTTTGATATACACATTAAAGTATAATAAAATTCGAGATATAAAACAACGTCTAAGGATGAGAATGTACATACACATTTATTTTCAAGAAAGAATTGGTAGGCATTGCTAGTCCAGTCAGATTAGCTTGGAAAATTAATGAATACAAATGCCATCCTAGATCTCCAACTCCAAGGTTTCATTTGATTTGCCCAGAAAAAATGCATTCCTTTCTTTTTTATCAATCTTATTACAGATATTAAAATGCAAGCGAACAATACTAAAAGCATCAGAGTTTGATCCAATCATTGTAAACAAGAACAAAACCCTACCTCAGGTAGTAGGCCTTGTAAGCAGATGGACCATCCTTGAAAAGGATTGACAAACCATTGCGGATCAAGAAGGTTCTTAACTGTGAAAGGAAAGAAAACTTATTAAAGTAATCTGAAATTGTAAGGTTGAAAGTAAGATTTAGCAAATCCACCAAGAAATTTAAGCATTCAAAAGAATAGAAAATTCATCTTGCTCATTCCTCCATTAAATATGTTTATGAGAGAGTGCGAATATTGAAGACAAAATAATGGGAGCATAAAGTAAGTACAATGAGTTCACCAACTCCGGAGAAAAAAAGAAAAGAAGTGTTAGGATCATCAGGCTATTTTGACAGTAATTTTTTATGACGACTAAAAATGAAGAAATAACCAAAGAATATGGACACAAAATTTACATAATTCAGCAATAAACCTCCATCCATGGAAAAAGAAGAGCAATAAATTCATTATAGAAGATATACAAAATACAAGTAGAGTAACTCTCAAAACACAAAACCCAATTACACCCGCTCTCACAAATGCTCTCTTAGAAGAGGTTTGTTTTACCTCTATATTTACTAGAGCAATTAACTATATCACTTAATAAAATTTCACTATACTCTTTTTACAAAACTCTCTCAATTTTCTGCTTATAAATGCCTAGAGAGCGTCTCCTTTTATAGGCAAAGATTTCTGCAGGTTGTGCCACCGAATTTAAAACTAATTTCGGTGGCTTTGAAATTTGATGAAGGGTGATAGGACAACTATAAATTTGGTGGCCACTTATTCAATATTTGCTGCTACTAATATTAGGAAAGGACAAATGGTGCAGCAGTGCTTTGACATAGAAAAAGAGCTAAAGTCCAAAAAATTCATGACATATTTAACAAGGAGTACGGATGATCACTGGGCGGGAACCCGACCCGAACGGGGCGGGGAATCCCCGATTTTTTCCCCCTCTGAGGCGGGAAAAAAGAAATCCTGATATTTATTTCGGGGCGGGGACAGAGAGTGGGGTATTCGCCCCGCGGGGATCCCCGACCCTATATACAATATTACTATATTAACCTTAGTTTTATAATTAATTACGTATGTGCCATTCACTATAAATTCTCCACTCAAAACCCTAATCTCATGTAATTTTCTCTCCTGCCGTTTCTTCTCTAGACACAACTCCTCTCTCTCTCTAATAAAGAAATCTATCTTCGAATCGAAGGCATAGCTCTTCATCAATCGTCACCACACCTCCTTGCCGATGTCTACCTTTGTGCTAGTCAACTGACAACTGGTTAGTCTATTCTCTATCTTTTTTTTTTTTGTTTGTCTAAAGAAATTCATTTTTTGGGTCTTTTGGTTTATTAAAACTGGATCTGTTCTTTTTTATTATTATTTCTCTAAAGAAGTTGGTTTATTCAAACTGGATCTATTTTTTTTTTGTCTAAAAAATTGCTCTGCTTCAATTTATATTTGATATCAGTTGTTTTGGTTTATTAAAAACTGGATCTTGCCTTCAATAATTGGGATTTTTTTTGTTATTTTTGCAAATGTTGTGTTCATTAGGGGTAGCACCGCAGCAATGCTTTAGGAATCTGTAGGTTCCTTGTTTACGTGTCTGCCAAAAATGCATTCATGGATCTAAGTTGTTCGATATCGGATTATGTACAGGTTGACGATGCCCTCGAAAAGCCAACCACGAAGAGGTCAAGAAAGAAGAATGCACTTTTGAATTTTTCAAATTTATATCTGAATTTGTCTATGCTTTCTTTACAGTGTTGCTTTTTTGAACTATTAAGATGGTGGTTGATTCTTTTTTTGCATTTTTTAGTATTAATTTAGTTTATGTTTCAGGACAAGCAGACAGTTTTGTTATACAGTTTTCTTGCTATGGCAAAAAGACTTCAGGCATGTTCACAGTGATTTCTTGATTACTTTGTTCTACTGTTTTTGCCGTGTTATTTGTGTTTTCATATCACCACAACCATTGATTTTGTTGTTTTAATAATTCATTCTTTGCTGTGATAGTCTTTTGTAAAAGGAAAAGACTGAAATAATCTTTTATAAATATATGCTTCTTTATGAGAGTCCTGCTTTTTTCTTTACACTGTTGTAGGTAATCATAAATATTTGTCCCTGATTCCTTTAAAATAGTTAAATAAATGTGTGTATTGTCTAATTATAATTTTATGTAGCTCTAATGATTGAATATTCTATTGCAGGAATTTGATCATCATGTTAGATTAGCAACTCATACTGACTTCCGCAGTTTTGTAAGATCAGCTGGCATAGAATTTTATCCCCTTGGTGGTGATCCTCGAGTATTGGCAAGATTTAAGAGGTCCCTAATATGTGAATTCCTTCCTATTGTGGTTTCATTAGAATAGAATTTCTTTCTGGAGGAAGTTTTACCTCAGAACAGTGCCTGAGCTTGTCCTCCAACAAAAGGTGGGTTCCTCGTGTCTCAAAGGAAGTTTTACTGCAAGCTTTCTCTTCTAGCATATACTTGCTTTATCTTGGTGTCTCAAAGAATGCTTGAGAACTTATTTCTGGTCAATAAGACTGCCTTTACCTCATATCTAGTCCTAGTATTACTTCGGATTTAATTCCAGAATTAGTTCTGGATACTCAATATTGTGATTCACATGCATTCTTACAGCATCTTATTTTTTGACCACATCACTACTACTATCAAGAGATTTTGTGGCACTCAATACATCATTATTCTAAACATGCTGTTGATGTTGAGAAAATATTTCAGATAAATGACATCCTTTGCTCAATAACTGGGTTAAATTTGTCTGCATTAAGTAGTGCCTAGAGTGGGACAAAGATTTGAGTGGTTTGGTGCTTCTATGGAAGTATTTATTTGGTATGTAGTCATATGTTCAAGACCAGATTCTAAGGAAGAAAAGCTGCTGCATACAAAATTTTACAGGATAAAAGCTCAAACAACGCCAAGTTAAAGCCTTGACTCGTCCAATGCGACATAGTTTATTCAAGGCATATATATCCTTGGCTATGGTTATATGTGATAATCTCATGGTACCAAATTGTCTCTTGGTGTGTGATTGGAGGGTGGATGTCTATGGGTAGAAGGGTAGAGAGAGGAATGCATATTACTTATATGACAAGATAGGAGAGAAATGGCAAAAATAAAATGAATGGAAACAAAAGGATAGCAAAAATAAAATAATTCTGGTTTTTAATAATTTGATTATCTGAGCATTAAAGACTTTTCCCAGTTTTCTTTATAGGTCTGGAAAACCAGGTTAATTTGTGGATAACACAAATCTAGAATAGCATACTATAGTATCTAATTATGATTTGCTGCTTGCAGGACACGTGCATGTTGCTGAAGCTCTTGGTGTACCAATTCACATTTTCTTCACAATGCCTTGGACGTGAGTATTAATTACAAATTAAGCTGCATGTGATCTGAATGTCATATACTTTAAATTTTATATTATATTCATGTTCTATGAAGACCATGGTACTTAATTGCTTCATAAAATAAATGGTAGGAACTCTGAGTAAAATATGGCTAAATTAATTTGGATAGATTTTATACTTGTTTGGCTATGAGTCTGCTTGATCGCTTGTGTCTCGTCCTTGTTATTTTGATGCATGATTATATGACTTGGTCAGTGGTTCGTATGTTTTCTATAATCGAACATCTGGACTTCTGAATTGAGGAAGATTATATGGCTTTTGCATCAAGCAACATGGAAATCAATAGTTTTTGTGTGAATACATGATGTTCATTGTATTATTATTCTTCAATTGGTGGACTTGGTGGTGGTGACAACTTTAATTTACTTTCAATCTGTATATGAATATATAATTAATATTTTTATATTTGATTAATTGGTATTTCAGGTTGATATTTTGTCGAAAATCGGGATAAAAGTGGTTCAACTGAAATTTTTGGTTATTTGTATTATTGTAACTTTATTAAATTTTGATTTCTTGTATTATTGTAATTTTATTAAGTTTTGGTTATATGTATTTAACTTAGGATTATTAAATTTTAAATTATATTTAATTTTAGATTTATTAATAGTTAAAATTTATGTTAATTTAAATTGTAATTGATTTTAGATTTTTTATTTATTAAATATTATATTTTAATTTTAATTATTTGCGAAATATTATATTTTAAAATTAAAAAAATTATTTTTTTATGGGGGTTGGGGGTCCCCGCGGGGGAAATTCCTTTCCCGATATTGGGGGCGGGGGCGGGGGCGGGGAATCCCCGCCACTAGCGGGGCAATGAGTGAGGGTGCAATCCCCGGCCCCGCCCCGTCCCGTGATCATCCCTAACAAGGAGAAACAAGAATAGGAAAAAGAATTGAAAAGAAAAGCCACCCAAAAAAGAAAAGCAGTCAATGCATTTCTATAAAGCCCTCAAACAAACCACAGACAAGGGAAGAATGCCAAATTAATTCAGATTGCAAGCGTAAAAGCATAGCTTGTATAACATAGAAAAATTAAATAAACAGTGACCATAATCATTAGAAGCATATAAGGACACTAGATGCCCATAAAAAAGAACATACAGCCAAATGTTGTTCAACCAATCTTCTAGGGCAACAACCTCATAGCAAGGCTCCAAGAATAAAAAATAAAAAACAAAAATATTAAGGGTTTGTTCACTTACAAAAAAATGCTCCAGTTTTCAAAAAAAAAAATTCAAAGAAAATAGAGATCGTGTTTATTTTGATCGGTTTTCTAAAATAGAAAATGAATTTTCCAATTTTCCAAAATAAATAAGATATTAGAAAACTAATAAAAAATATTTTCCAAATTTTCTAAATAATTTTAATACACACACATATACATACACACACTTGCATACATACATACAAATATATACACACGTATATGTATGTGTTTGTATGTGCATACATATATAAGTATATGCATGCGCATGTATATGTAGTACACACACACACATATATACATACATATACATATGTATACATACATATGCAAATACATAGATATATACATATGTATGCACATACAAACATACACATGTATGCGCATGCGCGCGCGCGCGCACACATATATATATGTGCACACATACATATATGTGTATGTATGGACATACATACGGATATGAATATATATGTATGTACATAAATATACATACATGTACGTATGTAATACATATACATATGTATGTATGTACATATATATGTGTGTATGTATATATATGTATATGTATATATGTATATGTATATACATATATACACACACATATATATATGTACATACATATATACATACAGAAAATAAATATTTCAATTTTTTAAGAAAACAGAAAACGGAAAATTATTTTCTGTAAGTAAACGCATCCTAAGAATTTCTAGAGAAATGCCTCAAAGGAAGGAATGGAAATTTATTTTCTACAAAAGAGTATGAATTTCAATAAGCTTCTGCAGGAGAACTACACTGCAAGATTCCTTCACAAACAACAATTAAAAGATTTTATACGAGACAGCCACAATGTGTTTTGACAAAAGAATTGAGTGCATTACTATGTGAAAATTTATGGCATTCTAGCAAAGCGGACCAGCTCATACTTATGTTACTATATCAAGGAAATCTATCAATATGAACTCACCTTGTAAGTAAGAAATTTTAATTTGATCATTAAATTAGCGTCATCATCAGCCAAAGCATCTTTTGATGATAAGGCATCATTGTCATTAACACTTTTGTGTTTTGCAATTTCAGCAGCTCTCTCCTGGTCAGCCTTGAAGAGATTTATGTCAACAAAAAAACCTGAATAGATATGTAATTGTCAGAAAGAAGTTCCATAATTCATAACATTACAACCTCCTAACTCCAATCCACACACCTTTCCAACAACACCCCTCCTCTCAGTTTCTCCTCTCTCTCCTTAGAGACAGAGACTTTAAGAATCAACTGACTAATTTAAATTTAACCTTTCAATTATATAAGAGATTTTAATGTTCTTTTGAAGCAAGATAAATATACAATGAATGGTTAAATGAAAGGAAGGAAAAAGTTAAATCTATCTTTAACACACTTTTATGACAGCCACCAGTTTACAGAGCAGGAGTTAAGCAAGGGCCAGGAGATTTGCTCATCCAGATATCTGGATGGAGAAATCAATGTCCACACTGTAATCTACACATTGATGAATGTATACATCAAATGTATAAAAATCTATGTTGTCGGATTTAGTAAAGTTGAAGAATAGATGCTCATACATAAAATGATGGCGTGGGACATGAAAGGTATAAAGGGGACAAAAAGCCCTCTCCTTGTTCACTTCTGGAATTAAAGTCAAAGATTAATAGTAAATATTATTACCTCGATATAATGGCCACAAGCCTGGCTTGAACCTACGACACACCAATGTTTCAGTCAGGCCTAAACAGCATATGCACAACATGGATAATAAAAGAGAGGCATAATAAACAATCTATCAGAAACATAACAGCAAATCGAAAAAACTAGAGTCTACTATTAACAAACCTCATTTCTTTTTGATATCGCCGAAATCCCGAGTCACTGTGGACATGAACAACCATCTTATAGAAAAGGTTATCACTTGATACAGAATCAATTTTGTGGAAGTTATGATAGCATTTAAATGCAGTTGGGAAGCGTTTCTCTCTCAACAAACGAATCATGTCCTGGTTCAATTTAAATGCAAAGTAAAATCATGTTAGAAGGGCAGACAAAAACCACAATTAAAATATGCTCCTGTAACGGTAGGTTTAATGAAGTAAACATACTGCATGAAATATAATCAAAGCAATCAACAAAACCTAGCAGCAAAACATAATACAGTAATCATAGTGCCAATTCTTCACTAACAAAAGCAGATATAAAGGGAAGGGTGAAGGAGGGAACAAAAAAGAAAAAGCACAGAAAACGGACTTGCCTGCAACTTGCTAGTTGAAAAATCAGCAGGATGAGCTTGCAAGAATTTTGTAACCACAGATCTGTCTGCATTTCTTGATTGGGTCTCACCAACTTCGATGCCAAACCAGTCTGAACTGTCCGGGCAAAAAGAAGAACCAACACTCTGAAGCAGTGCTTTTATTTGCTGCAATTGTATATTTCACAAAGAAGAAGAAAATATTCTTACTGAACATACTTTTTAACAATTCCCAATGTGCACATTCAGAATCTATTATTGATGCACATCAATTTTAAAAAATATTACAAATTAAAATTATCCCAGTCACCTGTTTTTCATCGGTCCTATTTGCAGCACAAATCTCCCTCAGACTTGGTCCAAAATCAAGGTCAGCTGAAGAATAAGCAAACTCTTAAACGTAATCCCAAGAGATCCAAAAACAGATTAAAAAAAAAAAAAGTTTAATAAGCATGTGAATTCAGTTATGCAGTTTCCTTAGACAATTGACAGCCTAACAAAAAATGGTTATTCACTCCATACAGTCAAAAAGATTACCATTGAGCAATGGGAAGAGAAAAGTGGATAAGGAGTGAACATGCAGCAACTTGTAACCAATTATAATTAAAAATGGACTCAAAAATGGATAGATGTGTCGATCGATCGAGAGAGAGTAAAAACTTCATGGTTTTAGAAGGGAAAAAAAAGTTTAGAATAGCTGAGGTACATAAAAAACAATATGCGGATAAAGAAAAGTATAAATGTTTAGAAAAAGGGCTCAGCAAGACACTGGAAAACATACAAATCAACATCCAATCAAACTCTTTGATCTTCACAAGGAATGATTACACTGACTGTATAAGAACTCCTTCAAAGCACTCTAATAGGAAGGAATCTTTTACTATGCTCATAAATAAAACAAAATTTTCCAATCTTTCAAAGACAGCAAGGTGCTGCAATTAGCTTAACAAGAGTATGGAACAGTTACAAATATCATATTTTGGAGCTTCCATTTAAATTTGGCTTGAATTCTCCCTAGGTATGTCCTCCCAATTGAAATCAAGTCCACCCTTAAACACCCTCCGTCCCCCACCTCGAAGGGAAAAAAAATGAATTTTTAAGGATCAAAGCAAGATATCAAATCCCAAGAAAGCTCAATTTCCTTTTTTTTTTAAGAAAAAAAGGCAGGTAAATGAATGATTGACCAATTATAACTAAAAATCTATCATGACGAGAAGCTTAAAGAACATACAGGTAAACTAGAGGAGATGCTTGTGACATTAGGGGAGCAAATATTAGGTAAATCAATCAAGTTGGCATAAGATAATAATGACCTCCACAGGAAGTAGCATACCTCCTTCAGCTGGTGGTGGAGGGTTTTCTTTCAAGACCTCCTCCATGTGTTTTGAGCTTTCATGGCTTACAATACGTGCCACAAGACCCTCCAAGATTTCACCCTGCACCTTAATATGGTCCTTTGAACCTGCATGTCAATTGAAGTTTGACAGAAATGCTATCATCTACACAGAGATTGCTACTAATAACTGTTATGCTACCCCAGTTGATTAAAGAGGTTAAGTCCAAAATATAATAAAAGGGGAGGTTGAGTCAAAATCAAATTTTCCATCCAAGGATCTAAGAGAATTGCGAACTGGAATCAAAAACAATGACCAATATTTGAAGTTGAATAATGGAACCAACACCAGCAGTCTGAAGGCTTGTATTAAAGGCAAGGTTGAACTAGAGAACAAAACAACCCCCAGGCCTAATCATTTCAGCTCTGAGCAGTTTACGCCATGCATCCTCTAATCATTATTTTTCTATTACAACCCACATCAAATATATGAAGTTGTATACATGCCGATCAGTTTACTCCACTCGTCCCGACATTTGTGTAGATTTTCCCACTATTTAAAACATCATATAATGCTATTGCAATGTTAGTGTGACGATAATAATGCAGCATTCTTAGTTAAAACTAAGTGAAAATATAGCTATTTACCACTATCAGTCCTCATGGACAGTTAAGTGGCACTGTAAAAGGATGACATCACTATATTTTTAGGAGAACCCAGCCCATTGAATGATCAAAAAACTTCCAAGCCAATACAATGAAGCACCTGGAACAGAAATATCAGCAACTTCATCAAGAGCCCTACATACTGTGGTTGCTGTTCCTTCCTCACATAGTGCATCGTAGGCGGCAAAAAAAGAAGTCACCGATTTCCTTCAGTACAAAACAGACAACAATAACTCAGACATGACAACCAATTCTTATAATTGTACCACGTTAATGACAACCAATTCTCAGAATTCGCTTTGTAAGCAGAATAAAGAACACCACCTTGTTGAGAACAACCAAACATGATTTGTGGGAAGGCGCCATTTCCGACAAAAGGCAATGACTTCAGGAGTTGAGTAGAACTTTGGCTTTCCATTCCCTAGTTCTGTCACTGCTGTCACAACCACTGCAATAGAGAGGGAATGAAAGCATTAGCAGAACAATTCAACAGGCTTGCAGGACAATCTAATGACAACTTTGCACACAATAGTATAAATAATGTGCCTTCAAGCAGTATAACAAATATACTAATCACTTTCGTATGATTCATAGTCAACAAGCAAAGTCCATAACATATTTCCTTTAAGCAGCAATATTTTGTTAAGACCAAATATATTTGAAATTCTACAAAGACCTGATGCACATTGAAAATGAAAAGGTAAAAATCTTCCAAAATAGCCTATTAACTGACAAGATATCCTAAATGGTTTAATACCAACTTCTCCAACAATGCAAGACAGTGACCACAAGATATACATCACACTGCACAATGAACCCAGGTGATACAACCAACATGCCAAACAAACTGACAAGAAAAGCAGTAGCAACTCGCAAAGAACAAATCAAGTTACTTTTCAGCAACACCATTTCAAATGAAGATCCCCAACCCAAACCCCAAAGCAAAAAATAAATAAATAAAATTTAAAGGAAGAAAGTAAAAGTCAATCCATTCCCCCTTTTTTAAAGTCCCCGGGGGACTTCATACAATGTATCATCAATTTCTTAGTCAAAAATAGAAATTTAACTCATTACCATAATCTTCTCGAGGACGCTGCCCATGGTCTCCTAGAACTGCAGTTACCAACTCCATTGATATGCACATTCGATTTTTCTGGAAAAAGATACAACAGTAAGACTCCACTGCATGAGCTAGAAATGAATTGATCACTTATTAGGTGTCAAAATCCACAAAAACCATTAAGATAAAAATAAATAAATAACAGTGAGCATTTCCAAAAAGTGATAATAAGACGGAAGAATTGAGAGGAGAAGCAGGATGCGCTTGTGAGGACCTCAAAATCAAAAGAGATAAATGATAATGTAAGAAGCGGTATGTAAACAAAGTCAACACAAAGAAAGACCATGTGTCAATATAGACAATGTGCATGAAGCATATATATAATTTGCCTCATAAACAAAAACAAAGAAATAGAAGATAGATTTATGAGCAAAAAATTGAGGTGAAAAAAGAACCAAAGTAGATGAAAACGAAATTCTGAAAATTTAATTCCAATTTAAGCTTATTTAAAATTATTTTTCTGAGGTTACCTCAAGAAACTCATTGAACTCTGTTTGCTTTTTCGCAGCTGCAGTTCCCCATGCTTCATGGAACATCCGTCCAATAACAAAGACACCAACAGCAGTGTATCTTCATTACAAAATCAAGTTCAGTAAGCTTACATGATGCGATCATAAAAAAGCTACTAGTAAAAATAAAATCTCCATGTCCAAGGCAGTGCACTCAAGCAAACGCCGCCTGCCAAATATAACTTAGGACCAATAGTAAAAGGCAGTGTTAAGAATCACAAACAACAAAAGAGTGGAAACATCAAAAGGGAGATGGAAAGATTTCACAAGCGTACATGTTTCCAAAGCTATTTTTTGCATATGCTCCCCCCTTGGGACCCGCATACATAAAAAGAGATCCAGAATGTTTAAGTGAGACCTGCAAGAAATCTCAATATCAACGAAATCTTCTAACCATGAATATGCAGAAACCAATCCATCAGAAGCAAAACAGCCATTGCAGAATAATACAAAATTCTGGAAGGAGAGTAACAGCAAAGGCATATATCTTTATTCTAGCAACAATTTCTGCATTGATCCTTCCTTCCTTTGCACGGTCTCCTAAATTTTACTCGATCCTTACATCGACTAAGATAAAAGAGGCGGTAAACAACATAACGAAACACATAGCTTCAGCAGAACTATTTACCTCCATATTAGCCAGTCCGTTGGAAACCATCTCTATCATTCTGATCCTAATCTGAACATAATTAAATAAAATCAGCAACGGGCAAAATAAAAAGTGATTAACGAACAAAATTCGCGGAAAAAAAACAATGAAAGCAAAAATAGTACCTCCTGATCAGACTTCTCATTTTCAAATTTAGGATAGAAAGTGGCTCTAATTTGGGCTTCAGCATAAGTCGAGTTATCCACGACAAAATTTTCCAATAAATTACCCCTAAATAATTTGCTTAAATTAACACTACTTTTGGGAGACGTCACCGCCGCAGCAGCCGTAGCAGATGCACTGTTCTCGACTTGACGTGCCGATCCATTGGAAGATAACTGCTCAACTTCCACACTTGGAGCTCCACTCACTGTTCCATAAGACTTAGACTTCCATATAGCCTTTGGTCCTTGCAAATCGTTCTGGTTCACCACTTGCACATTACCGAACTCTATTGACGACGAGGCTCCAACATGACTTTGTGCACTGGTCTCTCCTATGCTCAAGCCGCCAACTCTATTCATAACCACCGCCGCCACCGACGACGAAGGCTCATCGGAACTTGCCTCGGGTTTCCAACTTTGCTCTCTATGCCCGTCTCTTCTCTGCAAATTAATCCAATTCCATAAAATAAAAAATAAATAAATACAACGATAAATTAAACATTGATAAAAAAAATTCTCAAAAAATGAACAAAAGAATACCTGAGGCATGATGAAATGAGAAAAGGAAACAGAAGAAGGAGAGAAAGCAATGAATCTAGAACGAGGAAGAGCTACGAAGAGAGTTAAGGATCGAAGGAAAATGGAGCGAGAAGAAGAAAATGGCATAGTGAGAGAGAGTGTGGAAAAGAAACGTTGCGTTGCAATGGTGAGGTTATATAAAAAACGCTAGAGCAGGGCGGAGGGGACAAGTGTGGGTGAGCGTGAGTCGGCTAGTCTCAAAATTTTGCACTGCTAAAACGCAAATGGAATCATCAGGTGTCTACCTATACCGAGCGTCGAAAAGAAACCGGGGTTTAGCTTTTTTATTGAAATTAAAAAAATAACAGTAAATTTTTATGTTTTGTTAATCATTTCCATCATATCCTTTCTAGATTGATCTAATGAAATTACGCTATGTTAAAGTAGCATCTAGTAAAAGTTAGGAATGATCACGTGGCTAGGGATGGGGAATGGCTCCCTACACATTGCCCTACCCAAGGGAGGGATTTTTCATCTACATCCTCGGTAGAATTATAAAAAAAAAATTTCCTCCATCTCTGTCGCTGTGGGAATCCCCATCCTTAATCAAAAATAATTTAAAAAAAAAAATTCAATTATAACTAAAATATAATATTTAACAATTAATTATAATTGAAATATAATATTTAATAATTAAAAAATTTAAATTCAGTCGTAATTAAATTAATATAAATTTTAACAATTAAAAAATTAAAATTAAATACAATGTAAATTTAAAATATATAAATATAATTAAATATAATTATTAAATTTTGAAGCGGAGAAGTTTCAGGACGAGGACCACAATCCCCGCTCCTGCCTCAAATTTTAAATCGAATAATATTTTTTTTTCATCTCTGTCACAATGAAAAAAATTTTCAAAAATCCCCCATCCCATTTGGGACGGTTCCTAACCAAGATAAGGTAGATGTAGTATTAAGTAAAAGTGATCTTAGGGTAAGATAGATGCAAGATTATTTTAGATATTTTTATTGAAATTAAAAAAACACACACACATTCTAAAATTTTTTAAATTAAATTCTTAAACTTTAAAAAATTAACTCTAAATTCTTATATTTTGCAGATTATTTCCAATAGATCATTTCTCGATTGATCTAACAAAATTATGCTATGTTAATGTGGCATCTAGTCAAAGTGATATGAATGGAGGGCCTACTTAATCATTAAAATATTAAAACTCAATGAATCTTGTTGAAATGGCTTTAGATTTAGAGTGAAAAATGTTTGATCAGTTGGGAGGGAAGTATAGAAAACTCCTAAAAATATCTATAGTTAAAAATTACTTCAAACCTGAAGAAACCCAACACTGTTAATGCTATCATAGAATGAAGTCATATTTGAAAATTGGGCTGCTTGGGTTTTAGTTATGTTTTTGTTTTGATGCATTTTGTGAAGACTTGTGTTGAAATTGAATTTGAAGATGGCAATTTCATGGAAGGATGGTAAGTGATAATTTGGAAAATATCGAAATTAAAAAGGACGTGCAAGTCGATCAAATTGTAAATCATCTAGAACCTATAAAAAGGTTAGCCTGGTCAACCTGGGCTTAAGCACTCTAAAACTTAAATTAGTGAGAGATTTAGAGAGAGAAAGTAAAGAAAGTCTCAAGAGTGCAATAATTATAGCCTTTAGAGGATTGGGTTATTTATAAGAGATAAGATCTACCAAGTAAGGATACTCGAGTGAAAAAGGTTGGTAAGCAGAGGGCATGGTCTAACAGTAATTTGACTATTTATACCATGTTGAGTGTGTCAGTACGTCTGGTATAGCATGGCCTTATCAATCCGATTGAATTTGGCGACAGCTGACAGACTTGATTAGACAAGCCGCATGTGTTCGATAAGAATTATCTTGTATAGGCTGTTGTTTGGCTAAATGAGCGTTAGGCCCTATAGGCTTTGTAGAATTATATATATTATCATTTATCCCCCCCTCCTCCCCAAAGCAATTCGATCGGGCAATGAAGCAACTGAGAGCCTTTAGTGGTCATCTTTTGATGGCAAAATTTGAATTGCATTTGAAAGAAGTGACATTTCGTGTGCCCAAAAGGACAGTTGTTTGTCATAATGAAAGACATTTCATCAGATGTGCCATAATTGCAACTCTTCATTTAGCATAACGGCAGTTCGGTTGATCAATCCTAAGCTTACACGTGGCAGAGGAATTTATGAGGCTTTTCAAGGATTGGGCTAGCTTGTAAATGAAGCAATCATACCCTTATAAATATGTTTGTTTGCTTCACTCATCCACTTTTTGCCAAATCTCAAATTTTTTCTCTTTGAATTTCCTTTAAAGTTTCTCAAGTTTTTTTAAAATTCCTAACTTTTCTGTAGAAGCTCTCAAAGTTCATCTTCTTCTTATTTCAAATTCTCTCCAAAATCACTGAGTAAGTTCTCTTTTATTTAGATGTATTCAAATTTTCTTGAGATTTCAAGCATTCAGAACCTTCTTCTTCTTCTTCTTCTTCTTCTTCTTCTTCTATTGTGCCTATAAGTTAGGTTGTTTTTATCCCTTTAAAGCAATTTAGGTATTCATTTTTTGACCCATTTTAGTTTAAAAATGGCTAATGATAGTGGCAACCCACTTTTTTCCATTTGAAATGAATTAGATACCTTTATGGATGTTATAGCTTAAAACCAGTGATATTCAAACCCATAAAGTCGTTACCTGAAATAGTATCTCTCTTGAAAGAGATGCATGAACTTCCAAACGATGTGGCTATTATAGCCTAACCTGCATCCATATCTGCTGATAAGGGTCTATTAGAGAATCCTAAGAAATGGTTTATCTGCTTCCAACCCAGTTTAGATGCTGATTGATAGTTCCCTCTCGGTTTATTCGACATTAGTGTCTTAAAGGGGTTCATAAAAAATTATTTCAACTCCTCGAATGCTTTTGGAAATCTTCATCCCATGTAAAGATATCATTTTTCCTTAACTTTTTGAAGAAAGGAGTGCAACACTTAGTTGAGGAAGAGATAAATCTGCCCAAAGCTGTGATTTTCCCATTCAGCTTTTGAATGTCTTTAATGCTAACTGGAGGCTACATGTGTAAGATAGCTTTGGTCTTCTCTGAATTGGCTTCAATCCCTTTTCGTGACACCATAGAGAACAAGAATTTTTCTAAAGGCACTCTAAAAATACACTTTTCTAAATTCAGCTTCATCTGAAACTAGTTAAGAGTGGCAAATACCTTATTCAGGTCGGCTGCATGTTTTTCAAGACTCTTACTTTTTATGATCATGTCATCTATATATACCGCCACATTTTTATCGATCTACTCCTGGAAATTTTTTTTATTAGATGTTGATAGGTTGCTCCTACATTCTTTAGCCCGAATGATATAACTTTATAACATAAGGTGCCATCATCAATGATGAAACTTGTCTTCTCTTTATTAAGCAACCATATCAGGATCTGATGATATCCAACATAAGCATCTAATAAAGAGTAGATGGCATGACAAGCCATTATATCAACAAGTTGTTGAATGCTAAAAAGTGGATAACTGTCTGTAAGGACCACACTAGTCTTTTCGGATTACTGTTACTTATTAAAGGTTTTTATTAAACAATATATATAATAATAATGATATGTTCATTTGTCACATAATTAGTTATTCTTTGACTTTCTAATTTGTACATTAGAACAAGTTACATAAACATATATTTTGTTACATCATAATCATATTTTGAGTTAATAATTACAGAACATGGTCATTACATTATTTTATAAGATTTACACAAATCAAAAAGAGAAAAGTAGTATAATTTAGGCATCTTAACTTTTCTTCCTAGCTGGTGTTGGCCTCTTGTCCCTGAAGCAACAACATATCTTAAACCTACACTGATAAACACCCGTGCTAAGCTATAAAGCTTAGTGGGGAACAAAAATAACATGTTGATAACCACTCACAGTGGTTATCACCAAGCATACAACAATAATACATAATAAAATGCATTTACTTTATTAAGAAATAATATTAGGTACATTATTGGAAGAAATAATTATATCATTTAATCATAGTAATAAAAGATTGCAAACTATGTGTGCATGCCATTCATTTTATAAACTGCCTGCTTAAATTCTTGTGGGTGTGGATAACGGGTGATGTGGATACTATGTATATATTTGATACCATAAGGTATCAAACATATACATACCCGAAGGTATTAAATTTGTGGACCCAACCGGGGTCAGAACTGTGGTCTTATTTAGAGACATACTATGGACCCAAATGGGTCAGACTATAGCAGCTGCGATTGTAACCCTTTAAGCATACATATATATCCACCACCAAGTTTTTATGTGCAGGCAACAAATTATATCACATATGTCATTAATTCACATTAATGCATTTCGGTACAAGATAAACTAACTCAAGTTATCGTTATATAGCTTTGTAACTAACAATTACCAAGTAATAGCCACTATAAACATTCATGCATCCACATAAAAGCAATCATGTATATACATTAAGTATTACAATGCTTTTCCTCTATGTTCTTTTCTAATTCATATGGTTAAAGGGACATATTACCCTATACTTTTAGGTTTAAAATGATTTACCAACTTAAGAGGGGTTTAAGTAGGTTTAGGCACCATATGGGATCATAAAATTTCAAGTATTAAAATATAAGAAAGGGTCACGGTTACTAGCAAATTCATGGTAACTATGACATAATCATGCAATAGGGGTCACGGTTACTACCAAATTCATAGTAACCGTGACATATATTGCACCTCGGTTCTGGACTAAAGGCTAACTACCTTAAGGTTACTAAGCCTAGGGTGGTAACCGTAAAGTAAAGCTGCAAGAAGGGGTCATGTTTACTATGAAATTCATAGTAACCATGAGCTAGGATGAATTTTGGATTTGGAATGAAAATTTGTCTGGCTCACGGTCACCATCAAAAACCTAGTAACTGTGATGCCCTAATCTGCTCAACAGCAGATTTCTAGTTCCAGGTTTTAAGCCAATTTTGACCTATAAAATAATATTTTCAGCAAATATACCCCCTACAAAGTTATAGAGCTATGTCTCTAGTTTCCAGAAAACTAAAAATCATCTCAATCGGATCTATAAATCTTTAGACATGTAAAGAAAGCCATAGACTACTCATAAAAATGGAGTAACAATTATAACCAGATTTCAACACAAATTTTCACTATCATGCAATGAAAATCAGTTCTCAGTTTCTTCTAACAAAATCAAGATGTGTGTGTCTAGTTTCTAAACCAACTAAAATTTCTCCATTTGAATAAATTTAACTCAAGATATGACCAAAAGAGTACAGACTGGTCCATTGAGTCTTAACACAGATTTTTGTATCTTTCAACAAAACTTGCTTATTTCATTTCTAAACCACTTTCAAGGTTAAGATCAACATTTAAAACATATAATAGCAGCAGTAAAGACATCTCTCATGTCCAAAAACTCAAGCACAAACACACACAACTATACAAGTTCTCATATCTTTTAAGGCTCCACTAATCTCTCTCTTCCTTATATTTCTCCTTCTTCCTTTCTATCTTTTCTTTCTTACTCTCTTGTTCATCATCTCTACTATCTACGACCTTTACCCTCCTTGGAGCATCATAAAAATGAAGAAAAAGAGAAGAAGCACAAAAGAATAAAAGAAAAAAAATGAGTTTTTGGCCAAGAATGGCCGGCAAACCCAAGAAGAAAACCATCTTTGTCTCTCTCTTCCTAGCCCTCCATTTGTTTACTTCTTATTGGTTACTAATAAAAATCTTGACAAAATTTTACTTTGGTCCCTCTTTCAATTTATGTTTCTTACTTTGGTCTCTCACCTTTCATATATCACATTTCTACCTCAAAACTTTTACTTTTCAATTAAGTCCCTAATTTGTAATTTCCCCTTAATTAGCCACATAATTAACCTCTATCTCATGCGAAATGATCATCTATTCCTTTTAGGGTACCATTAGGGCATTACACTGTCCTTTGGGCAAGCTTTGCTAAGGTTGGTGAAATCAACACACATCAGCAATTTCCCATTCTTTTTCTTTACAAGCACAACATTCATCAACCATTAAGGATATTTGACTTCCTTAATGGTTCCAACCTTCAATAGTCGATCGACCTCTTCAAAAATGAACTTCTTTCGATCGAGTGCATTTGTAACACCCTACATTCATATATAATTCCATATATTTTACAAAATCAAAATAAAGATAACAATATATTATTACATGCCATACACTAAATATAATCCGAGCCACCTCAGCTTATACGATTCTCATAGTCTTTATGTACATGCCATACTGATCTATTTTCTTCACGTCCCAATTCCTGTTCTTGCATGCAGTCAACAAACCGCACGCTAAGCAACATTGTTGCCCAATGGTGGATACAACTACACAAAATTTTATCTAAATAAATTTATTTATTTACTTTTCTTTTTAGATTCTAGTTGTATTTGTTTCCTTGTTTAACTCATTATATTTATATATAGCTATATTTTTAGGAATACCACTTCATTCATATTACTCATATACCCGTACAATTTTTTCCTTATGTTACTTGATCTTTAGTACTGTTACGGTTCCACATTTAATACATTTATATTGTTACTTAACTTTTTACTAATTCTTATATCATTAACATAACTACTTTGTTTATACATTTCCAAACCCAATTTATGATTTTATTGCACGATTTTAATTATGAAATTCAACTTCCGGATCCATATGAAATTTCTTTCTCCATTGATTGCTTAATACTTTATTATATTTAATTCTTTAATTCCCATACTCAATCATTCTTTGTATTATCTTTTTTTTTCACTTTTTATGCAGTCTTTAAATTCAATTCGTTTTCTCTATATAATACTTAGATTTTTTTTTATAAGTTGCCAACTTATCATTTAAATTCCTGTTTTGGTCGAATTGGTCTTTTTGCGATCTCCTTTCTTATATTTGCTATTTCACTATAAGTTTTCCCTTTTTAACAATTCTTACTATGTAATTTCATTTCATTTTATTTTAGTCCTCAAGAATAAGAATTCTATCCTTAAATTTTCTTAACTTTTTGATCAAATTACAAATTTATCTTATTTGTACTAAATTTACTCCAATTCCTCTTTTTGACCCATTTTTGTCCAACTTTTAAATGTTAAATCCTAATGACCAATTTACCTTTAATTTCTTCATTTTATTTTATTCTTTTCTTTACAATCAAAATTTTTTCCCATTATTCTTTCACACACAATAAATTATGAATTAATTTTCTTGTTTCAATTTTATTTTTAAAATTTTACCATTTGACCCCTGAACTTGTAATTTCTTCGAAATCACTATTATTTAAAATTTGGCCCTTTTTCTTTATTGAATTTCATATTCAACATTTTCTTACCACACTTATATACAATTCATATTTAACTAAAAAATTACAATTAAGCCCTTAAACCCTTATTCGTCGCGTTTGACTTCATTTATTTTCTTTTTTGACTCATTTGACTTTTCTTGCTTTTAATTTCCTTAATGTATCTTTTTCTTATTTAATTACATTTATTTCTATAATTCATTAGAAAATTGCAATTTGGTGCCCGCACTTCTTTTCTTCTTATTTTAAGTTATTTAACTTTGATTTTGACCATTTTAATTTTTTTGACTTTTCATTCTCTTAAGTTGGCAAATTTTGTATTTTGGTATTCATACATGTTCCTAAGAGGACAGATTTCATTCTGGTCCTTATGATTCTCATTATTTACGATTTAACTCTTTTGATATATTAAATCAAATTAATTTCACAACTTACTATTTTAAATATCAAAATTTTCTCCTAATTACTTTAATAATTATTTATCTCGTTAAATTTCACTTATTTTCTCAAATTAGATGAAAATTTTCATTTAAGTCCCTAAAGTTTAACTTTTACTCTATTTTGACCAAATTGACCTCAATTTTGATCAATTTGACTTTCTGTTACTTTTAATTTAATTTAAGTGCATAAATTATATTTTGATCCCTCTAAATTTCCTTAGGGTGACAAATTACATTTTTTCCCTGCTCTATCACGTAATCACCTTATTAGTGTTACAACTTCTCACTAAAAATCCTTAGTTTCCAAGCTCCTTTTTGCTTCCCTTATATTTCTAGGTTAAGGAGGATGTCTCTTCATGTATATGGGTGGAATATGAGCTTGAGATTTGGTGGAAAAAAGGAGAGATGAAAGAAAAATGGTGGGAAGCTCACAAGTGGGAAGGTTTAGATTTGAAGGAGAAAGAGGAGAGTACCCATTTTTGTGGAGATTCGGAGAGTCTTCTCCACTATTCTTTGTTATCTTTTAGTGGTTAAAAGGAGAGGTCAAGATTCACCCTTTAACTATTGAATCCAATGGCTTGAAATTAAGCTACTTGTCACTCATTCCTCCATCTCTACACATCCATTCACTATGAGCTTCCCTGATCTATTGATTGAAGGGCGAGATCATGTTCCCTTAAGAACCAATGTTCATTCTTGTCAAGCACTCTATATTTATTTTTTTCCTTTTTCTCTTTTCACTAATCTCCTTTTGAGAGTACATATAAATCCCAAATAATCATTTATCTCTAATTAAAGGGATCACCTCAATGTGCGGGTCAAGTGGTGTCTCCTATTGGAAGTGCACATGTAGTTGAGATCATCATATACGTTAGCTAGGGGAGATCTCCTTGATGCATTGTAACCAGCATCATCTTCTTCGTACATTTTCCCTTTACCTTTTTTGCAATCGAATTCCTAGAATTCTGAGCGGGTTCCTATTTTGCTTATTCCCTCTTCGATCCTTATCCTTGTGCTTCTCAACCTATGTATTCTATGGCTTTCTACCTTCGTATCTCTATCAG
>CM075814.1:4421895-4457058 GCA_037975025.1 Excoecaria agallocha | reverse complement strand
AACTTTAATGGAAACAAGAGTATTCCCATTATAAAGAGGGCAAAAGAAGTTGGAATCAGACATCAATGCAATAACTAATAGTCTAAGCAGGTCAATTTTTACCAGTACACTGATGCTACTCTTGATCTCTGTCCATGGAACGTCGTCTTCTTGTTCAAAACATAAACTTTTGAGAGTTTATGTATCTTCCAATAATATTAAACTCTCCTTCTTTGGCTATTGCAGAAGAGAGACTTGTGGCATAAACATGGTACCAAGTGATGACACGAGAGGCACATTAAAAAGAAAATTAAATTGGGTTTTCTTGGATCCATTATTTAAGCCAATTCATGAAAAGGAGTAGCGGATTTTTGGGCACCATCAAACAAGAACAGCCACCAATTGGCTGGGGATAATTGACGTTCATACGACTTCCCACACGCGCCATATATGCATGGGTCACACCCTTAATTAATTATCATTAATTAAATGAATTTTCTTAAACATAATTTTGAAAAGCAGTAACCAAAGATGTACGTTCAATGGGGAAGTATGAAGATCAACAAGAAACTAGAGCAAGTGTGCACTAGCGGACGAAATGTCGGCCAGCTTTCTTTTCTACATCCCGTGTTTTGATTAATGATAAGCAAGCCAGTAGACTTTTAAAAAAATGACAGCCATAAATATTACTGCCAGAAAGCAACAGTGGAATGTTTCTTAGAACAAGCATATATATTATAAAATCCATTACCAGCAAGACGAAATTATTCTTTTACAGTGAAAAAAAGAAAAGATCTTTTTATATTTCTAATAACCAGAATTCATAAATAATTCGATACATCCGACTGATCAATATCGTCCGAATTTAAGTACATAAATTTAAAATTAAGCTCTAACATTACAGTTTTTGAATTTTCATGACGAAAAGTTTATCATTCCTCTAATAAAAGTAGAATATCGTCAAAATTGAATGATTGTAGCTAGAGATTTAGATTCTGACGCCGAAGTTTCGGGAACAAAGATAGAAAATAAAATCCAATCTTAATTTTCGGGTCAAACAGAGAAATATACAGTCAACTTTACCTATTAATTTATTTCTAAAGAAAAAACTGTAGTCAATAATAATTGCGAAAAAAGTAGGGAAAATGGCAAGTGGTGATTATTTATTGTTTTTTGTAAAATGAAGTCACAGGTTTGAATAGGGATGATCACGGGGCGGGAATTCCCCGGCCCCGGCGGGGACCCGCCCCGATCGGGGCGGGGAATCCCCGAATTTCTCCCTTGCGGGGATGGGGACGGGGGAGAAAAAATCCCCGTCCTAGAATCGGGGACGGGGTATCCGCCCCGCGGGGATCCCCGCCCCGAAAAAAAATATATTTTTAATTTTAAAATATAATATTTTATAAATAATTAAAATTAAAATTAAAATATAACTTAATTTTATAATTATTAAGTTTTAAATTATATTTAATTTTAAATTTTATGAATGGTTGAAATTTATAATAATTTAAATTATTATTAATTTTAAATTTTTTATTTATTAAATATTCTATTTTAATTTTAATTATTTATAAATATTATATTTTAAAATAAAAAAAAAAAAAAGAATTCGGGGGGCGGGAATCCCCGCGGGGGACGGGGATCCCCGCTGGGCGGGGGACGGGGGGGATTTCCTCCCCGTTTTGGGGGCGGGGACGGGGAATCCCCGAAATGCATGGGGCGGGGAGTGGGGACTCCTTCCCCGCCCCCCGCCCCGCCCCGTGAGCATCCCTAGGTTTGAAGGGAAAAGCACTAGCAAATCAACGGAATTCCCAAGTTCGCCTAACTCGGTTACTTCCATGCACACGATCTGCCAATAATTCCTATTCTAAGAATATTAAAATAGTATTTTCTTATTTATTTGTTGATCAAACTTTATAATTTATTTCCTTTTATACTTTAATTTTATACATTTAAAAAGACCATGATTGAGTCCATTGACAGTGTCAAACTAAGGAAACTGAGGATAATACATAAATTTCCTCATAAATTATCATTATTTATCTGATTTTTTTTTAAACTAATTATATATTAAATTATCTTTTTAAATTTGTTGAAAATATCATATTAATCGCTCAAAATTTTTTAAAATATAAAAAATACATCATATCCGTCTTCCCAAAATAAACAAATTCAATTTTTCAGAATTAACTATACTTTTGGTCGTAGTCTGATATGGTGTGCGATATTTTTATGTTTTCTCTTTTTTCCAAGTATGATTGGTGAAATTTTTCAAAAAATGACTATATATAATTATTAATATCTTAATTCGTTCATGTAAATTATTGCTTGAAAGTTGTACATATACGATATATTGTCTATTTGGCAATTCTATTTCAGTTTTTTCAATTTAGTTTGGTTTTTGAAATTGACAAATTGAGTAGTAAAACCAACTACTTTTATATATATTATGTAATTAATCAATTATTTTAGTATGTCTATATAAATTAATTATAACTGTTTAGTTAGAATTATATAGAATATATAATTAGCTTATTATAATAATGTAATATTTGAATTGTGATTAGTTCATGCGTAATATTTATAAGTTATATAAGAATTTTAAATTTGTTATACAATGAATTGGAGAAGAACACGTATTTATCATAACAGATTTGCAATTAAAATTAGGCAACCTTTAATAGCATCAATGGTGTAAATTAGATTTGGCAATTTTTTAGCTAATCTGAACACATCTATTGACTGAACCTGAATCGGAGTTTGAAGAAAATTGAATAACCCAAGCCTAAAAATTTAAAATCGAACCCAACCTGAATTTAAAAAATTTAATCAAAAATACATGAAACTCAATCTAAAATTGCAACCCGATTTTTTCAATTAAATTTTATTTTGTCATATTTATTTATAAACTAATATATATATATTAATATTACACCATTTTATTAATATTTTTATCCCAATTTTACATAAAAACTAGTCATTGATCATGCGTTGCAAGATTGTAAAACATTATATTAATAATGGAGTTGTAAAAAAAATTCATAAATTTGTTTACCCAATTAGCTGCAAAGCTTGGAGCTTGCAGTGGGCTTGTGGCTACCTCTTTTTGGGAGTTTTATAAAACTACCCAGAAAATAGAACCCCTTTTTAAAAATACCACCATCTTTTTTTCCTTTTTAACATTACCATTTTTTAAATTTTTATTTTTAAAAATACCACTTTTTTAATCCAAGCCAAACACTCCATGTTCTTTCCTTCTTCTTTCACGCTTCATGTTCTTTCGTTCTTCTTCTTCTTTCGTTCTTATATAACGGTAATCTGACATTTTCAACAAATTTAAGAGAATAATATGATATGCAATTAGTTCAAAGGAAAAATCTAATAAATGGTGATAGTTTAGGAGAAAATTTATATATTAACCCTAAGAAAATAAGACAATATCTATATTATCATAATCCAACTCTTGCTACACATAAATTCAAATTAAAACTAATTAATTATTTTGATTTTTCAGTCTAAATGCTTTATATTACATCTGTCCATCTCGTCTAATTCATAATTCAGGCCCATTAACCTCTCCCTACTTTTCAAACTCTTCAAACATTTTCTTAAGAGAAAATTATATCATATACCTCTTTTAGAAGTCAAATTTCAAAAATACCACCATTCTTATAGTCAAACTTAGTAATTAACAAAAGTCATACATAAAGAATCAATAGATTTGCATAAAGACCCCAAAACTATGAATACATCCATACTTCAAGAATTAAATAAAGAAGATATTGAACTAATAAAACAATTAAATAAAATAGATACTATAAATATGAATAATAAAAAATTAATACAAGATATAAGAATAGGATTGAGTCCTAATGCAGATAAAGTAAAAAATCTATTAAATAAAATAGAAAGTATAGATGATTTAGAATTAATCAAATATAGAATATTAAGTGAATTAAATCTAGAAAGACAAATTTTAGACAAATTAAGTCAAATAGAAAATTATTTAAAATACGTAGCCAAAAAGGTAGGATATAATATATGGAAGAAATAAGAGATATAAATGGATATACATATGATGAACAATTTTATCAAATAAATAATAATTTAAAAATATTAAATCAAAATATAAGAAAAATGACTAATAAACAATATAGTTTTACAAGTACCTTATATGGAGATGAAAAATATGGAGAAGGAAGTTTAACCTTACCATCAATAGTATTCAAAAAACCAAAACAAGAAAATACTGAAGATAAAATGGACAAAATATTAAATATGTTAACAGATATAAAAGAAGAAGTTACAGATTTAAAAATTAGAATAGAAAAAATCGAAAAAGGAAAAGAAAAAGAGCATACACAAGGAGGAGTAACAATAAAAAGTCATATGTTAACCTTAGAAGAAGGATTAAAATTATATGAAGAAAATGAAATTTCTGAAGAAGAAATATTAAATTTAACTATTAATTTAGAAAATTTAAAAATGAATACTAACCCAACATCTACTCCAACTAAAATAGAAACAGGAGAATATTCTGGAACTGTAAATGAAACGGAACAAAACATAATAACTGATAATATGGATATTAGAGAATATGAAAGAAGTAAACGAAAAAATCCTAGACAAAGACCTATGTATAATAATTCAAAATTTTCAGTAAAAACATCTGAAACAGAACCCGTTTATCCAAATGGAGTATTATTAGATATAGACTGTAAAGAAGATATACAAAAAGAAATTGAAAAATGGATAAAAATGAATAATTTAGCAATCCTATTATACGGATATGATTTACAAAGAGCTAGTAATTTCTTAATTAGCACTTTCACTGGAAACGTAGAAAAGTGGTGGAATGCTATACGTCTAGAAGATAGACAAATGATAAAATACGGATATAATAATGAAAATTTTACATCAACAGATACAATAAAAGATCTTTTACAAAGATTTGAATTAGCTATAAAAGGAGAATTTTTAGGAGAACATTGGTTAGATCCTACAGAATCATTAAAGAAATTTGGACGAGAAAATTTATGGAAAATACAAAATTTAACAATATGTAATATGTGTTATCTAAAACAATATACATGTGAATTTAATAACTATTATTATAATATAGCCAAAACCGATATATTACAAAGAGCAGAAATTAAGTTATTAAAACAATCTTATATAACAAAATTACCAAAACCATGGGGATTTAAGTTATTTAATGAAATACAAAATAAAAATGAAATATTAGAAGGAACGTTAGGAACTTATCAAAATTATATATTTAACAGAATAAATGAAATGTGTAATCAAGCATATGAAAATAAAAAATTAAGAAAAGCAATTAATGTAGGATTATGTTGTCCAATTTTAGCTGAACCAACACATTGGGGGTGTTATACAAAACAAAAAAGATATAAAAAATATAATAAATATAATTTATCAAAAAGAGAAAATTATAGATCAAAATATAAAAGTTTTTATAAAAGAAAATTTAAGCCTTTCAAAAAGAATAAATTAGGTAAAGAAAAATATTTTCGAAAAAATCGAAGATATAGTAAGAAAAATCCTAAAACTTGTACCTGTTGGATATGTAAAGAAAAAGGACATTATGCAAATGAATGCCCTAAAAGAAAAAATAAAGAAAATCATAAAATTTATAGAATATATGAAGATTTGATAGAACAAAATTATGATCCCATAGAAGATAGTGAAATATCAGAAAATGAAAGTATATATGAACTAAATTCTCAATATACTACTGATAGTAATATTTCAGATAATTATTCTGAATTTGATACTGAAATAGAATCAAGTTCTGATAATGAAAATAGTAACTAAAAACTAAAATGACTTCTAACGAAGATCATGAAATTATAGATAATAATAATATTTTTAGTTATAATAAAACATTTGATGAAGAAAAATTTGGACAATTAAATAATCATCAATTAAACCTTAAGGAAGAAGATATATTTAAAAGAAGATGGTTTAATAGATTAATAAAAGCAACTTATATTGCAAAACATTATGAATCTGCAATAGATATATATCAAACTAAAGGAAATATGGTAATACCATTAATTAATAAAGATGAAATAAATAAAGCCTTAGCAAAACTACCAGATAAAAATAGATATAAAAATCTATACTTAGGAGCAATACAAATAATAATTAAAGCACACTTTAGACAAGGAATAGATAGTCCTATTCAATTATTTTGTATGGATGATAGAATATTAAATGATCCTATAGATGCCCTTTTAGGAGCAGTATCAGGAAATTTAGTATATAAAAAATTAAAATTCACAATAATACCAGATTTTTCAGTAAGCTTACAAGATAAAAATATAGATCAAGCACTTAACCTTTATCATAAACTACATAGAATAGAAATGTCAAGTGGTTCAAAAGTATTTTCTGTAACATACAGAACAATATACGCATTTACTACAAGTCATCATAAAAAACTACAAAAAACTAATATAAGATTACAAGTTGATATAGATGATACCTTTTCAGATTTAATAGAATACATACCACCAAGACAATTAACATCATCCAGTATGACAATTTTAGATGAATTAACAATGGATTTAAGACAAAGAAATAAAAATATAGGAATTATCCCAAGAATACAACATATAGGAGAAAGACTTTTAATATCTTCAGAAGAACATTCAAAAAAGAGTCAATCAAAAGAAAATAACATATTAATATTAGATGAACAAGGAAAAATACATAATCAATCATCCAGAAAAAAGTATTGATTTAAGATCATCAGTAAAAGCAGATCAATATTATATCGAAACTAGATATTGGAGGAGAATGAAAATTATTGAAAACATTAATAGATACTGGAGCAGCAAAAAGTCATATTCATGAAAGTTTAGTATTTTCATTTCAAAAATACAATCTAGATACAAATTATGAATTTTTAGATTATTCTGGACAAGAACATATAATTAATAAATATGTAAAAATAAATCTCGCCTTAACAGATATTCAAGGAAAAATAGTAATTATTCCAATACAAATACATATGGATACAATCTCTTCTACACAAATTCCAATTTTATTAGGATTAGACTTTTTAGAGCAAATATCACCATATAATCTTACAAAAGATTATCTTATGTTTCAATATGATGGAAACAACTACAAAGTTTCAAGGATTAGAAACTAGTCCATTTAGTATTTATATCAATATCGAAATTATATACAAAGAATATCATACAGTCTCATATCATGCCTTTATTGATACTGGTTCTGCAATAACTTTAGCACAACCTTATGTATTCCCAGAACATTTATGGCAAAAAACTAAAGATTATAAACTAGGCATTGATATTACAGGAAATACAACCAAATATGATCTTATTACAGAAAAAGTAATAATACAAGTTCAATCCAATATACTTCAAATATCTAAAATCTTTCAATCCATTACTCATGGATGTGATATCTTATTAGGAAATGATTGGTTAACAAAGTATTATCCTTTGAGTATTGGTTCTCAGTATATTCGTTTAACAACTCCATGTAATCACAAAATTATATGTCCTAGACTTCAGCAAGCCTTTAAATGGAAATCTTCACCATTGATTCCTCGCACAGCGAACCGTGGTGAGATTGTAGAAAAAGAACCCATTAGAAAAAATGAAGAAACTTCACTTATTAACACTTTTGTAACCCCACAAGAAATAATTTTCTTATTAGAAAAATGTATAGGAACAAACCCTATAGAAAAATGGGAGAAAAATGGTATTTATGCTTTAATAAATCTAAAACACGATATACCAATAAGAAGCAAAAGAATGTTTTATAATGAAGAAGATGAAAAAGAATTTGATATACAAATAAAAGAATTACTCGATAAAAAACTTATTAGACCAAGTAAAAGTCCTTATAGCAGTCCAGCCTTTATGGTTAGAAATCATGCAGAAATAAAACGAAATAAACCAAGAATGGTAATTAATTATAAAAAGCTTAATAAAGCAACAGAATTTGATGGATATTTAATACCTAATAAAGAAATTCTTATCAATAGTATAAAAGGAAAAACATGGTATTCTAAATTTGATTGTAAATCAGGATTTTGGCAAATAAAAATGCATCCAAAAAGTATTAAATATACAGCTTTCAGTACGCCAAAAGGACATTACGAATGGTTAGTCATGCCATTTGGACTCTGTAATGCCCCTCAATTATTTCAAAGAAAAATGGATGATATGTTTAAAGATTTAAGACATTTTTGTTTAGTATACATTGACGATATAATTATTTTCAGTAAAGATTTAGAAGAACATTATAAACATATAAAACAATTTTTATTAAGATGTTTTAAACATGGACTTATGTTGTCAAAAGAAAAGTCAGATATAGCAAAAAAGAAAATAGATTTCTTAGGATTTTCTATAACGAAAGGAGAAATTGAATTACAACCACATATAGCGGAATCTTTATTAAAATTTCCAGATAAGTTAGAAAGTAGAAAAATGGTCCAACAATTTTTAGGACACGTCACATATGCTAGTGATTTTATTAAAGAATGCTCAAAAAAGAGAAAAGTATTACAAGACAAGTTAAAAGGTGATAAGCCATGGATTTGGACAAATATAGACACAAAAGCAGTACAGGAAATAAAGGAATATTGCAAACAATTACCAAAGTTACCCTTACCAGAAGAAAACGAAGAATTATTATTAGAAACAGATGCCTCAGATGATTATTGGGGAGCAATATTAAAAAGTAAAGATGGTAAGAAAATATATGGATATGCTTCAGGAACATTCAAGAATACAGAAAAGAATTATCATAGTAATGAAAAAGAATTATTAGCTGTAAAATATGCTATAGAAAAATTTGAATTAGTTCTATTACCAAAGAAATTTATAGTTAAAACTGATAATACTCAGATAAAATCTTTTATTACAAAAAATTATAATGGAAAATTAGCCCAAAGAAGGAAAATGGGATGGCAAGAATATTTTACTAACTTCAATTTTGATATTGAATATATTCCAGGAAAGGACAACGTTTTGGCAGATTTATTAAGTAGACCATTAACTAAAAAAGAAGATTATCCATTTCTTTGCAGGCATAAAGAAAATGGAAAAAAGTTCAGAAAGAGTTGTAAAACTCACTGCAGAGAAAAAGGAAGTAATGGAATCTATGAAAAAGGCTATATCTCGTCTTCTAGAAATAGATAATGAGATTAGTCAGATTTCAATGAATTATGCACAGGCGCTTTTGCGTCAAAAAGAATCTAAGGAAGAAAGCACTAGTTCTCAAAAAATAACTGTTCTTGGTACTACAGCCAAGAAAGAACTAGAGCAAGAAATTTCGAGAAATATGATGATCAGACGATCTGTTCAATATTTGGACAATCCTGAATCATCACAGGAAGTAAATTCGAGAAATTTGGGAACTTCTTCAATTGGGAATATTAATTCTCGATTGATAACTCCCAGAGATATTTCAGTATCATCCCAGCAATGGAATGATGATGAGAGATCTCAATTAAATAATACAGAAATTCGGAAGCAATGGGAAGCAGATTTTCTTAAAGCTCTGCAATATTTAGCAAAGGTTACTAATGCTGTCGGAATTAGCACTATTCTGATCAACAATACATACAATAAAGCAATCATCAGAAAAGGAGCAGATCCAAGAACAGTTCAAAAACTTTATCGTTTTGGACTAGTTCATACCATCTATCCAGGAGAAAACCTAGAAGAAGTACAGCAACTCCCAGCAACAGTCAAATCTCAAATTGATATATTTAATGGAATTACAAAATTCAATAAAATCTATGTTCGTATCTTTAGCATTATTCCCGAATGGGATGATGTTAAGAATATTGAAATTCCTACAGAAACCTTTATCAGAATGGGAACTACTAAACAAGAAATTATTCCAGATGAACAGAAGACTTTCAATTTGCATCCATTAATTCTCAAAAATATTCCAGAAATGAGAATGAAGACCATTGAAGCAAATGTTCGTGGACTTAGAGAAATTTTATCAGATAACAAAAAATACTATACTGTTTTTCAAGATAATATTTTGATCACCAATCCAGCTACAGAATGGCATCAAAAATATCTTCTTGAAGGATATCTCGACACAATAATAGAAGGAAGTCTACCAATGGCAGAAACGACCAAAGAACTTTTCAAAAAGCAGATAAAAAAGGAATCTCCAGCCGAAAGCAAAAGCTCGCGACAAGGGCTAGTGGAGCTGGACCCCCTTTAAAGAAAATCAAGAAATAATTGAAGAAAGAAAACAAAAATGTAAACGTAAGCAATGATGTAATAGAGCAATAATAGAATGTAATAATAGAGGCAAGGGTTCAACCTCTATAAAAACCCAATCACTCTTCTGTAAAAAGCACGGCTGAAAAACTCGAAGCTTAAGTTTAGTTTTGTAAAACTTTTAGCCTGCTTACCTTTTGTAAAAT
Organism: Excoecaria agallocha; assembly: GCA_037975025.1. Taxonomy (NCBI): domain Eukaryota; kingdom Viridiplantae; phylum Streptophyta; class Magnoliopsida; order Malpighiales; family Euphorbiaceae; genus Excoecaria; species Excoecaria agallocha. The sequence goes on along the minus strand of CM075814.1, from coordinate 4,446,623 downwards.
TTTTCTTTTAGTAATGAAATTCTAATTTCAGAAATCTTTCTTTCTGAGTAACCATAGTACTTAGCAGTTTGCAATCCATTAAGAGATATAGAAAGTTATTTTCGATATACTAAGAGAGTCAGATCACTCATATACCATAAATTTTCATCAGAAAATTCACATGTCTACAACTTTGCTGTTAGCTGAATATAGTTCAGTAGTCTCTCCTGATGTTACCAAGCCCGTTTTAAGGTGAAAAAGGGCAGAAGGGTATAAACTTGGAGACGATCAACTTAGCCCAGAACGTCAACCGTCTAAGGGTGAGCTGTTATCAGAAATCGTTGATAACAGGAGTCTAGCAGCATTGAAGGAAGCATAGTGGACCACTGAAGGAGATTTAAAGGTATAACGAAACCCTGATCTCTGTTAGTAATGGTTATAATTTTCAATTCTATTTCTTAGTTGGATATTGCATGCTAGGAAAATGGTGAAAAGAAAGAATATTCTTAAACATGAAATTGTTTAAATTGTTCTATTTGTTATGGATAAATTAAAACAACGAATTAGAAATTTACAAACAACTATAAATGATATACATATATATAATCGATTATTAAAAGAACAATTAAAACAAGAAGAAAAGCTATATAGATTTATAATAAGATTAAATCTAATTCCTACATATGATATAGAAGAAAGAATAGAAAATTTAAAATATATACTTAAATTAAATGCATCCAGAATTCAAATAATAAAGGATAAAATAAATAGAATTCCTTTAGGATGAATATATTAGAATATTTTAATTCAAAAGATTTAAGTGAAGAAAGAGAAATAAATTTTGTCATTAATGATATGAATATGATAAAAAATAATATCAATCTTAATTTTCAACAAAATTTAGATATAATAGGAACTACAAATCTAGAAAATAGTATAAAAACCCAAATCATTAATAATTTATTTAAAGATAATTTTGTAAAAAATACTATTATATCTGAAATAATAGAAACTTGTCAAGAAATAAATAGAAATACGAATAACATTAATTTTAGAAGAAGAAGACATTAATTCTATAAGGTATATCGGCTGCAAAATAGACCTGCGGGCTATTGGTTTCCAAAGGATAATTTATTTATCATGGTCTTCTGCCACGTACCTTTTTAGAAACAAAAAGTAAATAATAAAGCTAAATTAAAATCTTAATAAAATTATTACCGAACTTATTTTTATTTTTGAAAAAACGATCCGTAACGAATTCCGACCCTTTATTGGTATCAGAGCCTTATATTAAAATAAAAATAAGTAAAACTTTATAAAATGTCATACATAGTAAGTTTTATCATTAAAGAAAATATAGATAAAATCTTAAAATCAATTTATGAAATGACAGGAAAAATAAAATATTATAAGGAAAAAATCAGGAAAGCAAGAAACGAGTGTACATATATGGAAATAAATAATATATACGACATAAAAGAAGAATATGGATTACCTAGATTACAAGAAATAAAAAATGAATTAATTTCAATAAAAAATGAGTTAGAAGCTGATATAGAAAAAATGAAAAATGAAATAAATCTAGCCAGTCAAGATATAGAAAATATATAAATGAATATTGAACAAGATATTAAAAAACAAGAACAATATATAGCAGAATTAATTAAAAGAATAAATTATCTAAAGAAAATAAATGCAAACCCAAAAGTAATAAAATTATTATTAAATGATCTAAAATTTTCTAAACAAAAATTACAAATACGTAATTAGACAAGATGACTAGTATAATAGAAAAATTTGGCGAATATTTAAGTTTATTAAATTTAAATTCAGAAGAAAATATTAACGAAATAATAACCGAAATGAATGAACAACTTGAAGCTTTATATAATAACGAAAATGAATATCAATCTCAGGAAGATATATCAGAAAATTTTAGACAAATATCTTTACAAGAAATACATAGAAAAGAAAAACTAATTGCAAAAATAAGAATTGCCTTAATAAATATTAAAAATGATCTTAGAAGACAACGGGGATAAAAGAATAAGGAATAAAAAGAAAATTTGCCATAGACAAAGTCTATTGTCTTTAGCAAAAGTGGTATATTTAAAATTGATAATAGAAATATGGGTAGAAACTAAAAGATCCCTTTTCTTAAACAGCCTGCTTAGTGAAAATCCAAATGGGTAAAAAATTTCATAATCCATAATTATATTAAAGGCGTCTTTTATAGAAAAATAATGCTCTTTATTCTTATAGTTTCATTTTAAGAGCAGTAAATAATTTATACTACCATTTATACGAGAAATGCTGTTTTATTTAATTGTGAGCATAAAAGTCATTGTTTCCATCCAAAAATTCACTAAATCCGATTGAGAGAACTTGAATATTTGGGCTTTAGCTGGACTGACTGAATGGGCTGGGTTAACTTTGGAACGATCCGAATTCTTAGCTCTCAAGGTCAGTGGAAAACAACGTGTTGACATGCACGTGATGCCAAACGACCAAGCCTGGCAAGTGACACACCAACGACAATCTATCTGTTCAAAACGACAAGTTGAATCTTCGTTGGAGGATATTTCCTTTGGTCTTTTTGCACTTCTCAGCAGTTGAGCTCACAAGTCATGACAACTTTGGTCCTAAATCTTAGTTTATTGATTCGTTACAACTAACAATTAAACATTTTAAGTCTTATGGACCACACTCCTAATTCTTTTGTTCCACAACATGAGATTGATTATAAAATGATCTATAGTTGATGTTATTTCTTCTAATTGAGTCATTATTTTTTTCAATTATAATATCAGCTCTTCTTAATTAAATTTACAAGAGGCCAAAGTTCTTGATTTTGATCATTCACCAAACAAGGATTTTTGTTTTGATATTCGTTCATAAATATGTACACATTATTGAATTGATTAACAACTTAATTTGTCATACAATCACGTCTAATTTTTAAAGATTGAGAACTCCGGTTCATTAATGCTAAAATAATAATATTTTTTCACATATCCTAGGCTAATTCCATAAATTCAATTTTCAATTTTTTTAACTTCAATCCAATGCATTAGTGTTAAGATTGCAACATTGTTTCACATTCTACTTTTATAAATTCAATTCTCATTTCTCTAAGCCGATACAAAATCAATACATTTATTTGTCACGCAGTCACATTTAATTTTCGAATTTTAATACAATCCAATGCATTTGTACTAAGATGATTGTTTCACATATTTTGCTTCCAAAAATTTAATTCACATTTTTTTATATCTCTACATAATCAACACATAAATTTGTAGCACAATTACATTTAATTTTCAATTTTCGATGGAACCCCGTGCATTAGCGGTAAGATGACACGTTTCACACATTTTTCTTGGATAAATTAAATTCTCATTTCTCTAATTCTGTATGGAATCTCTGTCTTGAACTAACTCCATGTCATGATTTCTGCCGAAATCTCTTTCCGATTAAAATGGAGAAAAAGTTAATGAAAACAAGTCTGAGTGCGAAAATAGATAAGAACAACTGGAACATAAAGAATGGTTTTCTTCAAAATTTGATTCAACAAAAACACTATACAAAAGTAATCATCTCCCAACTATCATTGTAACAGTGACATCGTTTGAGGATACAATTTCCTGACCTTCAAGATACAGATCAGAAGTATCCATGGAGCCTCTCATGGATGTATAAGTGGGTTCCCTTGGCAGTGGCAAGCTTGTGTTCATGTTGCTTTCAAGCATCAATATCACAGTTGACATTGTTGGTCTGTTCACTGGAGAATCCTGCATACATAACATCCCCACTTGTATGCATCTCATTACTTCATTTCTGCAACATGAATCTCGAATCGTTGGATCAATTAGTTCTTCTGCTCTATCTTCATTCCATAGTTCCCATGCCTAAGATGAACCATCACATTTCATTAGCCGTAAGTTCAGACTTAGAATATGCAAAATTTAGTATCTTTGAAAATGTACTCACGTATGCAATGAGGCTAACATGTTCGGTTGAACGAAAGCTTGTGTTCCTCCTCCCACTAATGATCTCTAGCAGTAAAACTCCAAAGCTATATACGTCTGATTTCACTGAAAATAGGCCTTCCATCGCGTATTCAGGTGACATATAGCCACTGCAATTTCACAGTATGTTAAATTGTTTTGGTTCGGGTAGAATTTTATAGATCATATTCTATATGCTATGTGTACTTACTATGTTCCAACTACTCTGTTCGTGTTGAACTCATTTTGGTTTCCCCCGAAAATTCTGGCCATGCCGAAGTCTGATATTTTCGGTACCATTTCCTCATCCAACAGAATGTTGCTAGCCTTAAGGTCTCGATGAATGATGCGTAGTCTTGAATCTCGATGAAGATAAAGAAGGCCTCGAGCAATCCCCTCGATGATTTCAAACCTCTTTTTCCAGTCTAATATTGCCTGCTTTGCAGGATCTGCAGTTAGAAGAATAGTTCAGTTTTATGCCTTTGCAATTAAGCATCAAAGAGAAGAAAGCTGAACTTACCAAACAGAAAGCAATCCAAGCTTTTATTAGGCATATATTCGTAAAGCAGAATTTTCTCTTCGCCCTGAATGCAGCAGCCAAGTAATCTAACAAGATTTCTGTGCTGTAATTTTGCAATCAGAATAATTTCATTCTTGAACTCCTCTAGGCCTTGGCCTGAGATTTTTGAAAGCCTCTTTACTGCTATTTCCTCTCCACCAGGAAGTTTTCCCCTGTAAACATGACCAAATCCGCCATGTCCGAGCTTGTTTTCTTCAGAAAAATTGTCTGTAGCTGCCGCTACAGAATTGAAATTGTACAAGGGCAAATCAGGACCATTTACTGGGCTACCGTCAATCACAAGATCAGCCGGTCCAGACATCTCTGATGAATATTCTTTACTTCTGCTCATATCAGAAAATGGTACTTCGCTCTTTTTCATCATCGATGAATTTGTGTTGGCTGCAGGCAAGACTACATATACAGGAAAAAAATTAAAGACATGGCCTGTAAAAATCTTTGATCTTGACAGAACATAAAAGTTCAAAAAAGAAATTCCACCTTTGAGTTTAGCTTTTAGCCTCCAGAGTAGCCATACAGATACAGCAACAAAGAACACTCCACCCACAACAATTCCTGCTACTGCAGCTCCAGGCAATCCCTTGCTGCTATCTACATTTATCAGTTACAAGAATTAGCTCAAGTAAACTATAAAACCAGAATAATAAATAATTCAAAGTACATGAACACAAGTAAAAGAAAAAAAGAAAGCAAATCTTTACCTAATTCAGAAGCAGCTAGACGAAGATTCATAACAGTTGCAGGTCTGCCAAAATCTTGAACATCAATCAAGTCCCCTTCCCATATCAAGCAACCAATGTTTTGAACTATTGCATAGCCACTACAATTACAGTTATTTAAGCACTTTTCTTCACAAGCATCCTCAGGAAGTGAATCATCAACTTCAGCGAAATCTGGCAATTTATTGCACTTGAGCTCTTTAAAGCCATCTTCCCCCCCAACTCCTGCTATACTGCTATTGCTCGGGCACTGCAATTGAGTCCTTCTCACACACCCACCTGTCCAAATCTTATTCTTCCACTCAACAGGATCTTTTGGCTCAAATCCTGTCATACATGAGCATTTGGGATCCTCATACACACTACAAACACCAAAATTGCCACAAAAATTGTAGAGTTCACAGTCATTAGCAGGCTGAGTTTGTAGCATTTCCCATTTCTTTTCGCTGTCGTTCCACTTCAGTTGCTCTTCATGTCCATCCCAGGTAATCTTAAACCTCATGAAATCAGAAGCGTTCCTAGGATTATATGTAACAGAAACATTCCCATCTTCTTCTGGATCTATCTTGAACCCATATATGATACTTGTTAAGGTTGTCATGTTAGGCACTCCTGTGAAAATTTGCCCATCCCAATACCCACTTCTCCATCTCCTTCTTGAATTCTCCCAAATCACTATCTGTGGAGCTCCACGAGGATCAACTCCCATGGTGAAATTTCCCGGTGAAGGATCAGTTTCAGATTTCCAAGAAGTGAAAGGTTTGATTTCTCCACCTGAAGGACTTGCAATAACATTCATGTTTGGCAAGAAAGTATCTGTAGGATGCTCGAAACTTTCCCAATAGACCTTACTTGTGTCGCCTACCTCGGAGAGAATAAGGTTCCCTGCCTCACGAAGCGTTGCTTGTGTGTTGTTTGTCACGAGTGAAGCATTACTTGTCCAAACAGAAACTCCACTTCCATCTTCAACAATCAAGTTCCCATCTTCATGTATTCTCAAGGATCCATTAGTACCAGAGATTGGTTTCTCTCTGTTAGCTACCCAGATCACAGGGTTATCTTCAATCTTGTGATACCATATACCAACATATCGTAAACTAGAATTTCCACCAGCTGGGGAAAAGAATCCCAACTCAAAATTTTCATCAACTGATAATAAAGTTTCACCATCTTTAATTGACTGGCCTTTTGTGATATTGTTATTTGCAATAGCAAGAGAGAAATAGAGGATAAAGAAAAGAAAAACAAGAACTGGGTTTTTTCTAATCAAGCCCATGATTTCTCAATCTGAAAAAAGAAATAAAAATCAAACATGAAAAAAGAGGATTTAGGTAGATACATGAGAAAGAGAAAGAAGAAGAAGGAGAAGAAGAAGAAGATTAGAAGAACACATTCAAAGAAGAGATTTCATTGGGTGGTGGATTTGTGGAAGCTGACTATGCTCTGAGGATGAAAAGTTTGACTCAGAAACCTCTTTTTTATAGGTGGTTCCGTGGTTGATAGTTTGATGCTTCGGAGTCTAAAAGAATGACCAACTCGATTATGAAAATCAGAAATTTGCAAAGTTTTTGACTAACAAAAAAAGAGAACATTAAAAATTGGGAAGGGAGAGAGAGTAGGCAATATGTAATTTTGATCCAAATTAGATCACATCATTATCATTCTCTTTTTACGTGTTTATATTTTATTCCTGTTTTGTGCAAGCAATTGAACAATTCGAATTTCGACTATAACCAAATCAAAATAAAATAATTAAATATTAAAATTTCATAAAACATTATAAATTAAAATCAAATTGAATTTTATTAATAATCGAATTGACAACTGATATTCTGCCGATTACTAATTTAAAAATTTTTTATAAGATAAAAATGATGCCAGTTTAAGAGTTTTAAATTTTTTTTTTTCGACTATTAACTAAACCGATAATCAAATTAGTTCCGTTCAGTTTTTTATTAGAATCAAACCGTGTCCATCCTACTACTTCATATTTATAATTTAGCAATCTAATTATATAGACCAAGTTAGAAATATTTTGATCATACTGTGCCGGTTTCTTGGATTACAATACGGTGTACCCACTATACTTGATATGTATGTACAAATTCAAAAACCGAAACTAAGGAGAAGTTTCTTTTTTATTATTATTATTATTTTTTTTCATTAACTGAGTAGGAGAAATTTCTTAGGTTTTAGTTAGAAGATAATATACATTTCTTTTCAAAGAACGACAGAGCTTTATTTATGTGATTATAAGCAAGCAAGCGATGGCATTCGTAGAACATCAAAATGGACGGTTCAACGGAAATAGGTCCATCCACACCCACCAATAGGACAAAACAAAAGAGTCGGTGAAAATCAGACACACGCGTAACGAAAATCGAGGCAATCAACGAGTTGGTAACTCTAATAATTAAAGTATCCTATAATTAAAAATTAATACCTAAAAGCCACCCCATCACTTGCCATGGCTTTGGACCAACATTAACAATGTTGCTTTGTATTTTGCAATCAATAGCAGGAATCGATTTACATCAAGTATTTTAGCAATAAATGTTAGTTTTAGTATATTAACAAATTTTAAATTTTAATTATTAATTTTCTTTTTATGAAAAAATTAAAGCCTAAAGGCAGACCATGTTTCGCCATCGATTTGCACTCGCTTGAATAATATTTTGCAACATAGAAGGAACCAATTGAGTATTTGTGGGTCCTCCTCCGGTCATCTACATTTCTGGATTGTTCTTCCACGAAATGTCTTCAACTTTATATATATATATATATATATTGGTTGGATTGTAATGAACATGTATAAAGATAAAATTAATTAATAATAACCCATTTTAATATTCAATAGAGAAGCAACAGACAACCTCATTTCTGCATTTAACGCATATATATAAATTATTATTTTTCCTTCAAATGGGTGGATAAAGAGTAGGGATGATCATGAGACGGAGAATTTTCGTCCTCAGTGAGAAACCATACCAAATGAGCGGGCGGAGACTGAAGAAAAATATTTTCCTTCGTCCCATCCTGTTACCATCCCTACTAAGCAGGAAAAATTAGATATATACATACCATTAAATTAAAATTAAAATATTATTTTATTTTTCATAAATGATTTACAAGCATTTTATATCTAGTATATACATAATGAAAATCATATTCCATAAAAAGATTAGATATTCTTGTTTTCACAAAATTGTAGAAATAAATATAGAGCATTAATTCAACGTGTGCACATCAACGAATTAAATTTGTAATATTATTTTATTTTCGTATCGCTGTACTTAATTAAATAATGTGTACATAATACATACCATATTGGATTGTACAACATAAATTTGAACATATGCAATTATAGCCTCTATTATTTTGTTTTTCTTGCATCGATTGGACAAATAGTATAACCATTCGGAAATCATGACATATTGGGTTTGTCTGAAAAATATAATAATACCCTCATGTGCATTAGGGTGTTTTTATTGCGTTCACCTTTCTTTACCAAAATAAATATTAAATATTTTACGGTATTTCTATAACCAGTTATTGATTCGGAGTCAATTTGTTAGCAAAAATGGCATTTTCCAAAGGTTAAATTTGCTGAATTTAAAAGCTAAAAAATCACAAAATCGAAAATTAATAACAAATAAAGCTGCTAAATTAACTGAACGAGTAAATTAGGCGAGGACGGTGTTGTAATTGACTTCATGAGATCAATTTCAAGTCAAATTGCTCATCAATTTTCCGAATTTGTAGAGATAATTATTAGAGATGCACATGTACTTATTAATCCGTTTACGATCTATTTTTTAAATTTTATTAATATCAGTCTCACATCAATTTACTAATAAGCTAATGGGATAAATGTGGACAGTGCTCTTAAATATAAGAAAAGTATGCGTTTTTAATACGATTATAAATGGGAAAATCATTTTTTTCAAGCTAAGAAAATTGAAGTCAAATTGAACTTAAAGTTGTTTATATTGCAAATCACGTGCTTATTAGATATTATATTTAATTGCTACTTTGCACGGGCCACGTCATGTAATTTCCTCAATTTTTTTTTTTAATTGAAGCCTTGCAAGCAACTAGAGGTATGGATGAGAATGGTTAACCTAACCGAATTTTAGATTAATTGAATCGAAATTTTAGGCTTATGATTTTTATTTTAAAAATTTGTGGTTAACCGATTCGGAACCGAAACTTAATATTTATATATTTTATGAATTATATTTTAAATTTTACACTTATATTTTTTAATTTTTGTGTAATTTATAAATATTATGATATATAATTTTGTAAAATATAAATTTTTAGTAAATAAATATTAAAATTATGTGCATAATTAACGTTCTATTGTTATTTTTATATTGAATATTTTTAATTTTTATAATTATTTATGGAAATTTTATTTTTATTTTGATTATTTTAATGGATATTGTATTTAATTAGTATTTTTTTCATTTTTAAAGCATTTTTAACTATTAAAAATAATATTATAAATTGTATAATTTATTAAATTTATATATTAAAATTTTTTAGTGGTTAACCAATAAACTGATCCGAAAAACCGAATTAAAAATCAAAACCGATACAACGGTTAACCGATAGTAATTGACTGATTTAAGAAAATTATTAATGAATTGGTTAACCGGTCAATGCTCATTCCTAACTAGAGGTGAACACAGTTTCATTTTCATTAAAAATTGAACCGAAGTAATAAATACAGTTAGTTTGATTAGATTATTCAGATAATTGGCTTAGTTAAGCATGAAATCTCCAACAGACTATGCTTCCGTGGAAAATGATGTATGTTTGGACTAAACATTACATATCAATAACAACTCTAAACTGCAAATCTGCAACGAGCCCGGGAGTCTAGCACTAACTGTCCGAATCTCGATGAGCTCATAGTTCGGGCAATCCGACTAGCAAAATAGATCAACTACGCATCCTCAAGAGCTCATTCACCTCAGATGCTCGAAGAGTTTGGCAACACCCAAGGTGCCGAACTTTTGGCGAATCCTGCCATTTTTGGCAGTAACTTCTCTCTCTCCTCCACATCTCCCCGAAAATAAAGGAAGTGAAAAAAATAACCGAAAGTAGTGGGATTTCACCCACTACCCATGAAGGAAAAACTAAGGAAAATATAAGGAAAGAAACCAGGTATAATTCAGGATCTCTTTCTCAATACTAGAAAAACAATTCTCTTTGAAACTGGAATATCTCTCTGACTTAACCATCGGAGGCTCTCTCCTCGGAAACCCCCTTTGGTCTCTTCAATTATCTTGCAGGTCGCCCAGGCTATCGGAATCCCACCTATCATCAATGTATGTTTGGACTAAACATTATATATCAATAACAACTCTAAACTGCAAACAAAAAAACATCCAAAGTTTTTGATCGAGACATCATGAAAGTAGCATTGGAAAATTTTCATTCATAAACCGAGCCAATAATAGAGAATCCTTTGATCCATGAATTTGTATATCTATTGCGGATCGACAACTGTGACAGTCACCATGTTCACAGAATACTTATTTTGCTTCTGCTAAAATGGATTTGAAACTAAGCCAATTTGAGTTTCAGCATATGCAGGCCGCTTGGGAGTTGGAAGATCCACAATTTTGCTATTTAGCATTGACAGGATTGTTGATACGTTTGGCCTATCTTTCGCGAACTCTTGCATACATAATAGCCCTACATGTATGCATCTAAAAATTTCAACTTCACAAGAACCATCATATAGTATTTGATCCACTACTGCTTCAATGTTCCCTTCATTCCATAATATATTACGGGTCAAGATGTTGTACTAATGGCAAATTGAGTTTTGAATAAGAGGAAATGGTTTATATAGACTTGCATATCCTAAAAGACTGATCATTTTCATAGAAGCTAGTGTTTTTTCTTCTGCTTACAATTTCTAACAGCAAAACTCCAAGGCTAAAAACATCAGATTTCTCCGAAAATTAACCTTTCATTGCATATCAGGGGACATGTAACCACTGCCAGGTCATCATCAAATGTTAATTAGGATTTCCAAGCTCATGGTATTGAAAATGGAATCAATTAAATAGAGCAAAAATGCTTACTAAGTTCCAACAATGCGATTAGTATTAGCTTGATCTTCATTGCCTCCAAAAATCCTGGCCATTCCAAAGTCTGATATTTTAGGATTCAGTTCTTGGTCTAACAGGATGTTGCTTGCCTTCAAATCTCTATGAATAATTCTTAGTCTGGAGTCCCTGTGAAGATAAAAGAGACATCTGCAAATTCCTTCTACAATTTGGGATCGTTTCCTCCAGTCTAGAAGTTCTTTTCTTTGTGGATCTGACAGCAGAAACAGTATCAGATTGTTAATGCTGCAAAATTGAAATCCAATTAACAGAAATGGCAACAGTTCTAACCGAAAAGAAATGCGTCCAAGCGTTTATTCGGCATGTACTCATATACCAACATCTTTTCTTCTGCTTCAACACAGCAACCAAATAGTCGAACAAGGTTTCGATGTTGTAGTTTAAATATCAACACAACCTTGTTCACGAATTCTTCAAGTCATTGACCAGATGCTCTTGAAAGCCTTTTCACTGCTATTTCCTGCCCAACTGACAATTTTCACTGAAAATCCATATGAACCTTTCACCACCTATTAAACATAAAACAATTGAACGCCATTAAAGCACTAGCCTTACCCTGTATACCGGGCCAAAACCACCCTGTCCAAGCTTATTAGCTATGCTTAATTTGTCTGTTACAGTAGTCAGTGTCTGCAAATTGAATACTGGCAGTTCTTGGAGTTTAATTGGTTCATGTTGTCTATGAGCATGTTTACGTCTGCAACTGTTGATTGGTTTCCTTTTCTCCTCCTCACTAACATCGTCTTGTTTCTCCTCTTCCTTTCTGAAAGAATTAGAATAAGAAACAATTAAAAAAGTTGCAAATTCCATTTGCTTTACTATCACATTACTTTTACCTTCATGCTCAATCCTCCACCTCCATATAAAAAATGCACAAATGAGGAGGGCAAATGCTCCTGCTAGCACAGTAATGATGATAATGACTCCCTTGTCTCTTTTCTTATCTGCACATCGAAAATGGAAAATGTATTCCAATTTCCTCTAACTTCTAACTTTGTTTTTGATAAAATAACGTTATTCTATTCAGACTAAAAACAGTTGTTCTATTCTGTCAGGATTATCATTTGTTTATACTAGAAAAAGGGAAGAATTACTGAGTTCTGAATATGCAACGCAAAAATAAAGATCTGCTCCTCTCCTGGAAAACTTCTGGTTAAGTCTTCAGTCCATGACATACAACCAAAATCATTGTAGTATGAATAAGCAACACAAGAATAGTTACTCAAGCAATCTTCTTTACATTGTTTTTCAAGGGAACTTGACCAGCGAGCAAAATCTGGCACTTTCACCTTATCCAGCTTCAAAAAACCATCTTCTTTTACCACTTCACTACCATTATTCGTTATGATCTCACATTTTGATGAGCTTCTTGTAACACAGTCGGCAGTCCAGTTTCCTGCAGCCCATTCGTCTTTGTTTTTCGGCTCAAACCCTCTAAAACAACTGCAGATTGGTGAATTATGTGGATTGTAGACTCCAAACAATCCACACGTGGCATAAACATCACACTGAGTCTCCGGTGTTCGCCAACCCACTATTTTCCAGTTTTGAGTTTCATTATTCCAATTCTTTTGCGCGAACTCTCCATCAGGATTCAGAACGAAGATGTAAGGATTAGACTCATCTACATAACTGAAAGTAAAAGTTAAAACTCCATTTTTATCAGGAGCCAGAGTAAAACCATCGAGATAAACAGAATTCATAAAAGCAATTCCAATAAAGATCCGACCATTTCATGGACCGCTTCTCCAATAAGGAGTACTACCATTCCAAATGAAAGCTTGAGGGATTCCTCGCAGATCAATTCCAAGCGAAAACCTTCTAACAGATGGATCAGAAGGTGATTTCCACGATGTTAGCATTGCCTTTTGTCCTGTTCTTGGATCAGTAGTAAGTCTCATGAGTCTAGCTAAATACATTAGCAGGCTGCTCAAAACTCTCCCAGAAAGTGTTTCGGTTAATTGTATTGACCAGGACAAGGTTTCCATCATCATTAGGCTTCGTACTCGAATTAGCAACAGCTCCATTGGATAATCCTGATGACCACAAAACATGTTCTTGTCCATTCAAGACAGCAAGATCTCCGTCCTCGGATACTTTCAGGATCCCCGAAGAATCATTTAGATGCTTGTTCCTGTTAGCGGGGTCTTTTTTTTTTTAAAATAGGGTTATTTTTTAAAAAAAAATTCGAAACCTGGGACTACAGTTAAAAAAATTAGAAATCTAGTATGATGGAATCCGGGTATATTATGTGCCGAAATTGGACCTGCAGGACCCACCACCCTTTGACTAGCAGGGTGCCAGAATCCGACACAAAAGGGAGCCGAAATTCAGCATGCTGGGCCCACCCCCCAGAATTCAACAAGGCTGCCTCCCCTCATGCAATTGTCCATTTTCTTAAAAAGCGTGTTTAACCCCCAATCATTGCTTTTTCTACTTTATCTGCACATAAATAAAACACAATGTCACGAGCAAAGAATAGTAAAATCAATTATATGCATGTTAAATTCATATATAAAAGGAATGGTTGCTTTCAATTTTTTATTTTTCTTGCCCAACACTTCCAGTATCATTCACTCTTTTGCTTCCCTTCATTTTTAAAGTTTCTTATCCCACGATTTTAGTAGCATTTTAAATTTTAGTCGATATAAAGAAGGTAATATTATTGTGATATCCAATTTAAATGCAAGAATTACAAATTATATTATTATTATTTTTTTTTGTATTTAATTTGTAGGGGTTTTTTTTTTGAAACAGGGGGTGAAAATTTTGAAGGTTATATAATTTCAAGATTCAAGGTAAGAAATTAATTTTTTTTAATCAAATTAGCAAATAACAAAATTTGTAGTTTATTCAAATTAATTGTTTAACATGCTATTTATTGTAAATTAATTAAGTTATGAATTAATTATTTAGCATGCTATTTGAAATTATTGATTGCTTAATAATTTATAGTGTATAAAATTAATTTAATTGATTGGTAAATATTAAATGCTTGAAAAAAATACATTGATAAATTGCCAAATTTTAAAGTGTGCTCTATGTCAAAATAAAAATTTTATTTTTACATGTTTAACGCATGAAATTAATATTTATATTTATATTTTAAAATTTAAAATTAAATTTAATATATATATATGTGAGATCAATATTAGTTCTATAAAAATTTAAGATTAATTTTAATATGATATAATTAAATGAAAATTTTATTAAAATATAATAATTATTTTATTAAATTGATATGATAGATGATGCACACATATTTAGCTCCAAGAGCAATCATGAGTGATATTGCTAGACAAATTGTCAACAAAAAATGGGATGAGTTATACAGCTGTCAAATTAAAAGTGGCATAACAATATTCGAGCATATTATTACGATAAATAAAAAATTACAAGAAATTATTATGAGAGGATATTGGATGACTGAGATAAGAAGGTAAAAACTCTTTGCATGAGAGTACATATATATTATTTGAACGCTGTAATGAAAATTTGGAATGATGAGCATGTAACAAAATATGAGCAGTTAGTCATGATATTTGTGAAAGATATAATAAATATTAGTGATGAACATTATATAAAAAGTAGTGATACAATGCCTGTTTATCAAATAACATATTGTAAGTGGTATAACTACAATATGTGGCCTAAATATTATGTACACTAGCTCATATTATATGGTATAAATTTATGTCATTCTGTTGAAGTTAATTTTAATGTAAGTTGTTATGATAAGTTCAAATGTTTAATTATTCAAATATTAATGTGATAATTAAATTTTATTATTTAAAATAACTATAATTTGACAATTATAAATATAAAATCATAATTTTCATTTGACAATATAATTTTCATTTAGGATAAGAAAGTCATTTATTATAAACATAAAATGAATATATAATCGCCATAAATATTTTTCTGAGTTTATTATGTAGTTAACTACAGGTTTTGACATGCGTCCCTATCTTATAGGAGCTGCACGAATCAACCCAGGTCCCATTAATAGGGAGTTATTATCAATGCAGGAAAAATATCGATCTGATGCAATATGAAAGAATTCAATAATTTTTTTAAATATATATGTATTATTATATGATTTAGATTATTATAGCAAATTTTGTTATTTATTTAGTTTGACATGTTTAAATTGAATTATAAGGTTGAAAGAAATGTTTTGAGAACAAGAAGGGTAGCATTGAGGAGCACTATAGAGAAATTAATCCAAAAATTGTACCTTATATAAGAGCATCCGGGTTGATAGGAATTGCACGAATTGGAGTAATAAATATTGATTGGAATTTAATTACAACACTCATTGAAAGGTGGGGATCAGAAACTCACACGTTTCACCTCACATGTGGTGAAACCACAATAATACTGCAAGATGTAGGTATTTTGACAGGGTTACCAATTGAAAGTGAACATGTGACTGGAGTAACAAACCTGGATTGTATGACTGTTTGTTATAATTTACTCGGAGCAGTTCCTCCAGCCACAGATGTCCGTGGTGGTAAAATTAAGATGACATGGTTAGATTTTATATTTGGTGATATTCTCGATAATGCAACCCCTAAATTATTACGCTGGCATGCTCGTGTGTGGTTATTAAGATGTCTAGGTGGGATGTTATTTTCTTCAACATCCTCTAGTACGGTACACCTAATATTTTTAGAGAATTTGGAATCAGTTAGGCAATATAGTTGGGGGTCAGCTTGTTTGGCATGGCTGTATAAAGAATTATGTAGGGCAACGCGGCCTGATGCTAAGGGAGTTACAGGATATTTACAACTTCTACAAATGTGGGCATGGGAAAGACTTCTCCAGTTTAGGCCAATACATTTACAACCACTAGAATTAAACAGAATAATACCTCACGGATTCAGGTATCATTATAAATTCACATTTAATTTAAATTTATTATATTATCTTATTATAAAAAAATATGATAAATATTATTTTGAAATTATGTTTATTTAAATAGACCGAACCTCTGGACATAAATATCATCGACATGAGAGATATATAGACATATAGAGAAATATTAGATACATAGAATATTAATGAGGTTCTTATTTAAATTCAATTAAATCATTTAAAAATAATTTTGCATTACATTAAAATTATGACTTAATTTATGACCTTTATTTTTATATTTTTATGTTTTATTTGCAACATAGTTTGAATGGGAACCTTACAGCAATGTCATTGGTCTTATCTCCGAATATTGTACAAGTGGACAATAGAGTTGGATGGCTATTGTTCCACTGATTTGTTTCAACATAATTGAGTGGCACCAACTTGATAGGGTCATGCGCCAATTTGGTTTTGACCAGCCAATTCCATCTCAACCCCTTATACAAGCAATCTGCATACGATAGACCTGCGAGGCCTTCACCATATAAATTGGGTCACTTAATTTGCATTTTTCATAAATATATGGAACATTCGTCATACAAGTGTTGTTACAAGCCAACGACCAAGGCATTCATTGCATAATCGATCTGAATACATGCAATGGTATATACAATGAACTAGATGTTGGATAACTCCAGTTGGTGCATCACGTTCAACGACAATAAGTATTTCACATGCTGTGTATTTTTTATAATTATAATAATAAATTATCATTTTCAAACGGATATATTGTGTTGGAAATATTGCTAACTTTAAAATTTTTTGGGCTGATAGTATTGAAAGAATGTATCATGAATCAGGCAAATCTTCAAATAATAGCCGGATAATGGAAAGCATATTATATGCAGTAGGTTTTGAGGATTGAAATGCAACCGAATATCCACGTCAACCTTGTCTCAATCTCATTAATGTTGCACCTATTGAACAATAATTTGTTGACTTTCGTACTAGAAGACATAGGAGTGGAATGATTGAGAGGCGATTAAGTGTTGATAAAGTATTTTATGATCCAAATGTGTCGCAAATTTCACCACCAATGTCATGGCCTTTTCAAGAAATGGATGTACCCTATAACCAATTTGTGACACAATCTGGTTGCCAAAATTTTTCAACTTTTGAATTCGAGGGCACAAGTTATAGACCAGGTGAAATTAGTGGATCGAGCACCTCACACCCAGAGATACCATTGTCAGTTCTGATTGAACAAACTCCTGGTGCATACATTATTTTAGTGTTTAATACAGAAATTTCATCAACACATGGTGCATTTGAAAATGACTTCATGCAACAATTATTTGAAACACCTAAAGAATCTTATCTGCAAGCAAATTATGGAGCTCAATTATTTTTTGAATTCTATAATGATGTTATTAGTGGTGATAGTGGTTCCATTGGCATACAAAAGGGTAATGCACCACATGTCGAATCGAATGACGTACAAGAGGATAATGTACCACATGGTAGTCAACAACCGCGGTATCTTGCTCGAAATAGAAGGCCCACTAGATGCGGTACAGGATCACATTTAATTAATTAAATTTAATATCGAATTGGTTGGTTTGTTTACTCCCACTAGCACCTCAAAATACTCCTATTTACCTCTAAGATCTCAACCGACACTACATTTTTCAAACGGATCCCAAGCATGTGCAAAGTAACTTCTGCACCACCAATCCCAGAGAAAAAGAGAAAAGATTGATGCCTCCAGGGAATAAGTCCTTCAGAACTGATAAATGAGGGACAACAGTGTCTACCTGGAATGAGTTACCAAGTGATTTATATTTACCGATTCTACTTATTCTACCCCCCCTTGTGTAATTTCTAAAAAAAAATCCAAAAGCATTTCTACATTATTTAGTTCAAGTGGCGTAACTTTATTCCTGCCAACCCACACTAGGTTCCATCTGCGACATTCATTAAGAACAACTTCTGGACATTAAGAGGTGGTTCTCCTTTATAATCCTCAATGGCTTTGTAAATCCTCTCCGTCAATTTAGTACTCCTAATGCAAGTTTGCAAACAATTTAACTGTATTTTTGTGTTCCATGAAGGCCACCATTTCTTGTATAGTTTGTGGGGCAACGGAAGAAGGAAAAAAATCTGTTCTAAATAGGAAGATTATGTACATAGCCCTTTTTTCCTTGCTGCAGTACAATAATATTTAGAGTCAACAAATTGTAGACACACATCGTATAAGAACCAAGGTATAGCATTCCAGTGCTACATTCTCATAATTTGGAATAAGTTGTTCTATGATTTTCAACCTCTGAATCAGAGAAAACTCTAAGTCCAACTAATGAATTTGGGAGAGATTGCATCTCATCATCGACTTTAATCAACTACTCCTTTTCCCTCTACATCATATCTATAAAAACTCCTATTTTTTATGGGTATAGCCTTGTATAAACTGTCATTGACTTCTAGTCACAAATATCGGTATAATGTTGTATCGACATTAAATCCATCATTATAACTGAAAAGTCCTACTTCCAAATCACATCTCCTTTAATGCTTAACAACATATACGCTTACATTTTCTTCACTTACTTTCCTTAATATCTACTCACTCTTTTTGTGACCCATCAATTCCTTTCAACTGAAGCGTATATACAATATTTTAGGCCATCATGAATAGTCAAATAATGCTGATACAAAATATGTAATATGCTTTATACATATAATGCCCTATTAATGCACATCTTATGTATTGGCAATGCATATTGCCCATCCCTAAGCAAGTAATGTTTAAATCACTGCTCTCAATGTCAGCAATTCCTAACGGGTAAACGGAGTGCCACAACTTCCATCTTAACTAGATTTTATTGGTCCACGCCTAGAAATGCCTAAACCTGACTCTGATACTACTAAATGTAACACCCTATACCCAACTAGTTAAAAGACCCGGATACCGGATGTCACACACGGGTTTGGGTCTCTTTGAGAGGATCAACTCTAAGGTTTGACTAAATTCAAAAAGCTTATTAATTTAACGTATTATTTATTTTATAAAAATTTCGAAAAGGTCTCCCCTTATTAATGGCAACTTCCTGTGAAAAAGAATATAAAACATTTTTAAGATCATATAACTACTTTCAGAATCTCAATTAATCAATCACAATTTATATAATTGGCTTCAACATAGAAACTTAGTTCACCGTAATTATAAATATTTACTCATATGCACCATTATATAAATAAGAATTGCATCATCAGGGTTCAGTGTACCTATTAAAATGTGCATAATCATATGAATATAAATTGGTTCGGACTTGAGATATCGATTCTCAAGCTTCCTACGTATCCCATTTAGGGAATCAGAATCACGTAGTTTTTCAATCCCGAGACTCAACATGGTACTTTAAATAAGTAACCATTAAATCTGGTTTAGGCAAGAATATCACATATCACTTTTCAAACACTTACAGATACATAATTATATTGTACAGATTCCTAATTACACTATATTACTCTAGATTGTGTAACATACAGTTAATCACAATACGAATATATGTATTCAATACCAATCAATCCCAATCATAATCAGTTGTAATTAATCATAATTCAAATTAATCACAGTACAAATTCTATAAACTGTTTATTAATATTTGGTAAAATACTTACGTCAACCTTTATTTCTTTATTTAATTCCAATATTTGCCCCTAGTATATCAATTGAAATTTGCACCGAGTTGAATAAACGAAATTTAAACACGGAATCGAGTTCTTGGAACCATACGACCCACCATTTAATACATACATATTTATATATACTTGTGGACCTAGCTCTAAGAGCCATTCAGCCCACAATTTAATACATACATATTTATATACACTTGTGGATCGAGCTCTCGGAACCATTCAGCTCACAATTTAATACATACATATTTATATACACCTGTGAATCGAGCTCTCGGAGCCATCTAGTCCACAACTTAATTTAATTACATACACCGAAAGAGCTCTCGGAGCCATTCAATCCGGTAATCACATTCACGACGCAGTACTGCTAAACTTTCCCAATTGACATGCCAGTCTTATCCCATTACTCCAATTTCTGCCTAATTTTACTAAAGGCAAATATAATATCGTCATTAAATTTCTCAAACTACGAAATCTCCAACTAACTTCAACTCACATAACATATTCACAACGTTTACTATTAGACAACATAAATAATCAAGTATTTTAAAGTATAATACAACATTAAATACCAGCTAAATCAATATTTAGAATAAATTTTACAAATCCAATCCAAATTATTAGTTTTACAGTAAAAATGGTGCACACACCGTTCCTAACTAATTACCAACACCAACTCCATTTTGTCCAGCATAACTAAGTACGATATCAAGTTTTAACACCTCCTCATATTTAAACACGTACCCTGTAATATTTATTGTAAAATTATAGAGTACACACATATCACATTCTATCGTCCCCCGGTATTTAAAATTTTGATATTTAATCTAATCACACTATAAATATTATCCAATTAGCCTTTTCAATTATTTTCGTTAAGTTTATAGTAATTCTGATGTTATCGACTAACTAGTTACTTCAGTATTTTCTACATTTTATTCCTTAACCCATTATTTAACCTAAAGTAAACTTAATTTTAGGAGTTTTATTAGCTAGTTAACTATGCAGATAAAATTTTATAGCCTTTTACCTGATAATTCTCATTTCAACTATCAGTATACTTAGAAATTTCTAAATTTTCTAATCTTAATATACATAGACAAAATCTTAATAATTGGAAATAAATTAATAAATTTACCGAAGTTCTCTAATATCAACTATATCACACCTAAATCTTTTATTTTCTAATTTATAAAGTCATTAGGTCATCTACCTTAAGACTTATTAATCTACTGCTACTTCGATCTAATATATATACATATACACTCTTAACTAATTTAAAATGAGATTCAAGAATAATTATATGGCAATATAGTTATACAAAAATTCATTTTATTCAATATAGACCCGTTACCATAGAGGAAGGAAAATAACAATTGATCAATAGCATCCACTCACATAATCAAATTTAAATTATCACTACAACACTGAAATGCAACTAGATCTTAGATTAACAAAGCTTAACCAACAATTGAATTATTTCAACTAAATCACATAACAAATACACACTCATTTCTAAAATAAAACAAATTCTAAATCAAATTTCAAAATCTTATTCAAATAAAATTTATGGCGAAACACGTGTTTCTCTCTCTTCTGCTCATCACCCCGCTCGTCGGAGCCTTGCCGAAATTTGATCGGAGCTTTGTTGGCATGGGACCGAGACCACCTAGAGACAGCCGACGATGAGACAAGTCTATTGATGTTGGTCACGTGCTCCAGTGCGTCGCCATGTGGTCAGGATCTACTAAAAAACCGCCAGCAATCCCTCACTTCAACCCGCTCACTACCGATAAGAGAGGAGGAATTAAGGGTGCAGGCAAGATCGCCTTACTCTTGAAGATCCATCGGAGCGGCACATCTCGCTGTTAGCCGACATGGGTTGCAAGAGAGAAAGGAAGCCTTCAGTTCTTTGAGAGAAAGACACGACGAAAGAGAAGCCAACGCCTTCAAGAGAGAGAGAGTGACACCGTTGCTGTGGTTGGCGAAGGAAGGAAGCAGCTAGGAGGAAATCGTCGCCGTTGGTCTGCCTCCTTCCTCGATCCCGATCTCTCTGTCCCTCTCTCCTCCCCCCTTCCTTCTTCCTTTTTCCTTTTCTTTTTTTATTCCTTTCTTTTTTTTAATTAAATTTTGTATTTTTGTCCCGAAAATTCTAGGGACTCTAGAATTGTCCCTCACTTATTATTATTACTAACAACTAATTTAATTATTTTATTTATTATTATTATTATTATTATTATTATTATTATAAACCATTTATTTTATTGGATTGTTTCTGAAATCGGATCGATCCAACCATACTATTTGGGTCTTTATGACTCGGGGCATTATATATGCTATCAAGAAAATTAATAATTTTTACATATAAACTAAACAATTTTTTCTACATTCAAAATTAAAACTTACCTTTATTGTAATCAGATATACTTCAAGATAATAATCACCTACAAATAAAATATAAAATTAATGTTAATAATAACTATAATAATAATATAATTTTTACTTAATATAACAAAAATTCTACTGCATAATATCAAATTAAATTATCTTTCTTTTATATATAAAATAGCAATATCGGATACAAATTTAAAGGAATTAAGAGTATAAATTTGTATAAAAAGAAACAAAATTTCAAAAAAAGTGTTGAAAAATAGAGTGAAAGAGTTTGAGAAGAAGAACCAAACGATTAGAATGAGAATTTCAAAGAAAGTGTTGCAAAATAGAGTGAAAGAGTTTGAGAAGAAGAACCAAACGATTAGAATGATAAAATGATGAGTATACAAAGTATTTTCGGGTTTTTAAAATTTAAAGGGTGGTAAACCGGAAAAAGTACCAGATACCGGCGTTGGTGGCAGTCGGATTTCAGCACCACAGCATCAAGGGTGGGCTCCAGCATGCCAAATTTCGGCTCTCCTTTGTGCCGGATTCTGGCACCCTACCAGTCAAAGGGTGATGGGTCCCACAAGTCCAATTCCGACACATAGTACATCTAAATTCCAACACACCAAATTTTCAATTTTTTTTACTGTAGCCTTAGATTTCAAAAATTTTTTTAAAATAATCCTATATTAAAAAAAAAAAAGCTCCCTGTTAGCTATTCAAATTGGAGTAACTACAGAAAATTGATTGTACCAAATTCCTACGAATCGATTCGTGGAATTAATAGGGCTGAAAAATCCCAGTTTGAAGGTATTTTCAGGAGAGACTAGAGCTTCAGGATCTTTGATAAATTGAGATGAGGTAATGGAATCAATGGCAGCACCAAAAGAACTATACAGAAAGATAAAAGCTGCTACGATCTTGCAGCAGCCAATTCCCATATGTCCTTGCTGCTAAGAACTTCTTGAGTGGCTCTAAATTGTTTTATGTTCAATTACGTGTTAGTTGCAATAATTGGATTTCCTGTATTATGCAACTTTCTCTCTTTGTTTGCTTACTTTCCTTAGCTAGGAATACGCAGTTTAAATCATGCATGATATCACCATTAACTAAAGCTTAGTCATAATCAGTATGAAGTTTATCATAAAATGTATGGTTGATATATGGTTGTCGTTAAAATGATAGTTATATAATACTATGACTTTCACAACTAATATGTAATATATATATATATATATATATATATATATATATATATATATATATATATATATATATATATATATATATATATATATATATATATATATATATATATATATATTACATATTAGTTGTGAAAGTCATAGTATAAGTAATAGCCAAAGTCTTCTATTTACAGCTTGATTTATTCAATAAAGTGGCCTTTGGTCCCTTTATACCCCTTAGTCATCGCATGTCAACATTAAAAATATCAATGAATGGAAAAAACAATTATTTGACTAAAGGATTCATGACTCATTTTATTGTAAGAATAAAATTCAGTGTCAATTATATAAGCTATAAAATCAAATATTATCAGCCATAAGCAACACTGATGATGCGTAAATTATCATAATTGGGCTCCATTCCAA
Organism: Excoecaria agallocha; assembly: GCA_037975025.1. Lineage (NCBI taxonomy): Eukaryota > Viridiplantae > Streptophyta > Magnoliopsida > Malpighiales > Euphorbiaceae > Excoecaria > Excoecaria agallocha. The sequence goes on along the minus strand of CM075814.1, from coordinate 4,422,644 downwards.
TAAAATCCAAATCAGGAAAACTATGATGTTTTGATTTCATGGATTCTGATTTTAAATTGATTTTCTACTCATGTCGCGTCTGCCGATTCAAAAAATGGGCATGTGCGCAATTAGAAATTACGTCTGAATTCTCTTGTTTTTAATTCAATCGTGGGAGAACAATTTCCGACTAAAGTCCATAATAGTTCTACTTGGTGCTTTTCAGGCTAAATAATACCCTTCCAAGAAGGCTGTCGGTAGATCCTTCCAGTCCAATCCCTCCAGGCCCACGGTTAATTGCCAACTCTTCAATCACCATGTTAATTCTTACCATATTCCTACATATCGATTCGCGGAATTAACGGGGCTGAAAAAACATCCAATGTGAAGGTATTGCTAATTGGAGACAATACATCATCAATCTTTGATAAACTGAGATGATGCAATTTTTGCAATGGTATCTATGGTAGTATCAGAGTTCAAGTTGTTCGGAACTTGAGTTCGAATCTTGTAAAATTCAAGGTCAAAAAGTTTTACCATAGTAAGTAATACCTGATAACTATAGAAAATATATTCACAAAAGTTCAATCAGGGTGGCCTAACAATATTTAGCATGGCCCAAATCCAAAGATAAAAGAGCAAGACGTAAGCTAGAAGCCAAAATTGGAAGACGTGATCTCCGATCGGACTGATGGAACAGTATATCCTGTCAATCCACTAATACAAGCCAACGCTCATACTCTCCAACTGCTCCCTGTCACATCGCCGCT
>CM075814.1:2872870-3011633 GCA_037975025.1 Excoecaria agallocha | reverse complement strand
TAGCTCTAACTATTTGAATATACAAGTGATGCAAAATGGGTCAATTTCACCCACGGTCACTCAAATTTCATCAAATCACCCAAAAGTAACGGAATTATTTTTTGTGACATAAATGTCACTGAACTTATCACATATTTGCATAAAAGTCATGGTAACCGGATTTCGGCAAGGTCCTTCACCGGAATGATGATGTGGCATGCCATGTCATGTGCCACGTCACACGTGGGACCCGTCATGAAGACACATCAGCTACCACATCATCAAAAATTCAATGTCATGTGCCACGTCACACGTGGGACCCATCATGAAGACACATCAGCCGCCACATCATCAAAAATTTCACATCAGCCGTCACATCACCTATTGAAATAAACAAATGAGAAAATGACACATGTCAAATTGCCATTTGCCTTAACCAAATCCAAATTGGGTCATCCATCCAAAGTGGGTCTTGCTAAGGTGATGGGCTTCTAACCTTATAAACCCATGCCGCTCCCTTTCTTTTTCTAATGTGGGATATTGAAAGCTTGAGAACATGATATTTTCATAGTTTTTCTAGCTTTTTTAACCATTGAATCCATCACATTTTAATGGTCTTTTTTGCTTTAACCATTTCTAATTCTTTCATTGGATGTGTATGTGATGGTTAAAGCCAAAAAAATCATGAAAATGTGATGGATTCAATGGTTAAAAAAGCAAGAAAACCATGAAAGAATAAAGTTTGAGAAAATTATTCTTTTTTCATAGTTTTTCTTGCTTTCTTAACCATTGAATCCATCACATTTTCATGATTTTTTTGGCTTTAACCATCACATACACATCCTACGAAAGAATTAGAAATGGTTAAAGCAAAAAAAACCATGAAAATGTCATGGATTCAATGGTTAAAAAAGCTATAAAAATCATGAAAATATCATGTTCTTAACCTTTTCATATCCCATATTGGAAAGAGAAAGGGAGTGGCATGGGTTTATAAGGTTGGAAGCCCATCACCTTAGCAAGACCCAATTTGGATGAATGACCAAATTTGAATTTGGTTAAGGCAAATTACAATTAGACATGTGTCATTTTCTCATTTGTTTATTTCAACAGGTGATGTGGCGGCTGATGTGGAATTTTTGATGACGTGGCAGCTGATGTGGAATTCATGATTGGTCCCACGTGTGATGTGGCACATGACATGGAATTCTGATGACGTGACAGCTGATGTGTCTTCATGACGGGTCCCACGTTTGATGTGACACATGACGTGGCATGCCACATCATCATTCCGGTGAAGGACCTTGTCGGAATTCGGTTACCATGACTTTTATGCAAATATGTGATAAGTTCAGTGACATTTATGTCACAAAAAATAATTCCGTTACTTTTGGGTGATTTGACGAAAGTTGAGTGACCGTGGGTGAAATCAACCCAATGAAAAATGAGATATAGTTTTTTTTTAACTTTTCCTCTCAATTTTTATTATTTTTGTATATACGATTTTCAATTTATTATATAAATAGTTTTTTTAATTATGCATTTTTGGGGAGGGAGAGAGTTGGATTCAAACTCTGGTCAATTGGAAGAGTATTCAGACTTTCAATTATTTGAATTACATGTGATTCTTATCTATTATAAGTAATTAATAACGAATTAGTCAAAAAGTACTTAGTTAAAATTAAAAATTTACGAGCACGTTTGATTTATTGTATTGTATTAGCTTGTATAGTATTAACTATATAGTATTAGCCTATATAGCATTGTTTGTATAGTATTAGCATGTATTATATTATACAGTGTTTGATAAAAAATTATATTAGCCTGCAATATAGTATGTTGTGTTTTGGTGTATAATGTCGTAATATATTATTTTTTTAAAAATAATAATAGATACAATTAAATTATTTTTATTGTAACTAATTTAGATAAAAAATTATAATTATAAAATACAATTTTTAATACATACATTAATTTTTTATTAAAAAATAAAAAAATTAATGATAAATGACTATATATTATTAGAAAGACCGGCATTCTAAAGTCAAAATTAGATTAAAAAACAAAAAAAAAATCTAACCAATGAATTTGACAAAATATTTGAACAAAAACTGAAAGAATTTATCAATTATAATGTCATTTTTATATAATAGCTATTAGTTATGTATTCAATATTATAAATTTGAAGATTTGGTTGCGGTGTGGTAATAGTGGTGGCGGCGGTGATGGCAATGGCGGTAGTGGCAGTGGGGACGGCATTTGTGGCGGTGGCAACAGTGTGGTGGTGGGGACAGTGGCGGTGGCAGTGAAGGTGGTGGTGGTGGCGGTATGGTGGTAGGGGCGGCGGCGGTGGTAGGGGCGGCGGTGGTGGCAGTGTCGGCAGTGGTGGCGGTGTGGTGGTGGCAGCGGTGGTGTGGTGGTAGGGACGGCCGTGTAGCGGTGGAAGCAATGGTGGCGGTGGCGACGGCCATGACCGTGTGGTGGTGGCGGCAACAATGATGGTGGTGAGGTGGTGTTTAGTATTAATACGATATTTACAGTATTATACAAATTTATAAGTTTGTGATGTATTATTTTATACAATATATGTGAGATAATGAGACGTATGGTGTATTATATTATCTCCATATTAATTTTTTAGAAATTCTTTCAAATACCGTATTTGTATTAACTTGTATTATATTATAATATTTCATGTGCAATACTAAACTAAAGTTTAATGAAAAATTTATAATTAATTTATCACTACATTATATTAAATTTGATAAATTAGAAACAGAATTATGAATAAGAATTTTGAAAAAAAAATGATAATAATATTTGTTAGAGAAGTATTACATTACCAGAGAATATTTGACCTTTTTTTTCTTTTGAATTTAAAAAATATTATAATTAATTTAAGAAGGAGAAAAGTGCTCCTTACTAATTATAAAAAGAGTAGAGCAACTATGGAAAAGGGGAGTACAACCAGGTCTATGTTAAATTTTTCTATCAATCACAAATTGATATTATTAAAATAAAAAAAAATCGAGTAAAACCTCAAGGAAAACACTCAAACAATAAAATTATAAAAATCTCAAATAACTTTCTTTTATTAATCTTTAATCGCATGATTATAATATAAGATAAATACCCCTAATTTTTATTTTATTTTATTTTTCTATACTTTCAAGATAATATATATATATATATATATTTAGTTGTATTTTATATTAAATTCTTTATACCAATATATTTAGTTAATATTTAATTACATTAAATTCTATAGTAATAAGTAATATATACTAAGTATATTAAGTATATAATAAAATATAATATATATTTTAATTAAAATTAAAATTAAAATTAAAATTAAAATTAAAATTAAAATTAAAATTAAAATTAAAATTAAAATTAAAATTAAAATTAAAATTAAAATTAAAATTAAAATTAAAATTAAAATTAAAGAAAAGAAACATAGAAAATTAATTAGGAAAGTAATAAAGAGAGAAAAAAAATTTCAAGCCTTTTTGTGTAATATAACATAGTAGTTATCCTTTTTCAATTGGGAGAAATGGCTGAATTGATAAGCATTTCATAACATATAAAATCTTTTTCTTTGCGTTGATAAAATATAAAATCTAATATTCAGACAAAATAATAATAATAATATGGAAAACATGTTATTTTAAAAGTAAAGAAAATAGAAGAAAAATAGTAAAGAAAATGCATCTAATGTTTCAAATCATATATGTAGACTAAAAAATTTATAATCGGATCATCAAAGTCCAAGTCATTCCTAACTGATAATAACCCATGTAATACGTGGTCAAATAGTTTATATAAACTTCTAGTCCATTATAAATCCAGCTATGCTTTTTAATATAAGATAAATACCCCTAGTTTTTATTTTATTTTTTTTATACTTTCAAGATATATATATATATATATATATATATATATATATATATATATATATATATATATATATATATATTTTTTTTTTTTTTTTTTTTTTTGCACATGTATTTAAATGAATCGATAAGCAATTTCATAACATATAAAATATTTTTCTTTGTGTTAATAAAATATAAAATCTAATATTCAGACAAAAAAAATAATAATGTAGAAAACATGTTATGTTAAAAGTATAGAAAATAGAAGAAAAATAGTAAAGAAAATGTATTAACGTCTCAAATCATATAAATGCACGATCATCAAAGTCCAAGTCATTCCTAATTGATAATAACCCATGTAATACGTGGTCAAGAAGTTTTAGATAACTTCTAGTCCATTTTAAAGTGAAGTGACTACCCGACAGTACTTTTGTGGAAAGAATTATTAATATTTTTTTCTAGAATCAATTTCTCGTGTAGTTACTAAACTTATGATTAATTTTATAGTTTTTCTTACTTTTTTAACTATTGAATTCATCACATACACATCATTATGTGATAAATTTAATGGTTAAAAAAATATAAAAAACCATGAAATAATAATCTTCTCAAGCTTTACACCCCTTTTCATATCCCACGTCGGAAAGAAAAAGGAAAAATCATCGGTTTATAAGCTTGGATTCAAGTTCCTTCAGCAAGATAGGTATTAGGATGGATGACCTAATTTTAATTTGGTAAAGGCTAATGGGTGTTTGACATGTATTCTTTTCCTATTTGTTTATTTCAATAGGTGGGGTCGGCTGATGTAGCATCTTTTGGTGATGTGGGATATGACTTGGCATGCCACGTGTATCCATGTTACTGATGTGGCATACCACATTAGTATTCTGGCAAGTGACTGCTGATGTGACGTGCCATGTCAGCACTCCGATAAAGATTATTGCTGAAAACCGGTCAAAATGATTTTTCTGTAAAAAGTTGATAAGTTCAATGACATTTAAGTCATGAAAAGTAAATCAGTTTACTTTTTGGCGATTAAACTTAAATTCAGTGACCATGGATGAAATTAACTATTTTTTTCTATCCTGACTCTACTGTTTAACGTGATTGCAAATCGACTCTGCTTAATTAATTACTTGCAAATTTCGTTTATGTTGTAATGGATTGTGTTATAAGATGCGGCATACAAAATAATTTCAGGTTCATCTCATTTATAAGCTTTATTATATATCATTTATAATACAGGTATTCCAGGAAAAATACCTGCTTCCAATTCCAACTCTATATAATAAAGCTTAATGATTTATGGCATTATGGATACTTCCCCAGCGTCAACAAAACAATGTTTGATAACCGTTCCTTCGTGCATTGATTTAATACTCTATCAAAACTATAAAATTTTTGCTTGATTAATTATTTGATTTTTATCAATTTTTAGATATTGATAGCGGTTTAATTTAGGATTTTCTCTATATAGAACATTTCTTCTCTCTGGTAGCTGTATTCAGTTTGGCTATATTTTTCTTTGCCTTTTGTTCTTGGTCATGTGTGGCTAAAAAATAAGTTTTTTATAGGTGGCAAATATATCACACCATAGACGAGTTAAAATATTGGAAATTATAAATTGATTTAATAGAGTTGGATCATGCTCCAAATATGTAATTATTAAATGTGTTAAATCACAAATTGCTTAAATTTTATAACCTTTTTTTTTAATTTTTGTGTTGTTTCATTAAACATAAAAAAAATGCATGTATAATTTATAAAAATAATTATTTTTATGTTTAAATTATATAAAAAAATTATATATGAAATCACCAATAATATAAATGAGTTAATCATATGGATCACGTCATGAATTTTGTCACTTTACTTGTACTATATACAAGTTTGAATTTCAGGGAACACAGGAACAACAACAATGTTTATAAAGAGACAATAAAATAAATTTGCTGAAATATTTTTCCATAAATTTGCATCTCTCTCCTTATAATTTGTAAACTATATATATATATGAAAAGAATCAATTGGCATCTTTGGTTCACAAATGAATCTCTCATAGACTTGCAGTTGACCATCTTATATTCATCATGCATTGCTAATCTTAAAAAAATTTATTTATTTCAATGCAATTCCTTCATCAATCATTAATACTCCACTTATTTCCTAAATTTATTTATCTTCTATGGTTCACTTGCTATGCTTTACTTTCAACAAATTTAAAACTAGTTTTTTTTTTTAATCTGGTTTTTGTGGACATGAGCTGTCAAGATATATATGATTGTAAGCAGAATTATAGGATGATTGATTGTAGTAATCGGGTAGTTTTAGAAGTTTTCTTTATATAGAACTCTTGCCTTATATAGGACTTTTGTTTTAGGATGTAAAATGCTGTATATATCTCTTCCTTTGCTTGATATATAAAATATACGTTGAATATTGTTTGACATGGTATCAGAGCCATACCAGTTCAAGAAAAAACGTGGAAGGCTAGAATGGCCAACCCGAACTCTATTGTCACAACCTCTAACCCAACACAACCGATTATCATCCATCAAGATACCTCTCCTTTTTCAACTAGTATTATTCTAGATGAAACGAACTATCCATTATGGTCTCAGCTTATGGAGATGCGTATTGGAGCACTCAACAAATACGGATTCCTTACTGGAGAGTCGAAAAAACCCTCACCTGAAGATCCCACTCATGCAACGTGGGTTACTGAAAATCAAAGAGTAAAGAGCTGGCTTATTGATTCAATGAGTCCAGGATTGATGCAACGATTTATACGATTGTCAACAGCTAAAGAGATATGGGAGGCTGTGTCTAAAACCTTTTATGATGGATCAGACGAAACTCGCTTGTTTGAATTGAATCAACGATCTTTCTCTACCAAACAGGATGGTAGACCTTTATCAATATATTACAATGAAGTTGTTGCTATATTTCAGGAAATTGACCACAGAGCTGTCTCTCAAGAAGGAACGGTTGAAGGAGTGGTTCATTTACATTCAACAATGGCCAGGCTTCGAGTCCACATCTTCCTAAGTGGACTGGATTCTGAGTTTGATCAAGTTCGTGGGGAGATTCTACGAAGGGACTCAAAATTAGATCTGGAAAGCACATATGCTTATGTATGAAGAGAGCATCAACAACGACAGACCATGGGAGGTTTTCAAAGTCATCAGTCTGAACACTCAGCTATGATGACTAAGCAGATCCGAAAGCAAAATGGAAAGCCTAACAATTTTACATGCAGTCACTGCGGTAAAAAAGGCCATTCCAAGCAAAGATATTTTGAGATTGTTGGTTATCCTGAATGGTGGGATTTTTCAAAGAAGCCGATAAAGAAGATTGCTGGAAAGGCGTTGACAACTATTTCAGATGAATCTCTCACTGAAGTTCCAAAACAACTTACAGCAAATATTGCTCACTCAGGTATTTGTGGTAATGCACATATTGTTTCTGCAAATTCTAGGAGTAATACTTGGATTATTGATAGTGGTGCATCTGACCATATGATTCGAAATTCTGATCAGGTTAATATTTTTTCTCCATCATCCCAGTCTGTTATGTCTACCGCTAATGGAGATACTTGTTCTATTCTAGGGGAAGGATCAGTTGCCTTGTCTAAGAAACTAACGTTAAAATCTGTTTTAGTTGTCCCTTCTCTTAAACATAATCTTTTATCCGTTGGCCAAATCACTTCTAATCTTAATTGTACTGTAACTTTTTGGCCTAATTCTTGTGTTTTCCAGGATATCCAGACCAAGAAGATTCTTGGTTATGGTGTTAAAAGAGGCAAACTCTATTATTTGGAATTAATAAAACCGGCAGAACCAGAGTCCACTCATACCTGTCATGTAAGCAGTGCAGAAAACAATCAGGCATCAGTATGGTTATGGCATCGCCGATTGGGTCACCTTTCATTCGGCTATCTTAAAAAACTGAAACCACACCTGTTTGCAAAGTTGAATGTTTCATATCTTCATTGTAGTATTTGTGAACTAGCAAAAAGCCATCGTGTTTCTTATTTACCAAGTTTGAATAAAAGCTTAGAACCTTTTGCTGTTATACATTCAGATATATGGGGTCCTGCAAAATTTAATTCATTCTCTAATGCTCGTTTTTTTGTAACCTTTATTGATGAATGCACACGAATGACATGGGTTTCTTTACTTCGAAAAAAGGGTGATATTGATTCTGTCTTCAAGGAGTTTTATTCCATGGTTAGAACTCAGTATCAAAAGTCTATTCAGGTGTGGCAAACTGATAATGCTGCTGAATTTATGGGTACATCTCTTAGCACATTCTTAAACCAACAGGGAATTCGTCACCAAACCTCCTGCACTTACACCCCACAACAGAATGGCCTAGCAGAACGAAAGAATAGATAAATTCTGGAAGTAGTCCGTGCCTCACTATTTGATATGCATTTGCCTAAACAATATTGGGCAGAAGCAGTCAAATCTGTTGTCTATCTTATCAACCGAACACCATCCCGTGTTATTAATTTTCAAACTCCCCAACAGAAATTGCAGTCCTTGTTATCTATTCCTCATATTCCTAACCTTGAACCCCGGATCTTTGGTTGTACCACTTATGTTCATATTCCAAAAGTTTTGAGAAGTAAATTAGACCCCTGTGCTAAGAAATATGTCTTCATTGGATATTCTGATTATCAAAAAGGATACCGGTGTTATGATCCACATGCTCGTAAAGTTCATGTCACATTGGATGTTTCTTTTCAGGAGACTGAGCCATATTATTCAGGGGGAGCTTCTACTTCTCCTCTTCAGGGGGAGATTTTGGGAGAAGAGGATAAAGAAGTAAGCAGGATGAGTTTAACGTCTTCTAATAAGGATGTTTCAGCAAAGGTGGAATACATCAATGAAAGATTTCCAAATGAAATTGATGAGGGTCAATGCGGGGGTCAAGACACTTTCGTACATGAACCTCTTGGACATGAACTTGATAAGGGTCAATGGAGTGGATCTTGCGGCATCAGTGGTGAACATGAAGAAAACGTTGAAGACAGAACTGAAGACAATTTCGAGAATATAATAGAGTTGCCAATTTTAACGCCAATAACTAAAGAATCAAGTCAGAATATCTCAGCTTCTTGTCCAGATACAAACCCTCAGGTAATCTTGTCTCCTAGTCTTGTCATGTCTGAACATTCTCAGTCAAATGAACTTATTGTTTCTCCTGAAAACTTACCTTCTAGATATCCAAAAAGAGTCAATAGAGGGGTAAAAATGAAACAGTATGAACCCGATCCTAAGGCAAACGTGAAATATCCTATAAACAATTTTGTCTCCACTCATAGATTGTCAAAGTCATATGCACTTGCTATTAATCAATTATCCAGTATTTCTATTCCTAGTAGTGTGCAGGAAGCATTAGCAGATCACAGGTGGAAGACAGCTGTAATACCCCTCCATGTACCCTAGAAGAATTTTCATTAATTAATTATTATTATTCATGGTTAAATAAGTTTAATTTCATGTGGAAGGACCTAATTGAAAAACTAAAGTAAAAGAATTGGGGTAAGAATAGAAATAAAGAAAGTTCAAAGACTTATTGGCAAAAGTGAGGTTTAAGTGACATGTGGGCCAATAGTTGAGAAAGGGAAGGAGATATTTTGATGGAGGGTGGCCGGCCAAGTCTCTTGGTTTTTCACTCTCCATCTTCATCTTCTCTAACTTCTCTCTCTCTCATCCTCTCTCTCTCTAAGAATTATTTGTGTTGGGATAAAAAAAAAGAAAAGAGAGAAGTTTTACTTGGATTTTTGTGGTAAGATGATTTTATTATTCTTTTATGTGTATGATTCATAGATTAGTTGTTGGTTTCTTAGAGGTGTCTTATGTGTATAGAAGGTGAAGCAAGCAAAGGAAAGGGAAAAGAAACTCTTCAAGGTTGAAGAAAAGAAAGCTCAAATAAGGTATGGGAACTTAGGGTTTTCTTTGTGTGTAAAGTCTTGTGATTTGTCATGAGAGAGGTCTTGAGTGTCTCTCTCATGTATTTTGTGGATGATTATAAGCTTGAAGATGGATTAGAGTTGATAAAATGCATGTTTGAGTTGAAAATACGAAAACTGTCTTAAAGATCACTTGACCAGTCTGTATACTTTTGCTCATATCTTGAGCTATAGTTATTCAAATGATGAAATTCCAATTGGTATGGAAACTAGACTTGTGAACCTTGATTTTGTTAGAAGAGACCAAAACCTGATTCTCACTGCATGATAGTGAAAATCGGGATTGATTTCTGATTGTGATTGAAAATATGCCCTTATGAACAGCCTGTGTTTTTATAGAATATCTCAAGATTTACAAGTCCTATTGAAATGATTTTTGATGTTTTGAAAACTAGAAATGTAAACCTAAAATTTTGTAGAAGATAGTGTTTTCTGAAAAATCCGGTTGGTATGTCGAAATTGAGATGCAATCTGAGTTTGTACATTAATTTACAGGATTTTTGAACAATAATCACTTCAAGGCGGTTGCCCCGTCGTTTTATGTCGCGAGCGCGACATTAAACCGAAGCCTTGTGTCGCGAGAGTGACTTATGCCGCGAGCGCGACATCAAGAAATGCTCATATAGGCCATTGCCGTCTGTCGCGAGCGCGACTTGAAAGAGTGATTCAAAGCCATCGCTGTCTGTCGCGAGCGCGATTATTACCGCGAGCGCGACAAGCGTCGCAAGCGCGACAATCGTCGCGACCGCGACAATAAGCCTTTGTTTTCTATTTTTAATATTTGTATTTTATGACTCTAATTGAGCTTTAAACGTGCCTAAGTCATCATAAGTTGTAATGTATAGCGAGAAACCCTTTCAAAGTTCAAGAGATTATTATTCAATTATAAGGTAAGTTCCATTACCTTAAATGAGATGTTGCATATGATACTTTTTTACTATATGATTGATTTTATATTATGGAATAGCAATATATGATAGAGAAATATCATGCATTCATTAATGCTATAGTTGTATATGTTAATACAATTTCACAAAATATGAAAAGTAATTGAATTAAGCCTGCACTTAAAGACTTGGTCGTGGATAGATAGGCATGCCTATAGGGTTATAGTTGCAGCTGCTATAGTCTGACTCTCATGAGTCCACAGTTGTCTCTATATGAGACCATAGTTTTGACCCAAAGGGTCCACAGATTTAATACCTTCGGGTATTCACAGATTTGATACCTTTGGTATCCACAGTACCCGTTATCCACTCCCACAGGAAATTAAGCAGGCAAATGAATAAGATAAATGGAATATGTATACGGTTGATAATTTATATTAAATGATCCATTGATTTAATCAATCTTCTAATATGTTGTGCATATACTTTATAATTGCATACTTGTGAATAATATTCATGTGCATATATTAGTTGTTCCCCACTAAGCTTTATAGCTTAGCACGGGTGTTCATCCGTGTAGGTCCGCAGGGTAGGAAGTTTGGTCAGGGACAAGGTCCACAATCTTATCAGCCAGCATCAATTTAGGAAGAGTGCATTGAAGTATGTAACTTAATTATGTCTTTTGGTAGTTAAAGATAAATTCATATGTAAAGGCATGTAATTATTAAGTCTATGTATGTAATATCCTATAGTATAGCAAGTATGACTCTCAATATGATATGAATAATATAGCATGATGATGTGTGTATGCACATATATGCATAGATGACTAATGATTCATAATGACTTAACAAAGATAATTGTATAGATAAAAGTAATTAGTAACAGTAATTAGGATTATCTAGTAAAGTGTTTACATTTTTGGTATCAGAGCGCCTTGGTTTAGGCGGTTCTGGCCAATAGGCAATTTCAAAGGTCATAGATATATAGAAGTATGTTGATGTTGGCTGATTGTGGTTGTTCCTGTGTTTCTTAATATAGTTCGGGATGGAAGGTCATTTTGATAGAGTAGATGAGTCGGCTGAGAGTAATTTACCGGCTCAATCGAATCCTTCTCAGCCCGACACCTCCACATCTTCGAGAGGCGGTTCAGCTGCTGCCAATGCTGGGGAAGCTTTGTTAAAAATTTCCCAGGACATGGCTCAGATCTTACAAAGAATGACTGCACCCAAGGCTCCTATTTCTGAACTTAGAAAGCATGGTGCGGAAGAATTCTTAGGCTCTACGTGGGAAGAGTCTGAGAAAGCCGAGTTATGGCTTGAAAGATTGGAGAAAGTGTTCACAGAGATTCAATGCCCCGCCAATCAGAAGGTAGCTTGTGCTGTGTCCTTGCTTCAAGGAGCAGCTTATGACTGGTGGAAGCTAGTCCAAACTCAACCCCAGCTACCTGAAATTCTCACTTGGGATTTCTTTATTGCTGAATTCAAAAAGAGATATGTAACAGAGGCGTATAAAGATGAGAAGCTGAAACAATTTTTGAATCTAAGGCAAAGAGGTATGTCAGTGGCTGAGTACGAGGCAAAATTCAGTCGCTTGAGTAAGTATGCACCGAGGCCTATGTTAACTGGGACTTTCCAATGTCGCCAGTTTCAAGAAGGACTGAATGATCATATCCGGGATCATTTGATAGGCCCTATTTCTCTGCATCCTGTGGATTATCATCAATTAGTGCAAGCAGCTATTCGAGTTGAAAAAGAAGAAAATGTGAAAAGAGAAAGAGAGCAAAGAAGAAGAAGTTTTTCTCGGGGTGGTTCTTCCTCGGGGAAAAGAACAAGAGCACAACAAGGAGAGCAATCTATAGAATCTGGGAATCGCCCTGTTTCTATAGGTAGACAGCAAGGGACTATTAATTCAGGGAGAGCTAGTAGAGGTGCTGCTTCAGGACAGGGTAGAGGACAAGCTCCAGAGTGCACCTATTGTTTCAGGCGGCATTGGGGCACCTGTAGGATGCTTACAGGTGGATGTTTCAGGTGTGGCAGTACGGAGCACTTTATGGCTAATTGTCCTCTGACACAAGAACAGGCTTCCAGTCAACAGAGTAATCGAGGGGCTTCTCAAGCACCTTCACTTGGCAGAGGTCGGGGTAGAGGTAGAAGTGGGTCGGGCCAGTTTAGGGCCCAGTCCAAGAATGCATCTGAGACGGTGGATCGACCCTTTACTTCGACACCTTCTGCTAGAGCTTATGCAATGAAGGGACGGGAAGAGGCTGATGCTCCTGATATCATAGCTGGTACATTCTCCCTCTTTGATACTGATGTATATGTGCTTATAGACCCAGGATCTACACATTCGTATATTTGTAATGGGGAATTGGGTAGAAATGTATCTGTCATTGATCATTTGAACTATGATATATGTGTGATTAGTCCTTTGGGCCATAGTATACATGTTAATAAAGTTTATAGAAATTGCCCAATTAGAGTTCAAAAGAGAGAGTTTCCAGCTGATTTAATAGTGTTACCTTTTCACGAATTTGATGTAATCCTGGGTATGGACTGGTTATCTAAGTATCAGGCCATAGTAGATTGTAAAGCTAAAACGGTAATTGTTAAGGAAGATGGGGGAGTTGAGACATTGATTAAGGGTAGTAAGTCTAAACCCTTAACCAATGTCATTTCTGCAATGAAAGCAAAAAGATTCCTTAGGAAGGGATGTGAAGCGTACCTGGCTTTAGTTCTTGATTCGAAAAGAGAGACAGTTAGTCTTCAGGACATTCCAGTGATCAATGAATTTCCTGATGTTTTTCCTGAAAAACTTCCTGGGTTGCCACCGAAAAGAGAAGTTGAGTTATCAATTGAGGTTGTACCTGGTACAGCTCCTGTTTCCAGAGCACCTTATAGAATGGCACCAACAGAATTAAAGGAGTTAAAGGTTCAGTTGCAAGAGTTGTTAGACAAAGGCTTTATCAAGCCTAGTGTATCACCCTGGGGTGCGCCGGTACTGTTTGTTAAAAAGAAGGATGGCACTCTGAGAATGTGTATCGATTACAGACAGCTTAACAAGGTAACTGTGAAGAACAAGTATCCTTTACCTCGGATTGATGATCTTTTTGATCAGTTACGAGGTGCATGAATGTTTTCTAAAATTGATCTGAGAGCGGGGTATTATCAACTTCAAGTTAAAGACATGGATGTCCAGAAGACTGCATTTAGGACTCGATATGGACATTACGAATTTTTGGTAATGCCTTTCGGGTTGACTAATGCACCAGCTGCTTTCATGGATTTGATGAATAGGGTGTTCAGACCCTATTTAGATCAATTTGTTGTGGTATTCATAGATGATATTTTGGTTTATTCTCGTGATGAAGCGAAGCATGCAGAACATCTGAGAATAGTACTATAGACCTTGAGGGAGCAACAATTGTATGCAAAGTTAAGCAAGTGCGAATTCTGGCTTAAAGAAGTTGCTTTCCTTGGACACGTGGTGTCTTCTGAAGGCATCAGAGTGGATCCTAAAAAGATTGAGGCAATAGTAAATTGGAAACCGCCTAGAAATGTACCAGAAGTCCGAAGTTTCTTGGGCTTAGCCGGTTATTATAGACGGTTTGTGAAAGGATTTTCAGTTATTGCCTCTCCACTCACTAGATTATTACGAAAAGAAGCTAAATTTGAGTGGACAGATCGTTGTCAAGCCAGTTTTGATCAGTTAAAAGAGATGTTAACTCAAGCTCCAGTTCTTACTCAACCAGTAGCGGATAAGGAATATGCCATGTACAGTGATGCATCGAGAAATGGATTGGGTTGTGTTCTGATGCAAGAGGGTAAGGTAGTTGCCTATGCTTCAAGACAATTAAAGCCTCATGAACAGAATTATCCGACTCATGATCTAGAGCTAGCCGCGATTGTGTTTGCTTTAAAGATATGGCGGTATTATCTTTATGGTGAGAAATGCAGGATCTTTACTGATCACAAGAGTCTTAAATACTTGCTTACTCAGCGAGATCTTAATTTAAGACAACGCAGGTGGCTAGAATTGTTCAAGGACTATGATTGTATAGTCGACTATCATCCAGGAAAAGCAAATGTGGTAGCTGATGCTTTGAGTCGAAAAATGATGGCAACTTTATTATTACAAGACTGTAAATGGAAGTTTTCTTCTGATGGAGCTTTGTTAGCCCAATTACGAGCTCGTCCTAGCCTAAGACAGACAGTGATAGATGCACAAGCAGATGATGTAAAGTTGCAACAGTTGATTCATTCAGTTGGGTTAGGAGGTCCGATAGAATACTCTGTTGGAAGTGACGGTGGTCTTTATTATCGGAATCGTCTGTGTGTACCAGATGTTAAAGAGTTAAAGGAGACTTTATTGCACGAAGCTCATAGTACAGTATTCACCATGCATCCAGGTGGCAACAAGATGTATAGAGATTTGAAGCAGTTTTATTGGTGGCCGGGAATGAAAAGAGATGTAACTGATTATGTCTCCAAGTGCCTAACATGTCAACAAGTAAAAGCAGAACATCAACTTCCTTCGGGATTGTTAAATCCTCTTCCCATTCCTCAATGGAAGTGGGACAATGTCATGATGGACTTCGTTACAGGTTTGCCAACTACCCAAAGAAAACATGATGCAGTGTGGGTCATAGTAGATAGACTGATAAAGGTGGCTCACTTTATACCAATTCGAACCAATTATTCAATGGATAGATTGGCTGAATTGTACATAGATCAAATTATTAGATTGCATGGGGTGCCTAGTTCAATTGTTTCGGATCGGGATCCAAGGTTCACTTCCAGATTTTGGAAGAGTTTACAGCAAGCCTTAGGCACAAAGCTTCTTCTTAGTACTGCATTTCATCCTCAGACCGATGGACAGTCAGAAAGGGTTATACAAGTATTAGAAGATATGTTAAGGGGCTGTGTGCTAGATTTTCCAGGAAGCTGGGATAGATATGTTACACTGATGGAGTTTGCATACAATAATGGCTACCAAACTAGCATTGGTATGCCACCTTATGAAGCGCTCTATGGTCGGAAATGTAGAACTCCTTCCTGTTGGACGGAGTTAACTGAAAGCAAGTTGACTGGTCCTGATATTGTTAAAGACACTGAAGAGAAGATTCAACTTGTTAAACAGAGATTGAAGGAAGCCAGTGACAGGCAGAGATCTTATGCCAACTTAAAAAGGAAAGATATTGAATATCAGGTTGGCGATAAAGTGTTTTTGAAGGTATCCCCATGGAGAAAGGTATTACGGTTTGGAAAGAAAGGAAAGCTTAGCCCACGGTTTATAGGTCCTTATAGGATCTTGGGTCGGATTGGACCGGTAGCATACCGTTTGGAGCTTCCCAGTGAGCTATCAAAATTGCATAATGTTTTTCATGTTTCAATGCTCCGGCGGTATCGATCTGACGAGTCACACATCATACCAGTGCAAGATGTTAGTGTCAAATCTGATTATACGTATGATGAAGAACCTAAACAGATACTGGCTAAAGAAGTTAAACAGTTGCGAAACAAAGAGATTCCTTTAGTCAAAGTCTTATGGCAACACCACGGTGTGCAAGAAGCGACTTGGAAACCTGAAGAAGTTATGCGGGCTCAGTACCCACAACTTTTTAATACAGGTATGAATTTCGAGGACGAAATTCTTTTAGGGGGAGAGAGTTGTAATACCCCTCCATGTACCCTAGAAGAATTTTCATTAATTAATTATTATTATTCATGGTTAAATAAGTTTAATTTCATGTGGAAGGACCTAATTGAAAAACTAAAGTAAAAGAATTGGGGTAAGAATAGAAATAAAGAAAGTTCAAAGACTTATTGGCAAAAGTGAGGTTTAAGTGACATGTGGGCCAATAGTTGAGAAAGGGAAGGAGATATTTTGATGGAGGATGGCCGGCCAAGTCTCTTGGTTTTTCACTCTCCATCTTCATCTTCTCTAACTTCTCTCTCTCTCATCCTCTCTCTCTCTAAGAATTATTTGTGTTGGGATAAAAAAAAAAGAAAAGAGAGAAGTTTTACTTGGATTTTTGTGGTAAGATGATTTTATTATTCTTTTATGTGTATGATTCATAGATTAGTTGTTGGTTCTTAGAGGTGTTTTATGTGTATAGAAGGTGAAGCAAGCAAAGGAAAGGGAAAAGAAACTCTTCAAGGTTGAAGAAGAGAAAGCTCAAATAAGGTATGGGAACTTAGGGTTTTCTTTGTGTGTAAAGTCTTGTGATTTGTCATGAGAGAGGTCTTGAGTGTCTCTCTCATGTATTTTGTGGATGATTATAAGCTTGAAGATGGATTAGAGTTGATAAAATGCATGTTTGAGTTGAAAATACGAAAACTGTCTTAAAGATCACTTGACCAGTCTGTATACTTTTGCTCATATCTTGAGCTATAGTTATTCAAATGATGAAATTCCAATTGGTATGGAAACTAGACTTTTGAACCTTGATTTTGTTAGAAGAGACCAAAACCTGATTCTCACTGCATGATAGTGAAAATCGGGATTGATTTTTGATTGTGATTGAAAATATGCCCTTATGAACAGCCTGTGGTTTTTATAGAATATCTCAAGATTTACAAGTCCTATTGAAATGATTTTTGATGTTTTGAAAACTAGAAATGTAAACCTAAAACTTTGTAGAAGATAGTGTTTTCTGAAAAATCCGGTTGGTATGTCGAAATTGAGATGCAATCTGAGTTTGTACATTAATTTACAGGATTTTTGAACAATAATCACTTCAAGGCGGTTGCCCCATCGTTTTATGTCGCGAGCGCGACATTAAACCGAAGCCTTGTGTCGCGAGCGCGACTTATGCCGCGAGCGCGACATCAAGAAATGCTCATATAGGCCATTGCCGTCTGTCGCGAGCGCGACTTGAAAGAGTGATTCAAAGCCATCGCTGTCTGTCGTGAGCGCGATTATTACCGCGAGCTCGACAAGCGTCGCGAGCGCTACAATCGTCGCGACCGCGACAATAAGCCTTTGTTTTCTATTTTTAATATTTGTATTTTATGAATCTAATTGAGCTTTAAACGTGCCTAAGTCATCATAAGTTGTAATGTCTAGCGAGAAACCCTTTCAAAGTTCAAGAGATTATTATTCAATTATAAGGTAAGTTCCATTACCTTAAATGAGATGTTGCATATGATACTTCTTTACTATATGATTGATTTTATATTATGGAATAGCAATATATGATAGAGAAATATCTTGCATTCATTAATGCTATAGTTGTATATGTTAATACAATTTCACAAAATATGAAAAGTAATTGAATTAAGCCTGCACTTAAAGACTTGGTCGTGGATAGATAGGCATGCCTATAGGGTTATAGTTGCAGCTGCTATAGTCTGACTCTCATGAGTCCACAGTTGTCTCTATATGAGACCATAGTTCTGACCCAATGGGTCTACAGATTTAATACCTTCGGGTATTCACAGATTTGATACCTTTGGTATCCACAGTACCCGTTATCCACTCCCACAGGAAATTGAGCAGGCAAATGAATAAGATAAATGGAATATGTATACAGTTGATAATTTATATTAAATGATCCATTGATTTAATCAATCTTCTAATATGTTGTGCATACACTTTATAATTGCATACTTGTGAATAATATTCATGTGCATATATTAGTTGTTCCCCACTAAGCTTTATAGCTTAGCACGGGTGTTCATCCGTGTAGGTCCGCAGGGTAGGAAGTTTGGTCAGGGACAAGGTCCACAATCTTCTCAGCCAGCGTCATTTTAGGAAAAGTGAACTGAAGTATGTAACTTATTTGTGTCTTTTTGGTAGTTAAAGATAAATTCATATGTAAAGGCATGTAATTATTAAGTCTATGTATGTAATATCCTATAGTATAGCAAGTATGACTCTCAATATGATATGAATAATATAGCATGATGATGTGTGTATGCACATATATGCATAGATGACTAATGATTCATAATGACTTAACAAAGATAATTGTATAGATAAAAGTAATTAGTAACAGTAATTAGGATTATCTAGTAAAGTGTTTACATTTTTGGTATCAGAGCGCCTTGGTTTAGGCGGTTCTGGCCAATAGGCAATTTCAAAGGTCATAGATATATAGAAGTATGTTGATGTTGGCTGATTGTGGTTGTTCCTGTGTTTCTTAATATAGTTCGGGATGGAAGGTCATTTTGATAGAGTAGATGAGTCGGCTGAGAGTAATTTACCGGCTCAATCGAATCCTTCTCAGCCCGACACCTCCACATCTTCGAGAGGCGGTTCAGCTGCTGCCAATGCTGGGGAAGCTTTGTTAAAAATTTCCCAGGACATGGCTCAGATCTTACAAAGAATGACTGCACCCAAGGCTCCTATTTCTGAACTTAGAAAGCATGGTGCGGAAGAATTCTTAGGCTCTACGTGGGAAGAGTCTGAGAAAGCCGAGTTATGGCTTGAAAGATTGGAGAAAGTGTTCACAGAGATTCAATGCCCCGCCAATCAGAAGGTAGCTTGTGCTGTGTCCTTGCTTCAAGGAGCAGCTTATGACTGGTGGAAGCTAGTCCAAACTCAACCCCAGCTACCTGAAATTCTCACTTGGGATTTCTTTATTGCTGAATTCAAAAAGAGATATGTAACAGAGGCGTATAAAGATGAGAAGCTGAAACAATTTTTGAATCTAAGGCAAAGAGGTATGTCAGTGGCTGAGTACGAGGCAAAATTCAGTCGCTTGAGTAAGTATGCACCGAGGCCTATGTTAACTGGGACTTTCCAATGTCGCCAGTTTCAAGAAGGACTGAATGATCATATCCGGGATCATTTGATAGGCCCTATTTCTCTGCATCCTGTGGATTATCATCAATTAGTGCAAGCAGCTATTCGAGTTGAAAAAGAAGAAAATGTGAAAAGAGAAAGAGAGCAAAGAAGAAGAAGTTTTTCTCGGGGTGGTTCTTCCTCGGGGAAAAGAACAAGAGCACAACAAGGAGAGCAATCTATAGAATCTGGGAATCGCCCTGTTTCTATAGGTAGACAGCAAGGGACTATTAATTCAGGGAGAGCTAGTAGAGGTGCTGCTTCAGGACAGGGTAGAGGACAAGCTCCAGAGTGCACCTATTGTTTCAGGCGGCATTGGGGCACCTGTAGGATGCTTACAGGTGGATGTTTCAGGTGTGGCAGTACGGAGCACTTTATGGCTAATTGTCCTCTGACACAAGAACAGGCTTCCAGTCAACAGAGTAATCGAGGGGCTTCTCAAGCACCTTCACTTGGCAGAGGTCGGGGTAGAGGTAGAAGTGGGTCGGGCCAGTTTAGGGCCCAGTCCAAGAATGCATCTGAGACGGTGGATCGACCCTTTACTTCGACACCTTCTGCTAGAGCTTATGCAATGAAGGGACGGGAAGAGGCTGATGCTCCTGATATCATAGCTGGTACATTCTCCCTCTTTGATACTGATGTATATGTGCTTATAGACCCAGGATCTACACATTCGTATATTTGTAATGGGGAATTGGGTAGAAATGTATCTGTCATTGATCATTTGAACTATGATATATGTGTGATTAGTCCTTTGGGCCATAGTATACATGTTAATAAAGTTTATAGAAATTGCCCAATTAGAGTTCAAAAGAGAGAGTTTCCAGCTGATTTAATAGTGTTACCTTTTCACGAATTTGATGTAATCCTGGGTATGGACTGGTTATCTAAGTATCAGGCCATAGTAGATTGTAAAGCTAAAACGGTAATTGTTAAGGAAGATGGGGGAGTTGAGACATTGATTAAGGGTAGTAAGTCTAAACCCTTAACCAATGTCATTTCTGCAATGAAAGCAAAAAGATTCCTTAGGAAGGGATGTGAAGCGTACCTGGCTTTAGTTCTTGATTCGAAAAGAGAGACAGTTAGTCTTCAGGACATTCCAGTGATCAATGAATTTCCTGATGTTTTTCCTGAAAAACTTCCTGGGTTGCCACCGAAAAGAGAAGTTGAGTTATCAATTGAGGTTGTACCTGGTACAGCTCCTGTTTCCAGAGCACCTTATAGAATGGCACCAACAGAATTAAAGGAGTTAAAGGTTCAGTTGCAAGAGTTGTTAGACAAAGGCTTTATCAAGCCTAGTGTATCACCCTGGGGTGCGCCGGTACTGTTTGTTAAAAAGAAGGATGGCACTCTGAGAATGTGTATCGATTACAGACAGCTTAACAAGGTAACTGTGAAGAACAAGTATCCTTTACCTCGGATTGATGATCTTTTTGATCAGTTACGAGGTGCATGAATGTTTTCTAAAATTGATCTGAGAGCGGGGTATTATCAACTTCAAGTTAAAGACATGGATGTCCAGAAGACTGCATTTAGGACTCGATATGGACATTACGAATTTTTGGTAATGCCTTTCGGGTTGACTAATGCACCAGCTGCTTTCATGGATTTGATGAATAGGGTGTTCAGACCCTATTTAGATCAATTTGTTGTGGTATTCATAGATGATATTTTGGTTTATTCTCGTGATGAAGCGAAGCATGCAGAACATCTGAGAATAGTACTATAGACCTTGAGGGAGCAACAATTGTATGCAAAGTTAAGCAAGTGCGAATTCTGGCTTAAAGAAGTTGCTTTCCTTGGACACGTGGTGTCTTCTGAAGGCATCAGAGTGGATCCTAAAAAGATTGAGGCAATAGTAAATTGGAAACCGCCTAGAAATGTACCAGAAGTCCGAAGTTTCTTGGGCTTAGCCGGTTATTATAGACGGTTTGTGAAAGGATTTTCAGTTATTGCCTCTCCACTCACTAGATTATTACGAAAAGAAGCTAAATTTGAGTGGACAGATCGTTGTCAAGCCAGTTTTGATCAGTTAAAAGAGATGTTAACTCAAGCTCCAGTTCTTACTCAACCAGTAGCGGATAAGGAATATGCCATGTACAGTGATGCATCGAGAAATGGATTGGGTTGTGTTCTGATGCAAGAGGGTAAGGTAGTTGCCTATGCTTCAAGACAATTAAAGCCTCATGAACAGAATTATCCGACTCATGATCTAGAGCTAGCCGCGATTGTGTTTGCTTTAAAGATATGGCGGTATTATCTTTATGGTGAGAAATGCAGGATCTTTACTGATCACAAGAGTCTTAAATACTTGCTTACTCAGCGAGATCTTAATTTAAGACAACGCAGGTGGCTAGAATTGTTCAAGGACTATGATTGTATAGTCGACTATCATCCAGGAAAAGCAAATGTGGTAGCTGATGCTTTGAGTCGAAAAATGATGGCAACTTTATTATTACAAGACTGTAAATGGAAGTTTTCTTCTGATGGAGCTTTGTTAGCCCAATTACGAGCTCGTCCTAGCCTAAGACAGACAGTGATAGATGCACAAGCAGATGATGTAAAGTTGCAACAGTTGATTCATTCAGTTGGGTTAGGAGGTCCGATAGAATACTCTGTTGGAAGTGACGGTGGTCTTTATTATCGGAATCGTCTGTGTGTACCAGATGTTAAAGAGTTAAAGGAGACTTTATTGCACGAAGCTCATAGTACAGTATTCACCATGCATCCAGGTGGCAACAAGATGTATAGAGATTTGAAGCAGTTTTATTGGTGGCCGGGAATGAAAAGAGATGTAACTGATTATGTCTCCAAGTGCCTAACATGTCAACAAGTAAAAGCAGAACATCAACTTCCTTCGGGATTGTTAAATCCTCTTCCCATTCCTCAATGGAAGTGGGACAATGTCATGATGGACTTCGTTACAGGTTTGCCAACTACCCAAAGAAAACATGATGCAGTGTGGGTCATAGTAGATAGACTGATAAAGGTGGCTCACTTTATACCAATTCGAACCAATTATTCAATGGATAGATTGGCTGAATTGTACATAGATCAAATTATTAGATTGCATGGGGTGCCTAGTTCAATTGTTTCGGATCGGGATCCAAGGTTCACTTCCAGATTTTGGAAGAGTTTACAGCAAGCCTTAGGCACAAAGCTTCTTCTTAGTACTGCATTTCATCCTCAGACCGATGGACAGTCAGAAAGGGTTATACAAGTATTAGAAGATATGTTAAGGGGCTGTGTGCTAGATTTTCCAGGAAGCTGGGATAGATATGTTACACTGATGGAGTTTGCATACAATAATGGCTACCAAACTAGCATTGGTATGCCACCTTATGAAGCGCTCTATGGTCGGAAATGTAGAACTCCTTCCTGTTGGACGGAGTTAACTGAAAGCAAGTTGACTGGTCCTGATATTGTTAAAGACACTGAAGAGAAGATTCAACTTGTTAAACAGAGATTGAAGGAAGCCAGTGACAGGCAGAGATCTTATGCCAACTTAAAAAGGAAAGATATTGAATATCAGGTTGGCGATAAAGTGTTTTTGAAGGTATCCCCATGGAGAAAGGTATTACGGTTTGGAAAGAAAGGAAAGCTTAGCCCACGGTTTATAGGTCCTTATAGGATCTTGGGTCGGATTGGACCGGTAGCATACCGTTTGGAGCTTCCCAGTGAGCTATCAAAATTGCATAATGTTTTTCATGTTTCAATGCTCCGGCGGTATCGATCTGACGAGTCACACATCATACCAGTGCAAGATGTTAGTGTCAAATCTGATTATACGTATGATGAAGAACCTAAACAGATACTGGCTAAAGAAGTTAAACAGTTGCGAAACAAAGAGATTCCTTTAGTCAAAGTCTTATGGCAACACCACGGTGTGCAAGAAGCGACTTGGAAACCTGAAGAAGTTATGCGGGCTCAGTACCCACAACTTTTTAATACAGGTATGAATTTCGAGGACGAAATTCTTTTAGGAGGAGAGAGTTGTAATACCCCTCCATGTACCCTAGAAGAATTTTCATTAATTAATTATTATTATTCATGGTTAAATAAGTTTAATTTCATGTGGAAGGACCTAATTGAAAAACTAAAGTAAAAGAATTGGGGTAAGAATAGAAATAAAGAAAGTTCAAAGACTTATTGGCAAAAGTGAGGTTTAAGTGACATGTGGGCCAATAGTTGAGAAAGGGAAGGAGATATTTTGATGGAGGATGGCCGGCCAAGTCTCTTGGTTTTTCACTCTCCATCTTCATCTTCTCTAACTTCTCTCTCTCTCATCCTCTCTCTCTCTAAGAATTATTTGTGTTGGGATAAAAAAAAAGAAAAGAGAGAAGTTTTACTTGGATTTTTGTGGTAAGATGATTTTATTATTCTTTTATGTGTATGATTCATAGATTAGTTGTTGGTTCTTAGAGGTGTTTTATGTGTATAGAAGGTGAAGCAAGCAAAGGAAAGGGAAAAGAAACTCTTCAAGGTTGAAGAAGAGAAAGCTCAAATAAGGTATGGGAACTTAGGGTTTTCTTTGTGTGTAAAGTCTTGTGATTTGTCATGAGAGAGGTCTTGAGTGTCTCTCTCATGTATTTTGTGGATGATTATAAGCTTGAAGATGGATTAGAGTTGATAAAATGCATGTTTGAGTTGAAAATACGAAAACTGTCTTAAAGATCACTTGACCAGTCTGTATACTTTTGCTCATATCTTGAGCTATAGTTATTCAAATGATGAAATTCCAATTGGTATGGAAACTAGACTTGTGAACCTTGATTTTGTTAGAAGAGACCAAAACCTGATTCTCACTGCATGATAGTGAAAATCGGGATTGATTTTTGATTGTGATTGAAAATATGCCCTTATGAACAGCCTGTGGTTTTTATAGAATATCTCAAGATTTACAAGTCCTATTGAAATGATTTTTGATGTTTTGAAAACTAGAAATGTAAACCTAAAACTTTGTAGAAGATAGTGTTTTCTGAAAAATCCGGTTGGTATGTCGAAATTGAGATGCAATCTGAGTTTGTACATTAATTTACAGGATTTTTGAACAATAATCACTTCAAGGCGGTTGCCCCGTCGTTTTATGTCGCGAGCGCGACATTAAACCGAAGCCTTGTGTCGCGAGCACGACTTATGCTGCGAGCGCGACATCAAGAAATGCTCATATAGGCCATTGCCGTCTGTCGCGAGCGCGACTTGAAAGAGTGATTCAAAGCCATCGCTGTCTGTCGTGAGCGCGATTATTACCGTGAGCGCGATTATTACCGCGAGCGCGACAAGCGTCGCGAGCGCGACAATCGTCGCGACCGCGACAATAAGCCTTTGTTTTCTATTTTTAATATTTGTATTTTATGACTCTAATTGAGCTTTAAACGTGCCTAAGTCATCATAAGTTGTAATGTATAGCGAGAAATCCTTTCAAAGTTCAAGAGATTATTATTCAATTATAAGGTAAGTTCCATTACCTTAAATGAGATGTTGCATATGATACTTCTTTACTATATGATTGATTTTATATTATGGAATAGCAATATATGATAGAGAAATATCTTGCATTCATTAATGCTATAGTTGTATATGTTAATACAATTTCACAAAATATGAAAAGTAATTGAATTAAGCCTGCACTTAAAGACTTGGTCGTGGATAGATAGGCATGCCTATAGGGTTATAGTTGCAGCTGCTATAGTCTAACTCTCATGAGTCCACAGTTGTCTCTATATGAGACCATAGTTCTGACCCAATGGGTCTACAGATTTAATACCTTCGGGTATTCACAGATTTGATACCTTTGGTATCCACAGTACCCGTTATCCACTCCCATAGGAAATTGAGCAGGCAAATGAATAAGATAAATGGAATATGTATACAGTTGATAATTTATATTAAATGATCCATTGATTTAATCAATCTTCTAATATGTTGTGCATATACTTTATAATTGCATACTTGTGAATAATATTCATGTGCATATATTAGTTGTTCCCCACTAAGCTTTATAGCTTAGCACGGGTGTTCATCCGTGTAGGTCCGCAGGGTAGGAAGTTTGGTCAGGGACAAGGTCCACAATCTTCTCAGCCAGCGTCATTTTAGGAAAAGTGAACTGAAGTATGTAACTTATTTGTGTCTTTTTGGTAGTTAAAGATAAATTCATATGTAAAGGCATGTAATTATTAAGTCTATGTATGTAATATCCTATAGTATAGCAAGTATGACTCTCAATATGATATGAATAATATAGCATGATGATGTGTGTATGCACATATATGCATAGATGACTGATGATTCATAATGACTTAACAAAGATAATTGTATAGATAAAAGTAATTAGTAACAGTAATTAGGATTATCTAGTAGAGTCTTTACAGACCCAAACTCATCCAACCTATCTATTTGCCACCTCTACTCAAAACTGCTAATTTATCATTCGTTTCTCCTTGAATATTTCTCGCCATGAACCTATTATTTTCTTTCAATTTAATCCTTAATTTTTACTCTTAGCTCCATTTTATATATTTATATTTTACTATTATTTTTTTTCTTCCTTTGACCATATTATGATTTTATTCAACATTTATAAAAATTCATTTAGATTCTCTCTTTACTTTTTCTCGTCTAAGCTTAATTTTCTCTTTTTATATCAGTTTATAGTTTAATAATCAGATCCTTAATTCTATTTATTTATGTTTTGGGTCATTGACCTTCTTTGCTTTTCTTTATCTTTATTATATATTTTTCTTATTTGATTACATTTCTTTCCTCATTAAATAGAGAATTACAAATCAAATTCTTGTAATCTCCTTCCATTATATAAATCCATGGTTTATTCTTAATATATTTATAATTTATTTTAGATTTCTTTATCATTTATTCTTTCTAATAACTTTCTCAATTTTTTTTTCGAAATTGACTTTTCCTTAACTTGCCAAATTTTGATCACAGTTTCAATTAGTTTAACTTCCTTTATCCTTTAATTTAAATTAAGTGCGTAAATTGTAATTTAGATCCTAAAATTTCTCTTACGATGATAAATTACATTTTGATTCTATGAATTTCCCAAATATGGTAAACTTATAATTTAGTCCTTAAATTTTTGACTAATTATATTTTTGTCCATTTTTGTCTTATTCAGCCAATTTAAATTTCTTATTATTTTTTTGGTCTGACTAACCAATTTACTCTTATTTTATCACGTAATTACAGTTTTGCTCTTACTCATCCCATTGATCTTATTTTTCACATTATTTATTATTTATTTATATTTATGGCATCCATATTATCATAATTATTCTTTTATCTCAGTTTCATACTAGATTACCATTTTGCCCTTAGTAAAATCCAGTGAAATTGCAACGAGCTGGATAAACGGGATATAATCGGGGGATTCAGTTCTCGAAACCATCCAATCCCCTTTAACAATTTTTCTTATTCCACATACGCAATTTTTCTATTAACTATATATATTTCTATATATACACACATATATATACATGCAGTTGTGGATTCAGCTCTCGGAGCCATCCAACCCACAACTCAATTAAATTACATACACCGAATTCAGCTCTCGAAGCCATCCAATCCGATGTTATACATCAAGGCGTCGCATTATAATTTTTCCTAATTGGCATGCCAACCTTATCCGATTACCCCAATTTCTATTTAATTTTACTAAGGGCAAATATAATATTATCATTAAATACATTAAATAGTATCATCTACATGTATTAGCATTATATATATATATATATATCTAGGATACCGGTCATTTCTCTTATCTTTAATAACTTCATTTCATCATTATTCCTTTGTTGTTCCATCAATAACATCATTTACTATTGTAGGCATCGTAGTGCTCTACTCTACTACTTTTCAACTCAATTTATTAACTATTCATCTTACATCACTTCACAACATTATTAATTTATATCAATTTATTTCACTCTTTTGCTTACTTATATATATAGTCATACCATGTCACATTACTAAATATATATATCTATAATGCATATTATGTTACTAAGTTATTTAACTTGAATTATTCTAATTATATTTTTCTAAATTAGTATACCGTAATTATTTAATATTAGTTCTTCAATTCATATACCAGTATATAATCGATCAACATATAATTTTTTTCACACTCACCAATCTCTTCGTACTTTATTCTAAGCTATTTATGTTTCTAACATCATTGTATATTAGTATGTATATAATTAACACTTAAATTATTTTAATATTTTTCGTTACTCTTATAAACATCACTATGTTTTATATAATTTCATACTCATATATATTATCTTTAACTCAATTTCATCATAATACATGTATTTATCGTTAAAATATTATATTTATACATAATTCCTAATAAATCACCATATTTCATTTAAGATTTTCATGGGCATTGATAGGCATCAATTAACTTTCCAACTAATTACTTAATTTCTTCTTCTATTCTCATCTATTTCATGCTATATCATTAATATCTATTATTAACTCCAATTATTTTTCATTAATTCCTAAATTCATATACTTACCTAATATAAAATTCACCATAAAAAATTCAAAATAAAATAAAATTAAGGGTAGTTTGTATCCACATACCCGTTAGTGTCGATCTCCGAATTTTTTTTTGCATTTTATCATCCTTAAGCTTACCGGACCAGTTGTCGGAGTTTCACTGAAAAATGTACCAAAGCTGTCTACTTGAAGATTCAGGCCCGAAAATTCCACGATGGGTGGTCATGCACCTAACGACCGTCGGAGTTGATCAAAATCTAACAAAAATCGCCGGTCAAACGTCCTCTCCGATCTACCTTCCACCGATGAAAGAGGAAGAGCGAAGGGCGTCGGCAGGTTTATCTCACCATGGGAAAGTTGCTGGTGTTACTCTTGTCGTCGGTCATCCTTGGAAATTGTCGGTAGAATGGAAGAAATTTTTAATTTGAAGAGAAAGAGAGAAAAATTGAGGGAGACAACTTACAAGGGAGCCACCGAAGGTGACGTTAGAGGCGGAGGACGCGACGTGGCACAAGCGACTCGTCACCGTCCAGAGTGGCCAGCGTGGCTGCTGACCGGCACTGGTTCTCCCTCTCCAATCGGTGCCCATTCTCCCCTCCTCCTTATCTTCTTTCTTTTCTTTCTTCTTTCAATTTGTCACGATTCTTCTTGTTTTTTTTTCTCTTTTAATGTTAATCACACATTTTAAATTCCACCTTTTACGTTTTTTTTGTCTAAAAAGTTCTTCTAGAAACCTAGATATTTATTATTATTATTATTATTATTTATTAATTTTTGGGTTGGAGTGTTACAATTATTCTCATAAAAATATCTAACAATTATTCAGAGGCAGTTAATAAATATTTCGCTAGACCTTTGAGTATGAATATGTACAACGAGTTTATAACAATCATTTACCCTTGACATATAATCACTAGCATTATCAGAAAAATATATTGATTGCATATTCTGAAAATTGTACACTTAATTTGAATAATCTCACAAACTGTAGGTTGTGAGTTGATAATAAACACACACGTGAATATTTTATTGATGTATCTTTCAAAAATATTTGAGTATTTCACATGGTGGATAGTGAATCCATATATATTATCTTTATTCATTCTAGAATAAAGAAAATTCAGCCTCTTTATTAGCTAGTGATACCTTAATAATATTTCTTGAGAACAAATAGGTTATGAGAATTCTTTAAATTGAACTAAAAGAAACTTTTGGTTCTTTAATAAATATGTATATATAAATTCTCAATAATTTATACATTATAATTGATTCAAAATTGTCAAACCGGTCATACCAAATAATTAATTGTTAATTAGTAAACTTCAGGTTTACTATTTTATTATATCAATATTTATACCAATTGATAAATATCAAATTTCTTAATATTAATATCAAACAATTAGTAAACTTTGTATTTACTAATATTTGTGATAGTTAATAAGAATTTTACTTTAATCAATAAACTTTAGGTTTACTGATATTAGTATCACTTAATCAATAAACTTCATGTTTGTTGATATTTGTATAATTGGTAAACAATATATTGCTAATATTTGTACAACAATTAGTAAACTTCAGGTTACTAATATTTGCATCTATTAGTAAACTTCGAGTTTACTAATATTTGTATCAAAATAAAATCAAATTATATGAAAAAAATATATTACTAATCTTATATAAAGTGGATCTCAAGTATTTCTCTCTCAGGCTCAAAATGATATTCATTTCAGTGAATATTTTTTGAAAATAAATGCGGGACATATTTGAAAAATAATATATTTCGTAACAAATTGTATGCAAATATTTGCATTATAACTCTTCATGAGCCTTCAAATAATTGTATTACACATACCAACAATATACATATAGCAAATTAAAAACCAAATAGGGCTTTACATAAAATATATTCATCATATATAATATAATAATTAAAATATAATTAAGCAATGATCAAATTGCAATTATGCAAAACAAATCACTAAAATCATGTTAATGTCCTTGGTAATAGAAAATGCTATTATCAGTTCTTAATATTTTCGTATATTGAAGTTTTTAAAATTATTTATTATAGGATAGAATTACTCAACTCTTAATTAATTTCATTAACTCATGAGAATTAAAATAATTTAAAATTTATAAATTAAATCTACTTACCATTTAATCTTGTAAATTATAATTCTTGATTTTTTCGAGTCGAATTATCGTAAACTGTCGACTTTCAATAATTATTAGAAGCTATCGTGCTGATAACGTATTATAAAACTAATTAAAAAAATATATATAGTAAAATAAATAATTTTTTTTATTAATTTTATATACTGAATAATTATAATGAGATATTCATAGATACAAAATAAAAGAAATAAATTTTTATTATCATAGAAAAAATAATGAGTTTGATAATAATTTAAATATTTTATAATTATCACTATAATTATGTATTTATTAAAATAATTATATATTATAAACTGTACACTTTTCAAAGTATTATTTGATTGGCCTATATTTTTATTGGTACGTTTAAAAATTCATAAATAGTCATGAATGGCCAAAATATTAATTGGTCTATGTGCTCATTAAAGTACAATCACGAATGGCCTCTCGGTTAATTTCCCTCCAATAATCAATCAAATCATAACAATAGTCTAAGTTTTGAAAATAAAAATTATATTTTTATTATAATTATAAAAAAATCAAATTAAAATTTTAATCAATTAAAAAATAAATAATTATCAACCATTTAAATTATAAATAATTTTTTAAAATTTATACAAATTAATTAATACTTATATATCAATTAATTATAAAATTTAAATTTTTTTATATAGTTTTCGAGAGATCCATTTCAGTGGGTTTAAGTTACAATTTCATTATTAATTTGATAATTTTAAATTTCATAAATTAAGTATACAAAAAATTTATTAGGCATTTTTTGATAATTTTTATTTTATAAATTAATTTTTAAAATTAATTTAAAATGACGTGCATTTTTCCAGATTGGATTTTAAAAGGCAAGTCACGAGAGAATTATACCAACTGTTGCCCATAATATTTTTATATTTATAAATTATAACCAACTTTCCAAAGCAAATTAATTGACCCAAAAGAGAAAAGGCAGAGGCAAAGGCTCTAATTCCCAAACAACAGAAAGTGGTATAAGAGCACGAGGTTGGGCAGTGAGTGTCAGATGTCAAAATTACACGTGGCACCTTATGATTTGTAGACACATCAAATCCCACGTGCTTCGGGTGTTTACATCACGTGGGCTTGTGGCTGTGGACATCGTGCTGTTTATATATGGCCTGATTCGTACGTACAACAGATAACGAAAAGAAGAAATTAAGAACATTTAATTTCAGCCAATGTTTCTTTCTTTTGCATTTTGGACATAATAATGCTGCTTGTCAAATCTTTATCCTTGCCCACTTCTTCTCTTCCTTCTAATTTTATTATCTTTATTATTTACTCAAATTACCAATTTTATAATAAAATTCCTGAATTAATTTAATCTCATTTTATCAAAAAAAAAAAAACTTTCATTTCGAAAATAACATATAATTCAAACAATTAAAAATTTAATTATTATTTTCAATTCAATTATTCTTTTTACTTTTTTGAGTTTTTGAGTATAATATTTCTTATAATTCATCCATTTTTATATTTTTACGTTTAAGATAAATTGTTAAAATTAATAATTTATTAAATAAGTTATATTTTTTATACTAACATTCTCTTTCTTTCTAATTAAATGAATTAATTAAATAAGGACAAATACGGGATAAAATAACTAAAAATATATAAAAAATTTAAAACGTCATTTATAATTTTTTTTAACAATTTTCAAATGTCAAACATATAAAAATGGAGAGAGTGATAGTTTAGATTTTACAAATTTATTTTTAGATTTAAGTTTATTTTTTCACATGATATTAACGCTATTGGTTTTTATTGTTGGACCGTAAATGTCTAGTATAGCAAATTTGGTGCTTCACATTTTTCACATGTTTGGCGCTGGATATAAGGAGTGTGAATTAAATATTTCGTATTGGATGATTATAAAAAAAATATAGTACAGCTTATAATAGTTTGGTTAATTCTCCTATCATAAATTATCTTTCATTAAATCTCTTTTGTCATCAAATTAAGATACATTGAACATCCATAAACTATATGTAAAATTAAAATAATTGGGCATTCATATCTCATAATTAATGACTTTCAACTCCCACACGAGGAAATGGGTCATTTTTTCGAATTGAAAATTTTAAATTCAAATTTTAGTATGTACTACCCCTCTTTTTTTATCAATCACTTTTGTTGTTTTTACTAGGATTAAAAAATAATAAATAAATTTAAATTTAATATTAAATTATGTAATTAAGACTAAATTATCAAATCTGAATGTTTCTGACTTTATTGAAAAAGAAAAATAAATTAAAAAAATAAATTAAATTATATTAAAAGTCTAAAAGTGACAGATAAATAGAATTTAGTTTTTACTTAAAAGTAATAAATAAAAAAAATGAGAGGGAGTATCATTTTTAAATACTTGAAAAATATATATATTTTTTCTTTTATAGACTAAGAACCAATGAACACCACTCGTTCTAAAAAGTTCAATATTATTTTAATTATTGTGTGTGAATATATTATATTTTATATTTATAAATGGCAAGTGGATATAGTATCTTAAAGTATCTTTCTTCTCCACTATAAATATTTCCCACCCGCTTCAGAAATATGTCGAACACAAACTTTAAGTTATAAAATATAAAGAGAGAGAAAATGGTGGGCAGATCACAGAGAGAGAGAAGGATAATATCCACAGAGAGATATAGTATATGCCAATATGTTGCCTTTATCTGCATTTGCACCTGCACCTTAATAAAACTCTCTTGTTTCTTGCTTCTTCTTTCCTTAATTAGCTCCCAACAGTCAAGATTCAAGAAAATCAAGAAATTAATTCCAACACTGGAAACAAGAAACAAAGAAAAGAAAAAACTAGGTGCTGGTGTGAGTGCAGATGAATGCCATTTTGGGAAATTTTATTTATTTATTTTTCGCTCAGATTCTGAACTGCTTTGGATTCGTAAGGCCTCAGCTGCTAACGGTCTGTTTTGGCTTTTGGGTATTCTTTAATATTCACCACAAAAGCTAGGGTTTCTCTATCAGGTAACGGAACTACTTTCTCCAAGTTTTCTCTGAGTATTTGGGTATTTCTTGCTGATATTATTAATTTGCTTGTCCTGGGTAAATTGAGTCAAGCTGTCTTTAGCTTTTCAAGGGATGATAATTATTCAACCAATTCTCCTAGTTCAGCTCCTTAATGTTCTGATGAAAAAATGAATCTGGTAAAGAAATTAACTACTTTAATTATGAAATTGAAATGTATTATTTTCAGTAATTTTTGGTTTATTTGTACTTATTTTTGTCTCAATAGTATAATTCTCAAGTTTAAGGTGATTTGCTTTAGCTTGATTATCAGAGTATGATTTATGAAGTTCTGAATCCAAGAATTGGAAACCCTAGCTTTTATCTTAATTATCATAACTACGCAAACTAAGAAACATAATCCTTTTAAACACACACAAATCAAGGCAGGAAAAGAAATTGGGAAATTGATGCGACGGAAATCTTAAATTTAATTGTAAATGTATTTAATCCATGAAATATTTCACACCTATAAATTCAGAATTGAAATTGATTAATGTTACAATTACAATTAGATGCAAGATATTCAAAATAGTTCATATACCTTAAATGGCCTGTGATAAAACGGTAAAAAATGATTGGAAAATAATGATAAGGAGGCAATCCAATTAATGATATCATTATAATAACTAGCTGAATATATAGTCATAATATAATCAATTAAAAATTATGATATTAATAGTCTATTTAGTATTTACAAGAGCTAAAAATAACCATAGAAAAAGATCCAAAAAAAAAATTAATGGTATATTACAGGGGGGAGGAGAGAATTATTCATCATTTCATTCTCAACTCACAATCTTCACACATTGAGATAAATCAGAATAATAAACACTTATTAGTTATAAGAAATACCGTCCTTAACTATAATTAAAAATTGAAAACCAATTACTTAACTCTATTGATTAACTTTTGCACATTATTAATGTTATTGTAATTTGTTTCTAGTTTCTAATTAGGGGATTGGGAAAATATTAAATATTTAGTATCGGTTAGTTATAATAATATAATAATTTAGATAATTTTTATATAAAAAATTAACTTTTAGGTTGAGTTGGATCCAAACACATCTTTCTTTCACATAGAATCATAGCTACTAATTTTGCAATATTAGGTCATCCTTAGATTTTCTGCAAATTTTTTATATGTGTTAAATTTAAAAGAAGATGTGTTAAATATTTCACTGTTGGTTAGTTATAAAAATATAATACCCTTTATGATAATTTGAAAATTTTTCCTTTACAAACGAACTTTTGAAATTGAGTTAAACTTAAATACATTTTCTTTAACGAAAAGGAAAAATAATCGAGCAATAGTTAAAATGTTGATTTCATTAAAATGTTCATTTCATTAATGGAAAATGTTGTTAAACATATTATAAACGAACATAACAAAATAGAAATTATTAGATCTCGATTTTGGAGTGGATTAAAATATTTGCTTAAATAATTCTTTAATTGGATGGCTGAGAAAAGGCATTATCTAGACAATGTGTTTGATTGGCCAGGAAAATGAGAATACAATGCAAATATCACAATAAAATGTTTTTATTTTTATTTTTTTTCAATTAACAAAGTAACTGTACAATTTCATTAAGAACCGAAATCTCTTTGATTTGGATTCGTAAAGGGCTCATGAATTTGGTCTCCAGCAACTGTTAATAATGCTAATCTTTGTGTTTAAATTTTAAATGCTCATCAAGACATTTTAGCTATAAAATTAATTTTAATTTATTGAAAAGTTTCTTATTTAAATCTTTCCTCTATAAGAAAAAAATCTCTCCAAAAAGATAATTTTTTATATCAGCTAAAAAGCATCAAATAAATATTATTGGATTATTAGATGATAAATATAAAAATATTATTTTCTGATTCAACCGTCTATATTCATTAACATCTATTATATATTATGTATTAAATATGCACTCACTTTTTCTCCTAAAATATAAAGTATAAAAAAAATTATAAATTCAATTTATATAAATCAAATAGAATTAGAAGAGATAGAGATGTCTATACTCTCCACGCTTTAAAGGTGTGACAAGACAATTAATTGATAGCTAGGTTGAGAAAAAAAAATTAATAACAGACTTGATGGCCAAGATATTGCTTTTCATTTATTTTATATATATATATATATATATATATATATATATATATATATATATATATATATATATATATATATATATAGTATGATTCTAATATGATTAAAATTAAATCTCACAAGTTACAAATAAATTAATCGAAATTGTTCAAAAATTGTGAAATTTCGAGTTTATAACTCAATTGATCGGATCAAAACTCAATCTAATAATAAATGTAAAATAAGATTTCTTAATGTAGCTTTCCTTGTAGTCATTTTCATATATAAATATTAGGTTTTTGAGTCAATGAATAACTTGTACCAACTAATTTCATTAATCAAATTGGCCCTTGATTTGATTATTATGCTTATCCCTTTTTCTTTGTAGTCGTTGGAAGAAAAAAGAGGCATTGAATTATTAACAGAAATAGACAAATCTAAATTGGATTATCCTTTTATGAATTTGTCGTGTAATGATTAAATATTAATTTTAATTCGTCTTTTTTTAAAAAAAGAAAAAGAAAAATTTCTTGTTCAGTCTTTCCGTTGGTTAACAGGGTTTTCTTGTTCTGAAAATAATTTTGATATTATTAAGAAATTATTGATTATAATCATATCCACATATTATTTTATTTAAAGGCCTCTTTCGATTTTAAAAAATATATTAATTAGCCTACTGAAATATGTATATTTTTCTAAATTTTTTGAATCTTTTATTCAACGTCGTTTGCTTAACAATATTATTAATTTATTTTCCATCAATAAAAATTAATTAAACATCAACTGTAACCAAGTTCAGACAATTAATAGTCTGATATAAGAATTATTTTGAATATATCATAAACCAAACCTTTATTTGGATGGGGGTAGAAGGGAGTAAATGAAAGTAGCGCAAGTGAGATTAAATGAAAGCAGCGTAATTGAGAGTAACAATTACTCTCTATTGTTTGTAAAATCTAAAATAAATATACAGTAATTGAGAGCAACTTTTCAAAATTTAAAGTAAATATGAAATTTTTTCCATCTACTCCTAAATTGAAAGTAACTATTTTTGGGATATGGAGTAACTAATTACTCCCACCTACTTTATTCTACTCTCACTTACTCTGCATTTTTAACAAAACAAACAGAGTAACTCAAGTTACCCTTACTTACTCTACTCCCATCTACCCCATCCAAACAAAAGCTAATTGTAAGGGATAAAATGATTTGAATGGTTCTTCTGACAGTGTAAAGATGAATATTAGAATCATTTCTTATAATTCTACAACAAAGAAACATTTGACTGTCCTGCAGAGTATAGATTATGTTA
The DNA here is from genome assembly GCA_037975025.1 of Excoecaria agallocha. Taxonomy (NCBI): domain Eukaryota; kingdom Viridiplantae; phylum Streptophyta; class Magnoliopsida; order Malpighiales; family Euphorbiaceae; genus Excoecaria; species Excoecaria agallocha. Next base: position 2,974,997 of record CM075814.1, on the reverse strand, counting down.
TGATTCACAAATAAAATACCAAGAAAACAATCATAAATGTTCATATCTTAGATTTCACTTTTTCGATTAGCCCTCGTCTCAGGATTTTTCCTGAGGCTGACTTCGGAACAGCGTTTATGAAAGTCACTCTCCGCAATCTTTTGAACGGTGCAACCTGCAACCAAAACCAAAACACGAAATCAACTAAAGATGATCGGAAGAAAGTGTCTGCACACATCAGCTGGCCTAAGTTTCATGCAGGAAAATGTTAAAATGCAAATGCATTGTGCATATATCGTGCGCATTAACAGGCTTTACAAGCCTTACAACGCAACATTGATGTAGAACAGAACAAAAAAATTGATATCAGCAAGCGCAAATTGCGCAATTGCAATTGTAATTTTTTCTTATCTTGCCTCATCCTCGAGTTTTTTTGGGACGCAATTACATGTTAATATTATAGAACATTGAAAGTTAAAGCTTTTATAATGGGAGTGCATCTAAGCTATGATATCATGCAAAAGAATTGTCTATCTTCCAGCACATTTTCCGTGAAGATTATAATATGGTACTTCCTGTTAAGCTAATTACCTGATCAGCAATAAATTTTTTAACGTCTTCTTCAGTCAGTGAACTGTTCGGTGAGCGCACAACATATGCAACAGGGACCTCTCCAGCTTCAGCGTCAGGAAAGCTACAAGGTGCAAGTTGCTCAGTTATGGATAGTGGATAGTGTACAAATGAGAAAAGGATCGACATGAAAAATAACTTGTCAAGAGTTAAGTCTTGAAAGTAGCACATATGAATTGAGGGTTCAACTCACGGGATGACAACAGCATCTAAAATTTCAGGATGAGAAACAAGCAGACCTTCAAGCTCAGCTGGGGCAACCTAATGGGATTAACCAAATGAGAACATAATTCAGCAGAATTCAACTCGGAAATTAACAAAGCTTATGAAACATTTTACGAAGATTATCAATTTCTTTTATCTAGGAGTCACCTGGAACCCTTTGTACTTGATGAGCTCTTTAATACGGTCAACAACAAATATCTGTCCATTATCATCAAAATAGCCAAGATCTCCTGTATGTACCCAACCCTTGCTATCTATTGTCTGCTTTGTAGCCTGAGGATTGTTGAAATATCCTGCAAACAAGTTTCAAAACCCAGCTACTTTATTTTTTGGCCAATTACCACATTGGCTTAAAGTTTTCGAAAATAATACATTGTAAGTTCACAACAAAATCATCCACTGAGATACCCAAAAAAAGAAAAAGGCTATCTTTTTGGAACTTCCTCGTCACGCACCTTACATGTAAAATTAGGCAAACAAACAAGTGGATTGAGAGTTTATGATTACATGGTGAAATCAAATGTTTCTAACATTTGAGATTTTTCATCAAAGGTAAATGAAAACTGAGGTTTTACAAGGACTTTGCCAGGAAGGAGGTAGCAGAGTGTTCGTATGGACTGCAATGACATCAATTTAGTCTTATGAATGTAAAACTTGCCATGTTTGGATGTTTGAAATGTACATTTTCTTTTTCTTTTTTTTAATACGTTAAAATATATAACCATCAATTATTATTCTAAAATCTCTATGAAAAGAAATGAATCACAGCATTCTACCTCGCATCATATTGGGTCCCCTAACCCATATTTCTCCCAACTGAGTTGGAGGAAGAGGCTTCTGGGTATCAACACTAACTATTTGGGCTTCAATTCCAGCAGCAAGCATTCCAGCGGAACCTGAATGTCGAACGCCAAGTCTTGGATTCTCCACTGAAACGATACCTGTAGTCTCAGTCATACCATAGCCCTGGAACAATGGAGACATCCTAAATCAGAATAGAAACCTTATTTCTAGTGAACCATCAAATTCAGAAAACACTGTACAAATGTAACTTTTTCCCTTAATTTTTGTAAACAGCAAGAGCATTGCTGAATGCAGACCCTGTCAATATTTGTTCAAATTCACCACTTAGTAGAACTCCTAGCTCACAATTAGTTAATCAGTTTCTATAGAAGAAGTTATTGGGCAATGAATAATCTTCATAAATGACAAATAGTACTTCACAAACTTTAGATATTGAGAAACCCTTATCAGCTTAATCTAGACAGAGGTCCGAATAGAAGTCATCAATCATTGATGTGTTTTGCTTGAAAACTGAAAGACCTACGATAGTCAGTAAACGGAGGCTTGAACTAAGGTTAGATTTTTAACTCATAGCATAAAATATTGCCTTATAAGTTGCATATACCAAGCAAACCTCAAACAGAAGCAACATACTCTATACACATCACTAAATGAATCCCGAAACATGAGTTTAAATGAGATAAATAAATCAATTAACCATGAGAATTTTACATTTTCATGCTCGAAATTATGATTCTCTTAATAATTTAAACAGGCAATTCCAATTACCTGAACAATTGTAGCATTAGGAACTGCCTTAGACCCTTCCTCCATCAATTCTTTCCCCAGAGGAGCAGCACCAGAACCAATTTGCTTCAATGAGGAAATATCATATTTCTTAACCAAGTTTTGTTTAGCCAAAGCAAGCATGACTGGAGGTACAACCCACATATGGGTCACTTTATATTTCTCCACGGTCTTCAAAACCATCTCAAAATCAAATTTTTCCATTGAAATAATCGCATTGCCTCTTTGCAGCTGCGAGTAAGTGATCACAGCCAATCCAAACACATGAAACATAGGCAAGAAACAAAGGAAAACATTATGCAATTCACCTGCCATGTCTTGATCCATGGAGATCATCAAAGAAGCAGCAATGTAATTCCCATGAGTCAAAATCACTCCTTTACTAATCCCAGTTGTGCCCGAAGAATATAACAAAGTAGCCACATCGGTTTGCTTCACATTACTAACAGGGAACTCAGAGTTAGAACCTCCTAGCTCAACCAAATCATGAAAAGTTTTGATCTTTGAACTGGGTTTCAAAGATGAAGAAGCCCCCTTAGCTCCTAAAAGCACAGCAGGCAAATTGAAATTTTTAACTTTGTCCCACAATTCAGAAACCGTTATGACCATTCTGGGGTTGGAATCTTTTATCTGTTTTGAAAGCTCAGAGGTTGTGTAAAGAGGATTTGCAGTTGTAGCAATAGCACCAATCGAGGTTATGGCTAAGAAACAAATAGGAAATTGGTATGAATTAGGAGCAAAGATCAAAACAACATCATTTTTAGAAATACCCAGATGACGCAATCCATGGGCAACCTTAATAACAATGGATCTAACCTCTGAAAAAGATAAAGTTATTGATAAATCTGCATCAATAAGAGCTGGTTTTTGAGGGTAAGAATCGGAATTTCTAAAGAGATGCGAAACAAGAGTCGTGTTTGGATCTTTAGGAAGAACAAGAGTAGGTCTAAGTGACCTGTAAATCCCATCTCTTCCATACCCAGATTTCTCCATCTTCAAATTCAGAGGAAAAAAAAATTGCGGGTTTTGCTCAGCTAGAAGCTCTGAAATCAGAATGGATGAATTGAAGAAGAAATGGGAGTCAACTCAGTATATAAGGATCAAAGATGGGACCTCGAAGAAAAGAAAAGAACTTAAATAATTTATGACGCTTACAGTTGCAGAGAATAGAAAAACAGAGAAACAAATCCTCGAAGAAAAGAAAAGAACTTAAATGATTTATGACGCTTACAGTTGCAGAGAACAGAAAAAAAAGAGAAACAAATTGATGGATTTGAATGAAAATAAATATGAAACTTGATGAAATTCAAAAGTTTTGAGTGCCACATCGGAAGGATAAATATAAATAATGGACGGCTAATTTGGCGGGTGAATTGGAGAAAATTTCTCATATCTTACCCGAATACAGTTAATTTGTAACCGTTGGAAATTTGTTTCTAATCCATAATTTTTATTATTATTTATTAATTAGAGTTAATAGTATATTACCTACAAGAAAGTCATTTTGAAATAGATAAATAAATGTATTTGGCCAAAAACTATTATCATAATTTAAAAGACATATTTATCCTTCAAATTATTGGTTCCAAAATATTATCTCCAACAATGAGATAAGGTTTTTCTTTTTTTTTTTTGAATAAAATATTTGGAGATAAATTTAAAAAAAATTGAACAAGAAAAAATGTAATAACTAATAAGACGTTGAATTTACCTTGATCACATATTGAATAAATTAAAAAAAAATCATGATTGAAAGTTATTAAGATAAGGAATGGGGCTATTAGAATAAAACGAAATATTTAGGAAGCGTTTGTTAAAATTATGAATTTTTAATTTTTTAATTTTTTAAAATTTAAAAATTATTTTCAATTTTTATTATTCATCTTTTAAAAATTTATTTTATATATTTAAAAATTGTATCATACTTTTTAATTATTTATATAATATTTTTAACTATTCATGTATATTATGATAATAATTTCGATGGTGGTAAAAGTGGCGGTATGATGGTGGTGGTGGCAGCAATGGTAATGGTGATAGAAGCAGTAGGGGTGATGGCGATAGCGGCAATGGAATAGCAATAATGTGGTGATGGCAGCTGCGGCGGTCTAGTGATGGCAGTAGCAGCGATGGCGGCGATGGCAAAAGCTGATGATGGTGGCAGCGACAGTATAGCTGTAGTGATGTTGTCATGGTTATTAAACTTAGATTAACTTGGATGGTCAGACCGGTTGGACCGTGACTCTGCAAGCAATTTGAGTCGATTCAACATGAAAATCGGAAGGTGTAAAAACTCAAGTTGATTCAAAAAAATTGGATTGAATCGGAATTCGGTGACTCTAATCGAATTCCGGTTCAACCTAAAAATGTTATATTTTGAGAAATAAAACCTTAAATCTCTAAATTTCATTCCCTTTCTCTGCATCCATTTCAGACTAACAAAGAGAAGCAATCGAAGAGATGCTAAAATCAGGTTCACTTTTATTTTTATTTTTATTTTTATTTTTGTCACCTAATAGTTTTGATTTGAGGTTTACGGTAACAAGAATTCTAATGGGCAATTTGACTCATTATAAAAAGAGTCATTCAAAATCTTTGCCTATTTATAAGTTTACAAGAATAAAATGATATTATTTTTGGATGATAAAATTTCTTAAATTTATAAATTAATTTTATTTTATTAGTAAAATATTAAAGTACTTTCTTTTTAAGTATTTAAATATATAAAAAAAGAAACATTGTTGGTCTTAATATAAAAAAGAAATTTTGTTGATCTTAATATTTTTATATTGATATTTATTAATTAATAAATTTTTTAATGTATTTTGACATATTATATTTTTATTTTTTATAAACAATTATATTTAATAAAAATAAAAATTTCAAGTTAATTCAATCCAATCAATTGACTCTTGACTCGGTTGGTAGACCGAATTGATCTCCGAATTGTTTCTGAAAATATTGATAGCCGTGGTGTTAATGTGGATAAAGTAATTAAATTATTGATAAAAGCAAAAACCTAAAAATCATATTTTGAAATTTTTTAATTTATTGGTTTTAGTGTTAAAATCACTTCTTTAAATTTTAGGAGAAATCAAAACGAAAATAAATTTACCGAACGGGTTTTGATTTTATTTAAATCAAAAACAAAAACCTCCCTGAACACATCCTTAGAAACTGAAATATAAACTTTTCACATTATCATGCTATTTATTTTGCCTCATTTAAATAGATTGGTTAGAATTGACATTGCATATACAATAAAAAAATAGTTAAATATAAAATTAATTTTAGAATAAAAATATAATTTTAAAAAAATTAAAGAAAAATTAAAAGGCATTTTAAAGCTAAAACTTGAAACGTTAGGAGCAAATCGAATCCAAAGCATACATTACAGATAAATCAATTCTTTCAACAAATTAGTAGGGGGCAAATCAAAACATTTTTCCTATGGTTAATTAATTAATCTAATGTAGTTAGATGCAGAGCACATTAATCCTTTTTTATGCAATATTTAATTATTCATCCATAATTCCATATCAAGTTTTTTTTTTTTAATGTATTAGTTTAATGATGAAATAATATAATTTAAGATTTACTATTCGGGACTTTTGTTTTTTGCATATCAACTTTTAGTCCTTTTCTCGGAGAAATAGAGAACTAAGTTCAAATTCATTTTTAGATTTTCAATAAAAATAAATCGATAAATTATTAAATTTAATATTACTCATTTATTTATTTTCTTTTTCTTTATGAACTCATTAATTAAGCTGTTAACACGTGATTATGCCTTAAGTAATAAGTATAGTTGTAATCTCATGCGATGCACCATGAATTATTATTTTTTCACGTGTCATAGATCGGTTAATCAATCTATAAGTAAAAAAATTAACTAATACATTAATATTAATTTTTAAAAATTATTAATTATTAACCGATATATTATATTTGGTTAATCAGTCTATTGATTTCGATTTGATTAACCAATATTTTTCAATTAACTATTAAAATTTATAACAAAAAATTATATAAAAATTAAATAAAGTTCAATTTAATTTCAAATATGTAAAATAATTTAATATAAAAATTATGAAACAAACATAATTTACTAGCTAAAATTCAGATTCTATAAATTAATAGCTAGTATTATACAATAAATTTGATATTTATTGAAAATTACTATATTTGATTCTAAATCAAATAATTTTGGATAATATTAAATGTTATAATATAAACTCTAAAATATAAAAAAACGTAATTAAATGCGATTAAGTAAAATATGAATATTAATATATGATAAAAAATATATAAAAGTTAATCGAATACTATATATAAATATTACCGCATAATTAAAGAGAATGACATAATATAAATTTAATATAAAATATATATAATTTTTATAGAAAAATATAAAAATTAAGGTATAAAAATAAAAATATAATTTAAATATATTATAAAGTATTATTTTATGTAAATTTAAAGAGAAATAGGAAAAATTGAATATATATATATATATATATATATATATATATATATAAATCGGTTAATCATGAATTAACGATTAACCGGTATATAAAAATTTAAACCGTAAACGTTATTCAAAAATATAAAAATTAAAAATTATAATCGAATTTATTGAATCAATTAATCGTAAAAATTGATTAAATTTTGAATTAATTTTATGATTAATTATATTTTTGTTTTTTTGGCTCAATCTTGCTTGTTGGATATATAAATATTAAAAAACTCACTGATGATTATTTGTATTATTTCCCTTTGGAAACATTTTTGACTGAATGATATATCATGAAACTTTCCTTGGAAAATGTGAAAAATAAGTTTTTTTTTTTCTATTTTATGTAGGTATAACATTTTTCGAAAGGATAAAATAGAGTAAATCGTCATATCAAATTGATCTGAATGCTCGCAATTTAAAATTTATTTATACATACATTGCGTGTGCACTAAAATAGTGTATTAATTATAAAACGGTTCTGATTCGGTATATATTTTTTAATTAATTTAATTTGGTTGCAGTTCATTTTTCTGAAAAAGAATGACACAACAGAATGATTGAATTTTGTGATAAAACAATGTATATATGCATAAAAATATAAAGGGAGCAACATCAAAGTAACACGTCGCAACCAATTAATGTGTGGTTGAATTTCCTCCTACGTATTCATTTTTGTTGCCAATTTCAATTTGATTGCTTTTAGACATAATTTTCAAAGCCTTTTAACTTTACGATACAATATTTCAATCAATAATTATTTTGACATTAGTTCCATTATTAGATTTCAATGAAATTTTAAACCGATAAATTATTAAATTTTATATCACTCATTATTATTTTGGAGAACTTGTAAATAAAGTTGCCACCACGTTATTAGGCCTTGAATACAATAATAACTCATCATATCATGCACAAAATAATTATTAATATTTCATATATTCACAGACGAGTTGCCAAATATGGTATTGGCGGATGCATATAGGCACATACTTCTCATTTTGTAACGATCAAATTATATCCAAATTATAATTTTAAATTATTTAATGGATAGAAAATATAATAATAATTGTCTAAATATGGCATTAGCTAACATAAAAAGATACCTTACTTTTTACTTTTTAATTATTAAATTATATCTAAATTATACCTAAAAATAATAGACAGCTATCAAGATATGTCGTTGGTTGACAAAAAAATACCGTAATTTTCACTTTTTAATTATCAAATTATATTCAAATTGTACTATTAAATTATTTATCGGATGGAAAAGATAATATAATAGACATTTTCAAAAATATTGTTCTTTTTCCTTTTCATTTTAGAAAATAGGTTGTGCTCGCTTTTTGAAAAATATATACTTAGATCCCCTACCATGAATTGCACTAATATTAGATAAATACTTACCACATATTCTTTTCAGTTCTGAAATCTCTTATTTAATTATTTGGGGAAAAAAAAAGAGAAAATTAACCTATTCCATCTCTTTTCTTTGAAAAAAATATAAAAAAATACATTTAAAATTGACAAAATTATTTAATTACAAATTTCAATTTTACTAATTACATTTTTGTTGGCTCAAAACTATATCCAAAATTTGATGATAATCAAACCTTAAATAAATTTTATTATAAAATTCTATTCTAATTTATTTTCGTAGAAAATTCTTTACATCTCTCTAATGTATATATCAAAAATGAAGATTGTAAAGGATTCGTGAAGACTCAAGATGAAAAATATCTTAGTATATAGGATATTAGGATATTAAATATAAGATCAAATTGAGGCTCATAATTATCACTCATGCATACACTCTCTAAGTCTTAAATATGCATAAAATATTTTTAAGTCATAAAATGTGTTTTTACTCAAAACTTGTTCTTTTAGAAAATGGTTCAGAATTTGATCTATAAAAAATTTGTGTCATTAGAAATTAGATTAGAAATTTAGATATATTTCTGATCAAAATCTGTCTGACCTTACAAGATAAAATAACGGCTAGTTGGATCTAGAATTGTCTGTTTTGCCCTCAACCGGTCATAAACGGCTATTTTTGGGATTCAACACTTAAAATCAAGTTTATGGGTATAAATACATGTAGTAAGATCCTTTAGAAGGTTAGATATCATATTGGAAAGATTTTCTACCTCTTAAGAGAAAAAAATTTTCTACTTTTTTAAAATCTCACTTTTCATCTTTTGCACTTCACATTATGTATTCTCCTCAATTTGGTTATAGCTTCTGTTGTAATTGATTGTGAGAAATTGTTATTGTTGTCAAAGACTGTGAGTTTGGTTGGGCTAAAACCTAAGGGAAAAATTCTAGTAAGTGTTTAAATCTTTTACTTTAGAAAAAATATTGTGGATAGATATATATAGAATTGTATATTGGCTTTGATTCTTGCCCTTAAAAGAGTTGAGAGTTGAGAGAAATACTCAAGAGTGATTCTTGAGGAGTGGATATAGGCATTGTGGCCGAACCACTATAAATTATGCGTGTGCTCGCTTTTCTACTCTATTTTCGATCTTCTATAATTCTGTTTTATATTCTAAAAATTTATGTTTTCAAAATTTTATAAAATAAATTTCTAAAATATTCACAAAAAATCTAACACACTTTTTAGAAATATATTTGAAGTTTAAAAAGAACTTGCAAAATCTATTATTATTGTTGTCTTGCATTTTTTTTACATTTTTTATCAGAAAATCTATCAAAAATCTGCACTTGGATATAATTTTGTTCCTTTAAAATTTAGGCCAGAAAATTTCGAGACACACAATTCACCCTCCCTTTTGAGTATCTTTTGGAACCTACATTTGGTATAAGAGTGATTCTTTATTTCCTAAGGCTTAACTTCCTTGAGTGATCCTAAAAATGGTTGAATCTAGTAGTTCTACAATTGCTACTCCATTCAAAGATGGACATTCAGTCCATCGTCCTCTAATGTTCATTGATGAGAATTATTTTTTCTGGAAGATTGTCATAGGGTACTTTATTCAATCTCAAGATATAGGTTGCTAGGATATTATTGAAGATGGATATGAGTATCTACAAAAGAAATCTAGTGAAGAAGGTGCATCAGATTCTGCAACAGTTTTAAAAACTAGAAAAGAATTTACTGAAGATGAAAAGAGAAAAGTACAGCTAAATTCTAAAGCTATGAGTATATTTTTTTATTCATTGCACATAAATGAATTCAATAGAGTTTCTGGATGTGACACAACAACAAAAATTCGGGATAAGATACAAGCTACAAATGAAGGTACAAATAAAGTTAAAGATACTAGACTTCATGTTCTTAAGATTGATTATGAAACTTTCAAAATGAAGCCAGGAGACTCAATTTCTGAGGTAATTAATAGGTATATTAAATTAACCAATGAAATTAAAGCTCTTGGTAAAAAACTTGATAAACATAATAAAATTGCTAAACTTGTTAGAGGTCTAACACTTAGATGGGAAGCAAAAGCATCAATTCTGTTATATAAGGATCTTAGTACTCTAAATTTTGATAATGTTTGTGGATCTCTTATTTCACATGAGCTTTACATTAAGTCTCAAGATCCAGAAAAAAAAAGACAGAAAATTAAAAGCTATTGCTCTCAAAGCAGAATTTGGAAAGGACTATTCTACAGGTGATGATGAGATGACTTTAATTACAAAGAAATTCAAAAAGCTGTACAGAAAAGATAAAAAATTATACAGAAAATAGTACCATAAATTCTCTCATCACAAGGCAAAAAACTCATTAAAATCTGCTGGTGATGTGATTTGCTATGAATGCAACAAACTTGATCACACCAAATCCAAGTGTCCAAATCTAAAAAGAAAAGAGAAAAGGTTTAAGAGAAAGCTATAAAAGCTATATAGAGTGACAGTGAAAATTCAAACACAAGTGAACCAGAATCTATAAATTATGATGATGTTGGTCTGATGGTAATTTCTGATCGTGAAGAGCATAATTCTAATTCTGATAAAGAACATAATATTGCTGCTGATAGAATATCACCTGGAAATGATTCAAAAAACTCTGAGGTAAATGATTTTGATTCAAATTCTGATTCAAATGAAAATGGTGATGAATATGAAAGAATGCTTGAATGTTTCGAGACTTTGCATCATAAATATTGCATGCTTAAAAAGATGCATATTGAAATAAAAAATAAATTTGATGCATTATGTGTGAAACATTAAAATGCAAAGGAAACAAAAATTAAATTAAAAAATGAATATTCTGACCTAGAAAGTAAATTTATATCCTTACAAGAAAAATGCAAAATGAAAGGAAAACAAATTTGTGTGTGCAATGAAAATTATGTTGAAAATTTGAATGCAAAATCTGTTCAAAATGGTTATGCAAGTACATAAAAAATTATCACATAAAGTATACCTAGAAAAGGTATAAGAAATGCTCATCTGATAAAATTGTAATTAGCTCTTCTGCTACATGCTTTTATTGCTATAGAAAATATTATATTTTGAAATTATATTATTATAAGAAGAATGCTAATTCTGCTAATAAAAAATGGATGATTAAGAATTTTGCAAATGTATTAACTAACCATGAAGGACCTAAAAAAGGTCGGGTACCTAAAAGTAATTAATTTCTTTGCAGATTTGTCTAAGGAGCGCCAAGATAGAAAAGTGGTATATGGATAGTGGCTGCTCTAGGATTATGACATGGGAAAGAACTAAATTTTCTAAATTGAAAAAATCTGAAGGTGGTTCTATTAATTTTGATGATAGTAGAAAAGGAAAAATTATTGATTTTGGTACTATTGGAACTAATCCAATAATTGACGATGTTTCTCTTGTTAAAGGTCTAAAGTATAACTTATTAAGTATTAGTCAACTTTGTAACAAGAAGAAAAGAGTAATTTTTGAAGTTGATCATTGTAAAGTATAAGATGTTGAAATTGGAAAATCTGTTCTAAAAGGGCAAAGAGCTGGAAATATCTACTTGGTTAGTTTAGAAGATATCCAAAAAAGTGAAAAGAAGTGCCTAATTTCTAAAGAAGATCTAAGTATTTTATGGCACAGAAAATTGGATCATGCAAGCTTTCATGTATTAGAAAAATTAGTCAGAAAAGATTTGGTAAAAAGAATGCCAAAAATGGAGATTGATAAAGATCATATAAGCAAGGCATGCCAACTTGGGAAGCAAACCAGAAATTCACATAAATCTAAAAATGAGATTTCCACTAAGAAACCTTTAGAACATTTACATATGGATTTATTTAGATCAATAAGTCCTTCAAGTATTAGTGAAAAGTCATATGTGTTTAATATGGTAGATGACTACACAAGATACACATAGGTAATGTTTCTTGCTCATAAGGATGAGGCATTTGAAGCCTTTAAGAATTTGAGAAAGAAGATTCAAAATGAAAAATGGTATAAAATCACAAGCATTAGAAGTGATCATGAAAGAGAATTTGAGAATCAGAAACTTGAAGAATTCTATAATGGTGTTATAGAAAGGAAGAACATAACTTTTTAAGAAATGGTCAGAATGATGTTAAACTATAATAACTTGCCAAAGTATTTTCGGGTTGAGATAATCAATATGGCATGTTATATCTTGAACAGAATTCTGATCAGAATAGTATTATAAAATACTCCATATAAGCTATGCAAAGGTAGAAAACCAAATATCAGCTACTTCCAACCTTTTGGCTTTAAGTGTTTCATTTTTAATGATAAAAATAATTTAGCTAAATTTGATGCAAAATCTGATGAAGGTATGTTTTTAGATTATTCTTTAAATTCTAAAGCATATAGAGTTTTTAATAGAAGAACTCATAAAGTAAAAGAATCTATAAATATCAAATTTGATTTTACTAACACAAATTCTGAAGAAAAGAGTTCTTGTGATGATGATACTGGTTTTAAAAAAGAAAATAACAAAAATCAAGAGAAAGATGAACCAGAAAAGTCACCAGATCAGCAACCAGATCCGAATGACAAAATTCTAAAACAACAAGAAGATGCAGAAAATGAACCAAAAATTTAATTAAAAAAAGGGCCATAAAATAGCACAGAAAATATACTAGAAATTCATATAGAATAGAAATCTAAACTTCAAACACCAAAATTGCCTAAAGACTGAAGATTTCAAAAGTATCACCCCCAAATATGATTTGTTAACTGATCTTTTTGAAAGAATGATGACAAGAAGAACATTAAGAGAATATTGTGCTAATGTTGCCTTTATGTTTCAACTTGAATCTAAAATTTTTATTTATGTTAAAAATGATGATAGTTGGATCATTGTGATGTAATAAGAATAAAATCGGTTTAAAAGAAATAAAGTATAAAATTTGGTGCCTAGACCCTGAACATGTTTTATTATTGGAACAAAATGGTATTTAGAAATAAGTTAGATCAACAAGGTAATGTTGTCAAAATAAAGCTAGATTAGTGGCTCAAAGCTACAATCAAGAGGAAGATATATATTTTGATAAAATTTTTGCACCTGTAACTAAACTAGAAGCTATTAGAATTTTGTGTGAATTTGCACATTTTAAAAATTTTAGATTATATCAAATGGATGTTAAAAGTGCTTTTCTAAATGATTTTTTAAATGAAGATTTTATGTAGAACAACCCCCTAATTTTGAAAATTCTAAAAATTCATATTTTGTTTACAAACTTAGAAAGGTTTTGTATGGTTTGAAACAAGCTCTTAGTGTTTGGTATGAAAAACTAAGTTATTTTCTACTAACTCATAGCTTTAATAGAGGAAAATTAGACAATACACTTTTTATCAAGCATAAATCATCACATTATAATTATTCAAATATATGTTGATGATATAGTTTTTGGTTCTACTAACATTTCTCTGTGTAAAGATTTTAAAGTTATTATAACGAAGGAATTTGAAATGAGCATGATGGGTGAGCTAACTTTCCTTTTGGGTCTCCAAATTAAGCAATGTTCAGATGGTATTTTTATCAGCCAAGTAAAATACATAAAGGAATTGCTAAAGAAATATAAGATTTCTGATGCAAAATCTGCTAGTACTCTTATGCATGCATCTATTAAGCTAGAAAATGATGAGAAAGGCAAAAATGTTGAAGAAAAATTATATAGATGGACGATTGGATCGTTATTATACCTAAAAGCGAGTAGGCCAAATATTCACTTTAGTGTATATCTATGTGCCCGCTTCCAATCATCTCCAAAAGAGTTCCATTTATTTGCAATAAAAAGAATCATGAGATATTTGCAAAGAGCACAGAACTTAGGATTATGGTATGCAAAGAACATCTCTTTCAACCTAATTGGATATTCTGATGTTGATTACAACGGATGTAGTTACGACAGAAAGAGCACTTCAGGTATATATCATTTTCTGGATAACTCTCTAATCACGTGGTCAAGTAGAAAATAAAATTCTATAGCTTTATCTACTACAGAAGTAGAATATATAGCTGGTGGTGGTTGTGTTGCTTAAATTCTGTGAATCAGACAACAATTGAAAGATTATGGAATAGAATTTGACAAAAGTCCTATATTTTGTGATAACACAAATGCCATAAATCTTACCAGAAATCTAATCCCGCACTCAAGAACAAAGCACATAGAGATTCGTCATCACATTATCATAGATCATGTGCAAAGAGGATATATTTTACTAGAATTTATCTCTACAGAGCATCAACTAGCAGATATTTTTACCAAGCCCCTCAAAGAAGAATGCTTTTTCAACTAAGAAGAACGATTGGAATGGGTATTTTTGAAAATTAATATTTTGTGTTAGTCTGTTTCTCTCAAAAAGATTTTGGTTCTTGTATTTTAAAAGGCTAAAGGAAAAATCTCGTGCTTCTTAAAATGACTAATTAATTTTTTTCTGCTTTAAAAGAAAAAAAAATTGAAAAAAATTTTTGAGCCATTTTGATTTTCAAATTTTTTTTGCTTTAAAAGAAAAAAAAATTTTTTTGAACCGTTTTGATTTTCATTAAGAGAGAGATAAAAGTTATTTTTTTAGGTCTGATTTTTTTTTTATCTTTTACATGTTAGAGTGGTTTAAGGAGCAATAGTCAAATTTTATCTAAAATGTCTCTGTTATCCCTAAAAAGCATGTGGGTTAAGGAGCATATGTGTTTTAGAAAGGAAGAACAAAACTCTTTAAGAAATGGTCAGAATGATGTTAAACTAGAATAATTTGCCAAAGTATTTTTGGGCTAAGGCAATCAACATGGCATGTTATATCTTGAACAAAATTCTGATCATAACAGTATTATAAAAGACTCCATATGAGCTATGTAAAGGCAGAAAATCAAATATCAGCTACTTCCAACCTTTTGGCTGTAAGTATTTTATTTTTAATAATAAAAATAATTTAGCTAAATTTGATGCAAAATCTGATGAAGATATATTTTTAGGTTATTCTTTAAATTCTAAAGCATATAGAGTTTTTAATAGAATAACTCATAAAGTAGAAGAATCTATAAATGTCAAATTTGATTTTACTAACACAAATTCTGAAGAAAAGAGTTCCTGTGATGATGAAACAGTTTTTAAAAAAGAAAATAACAAAAATCAAGAGAAATATGAAACAAAAAAGTCACCAGATCAGCAACCAGATCTGAATGAAAAAATTCTAAAACAATAATAAGATGCAGAAAATGAACTAGAAATTTAATTAGAAAAGGGCCAAAAAATTCAGATAGAATAAGAATTTGAACTTCAAACACCAGAATTGCCTAAAGACCGGTGATTTTACAAGTATCACCCCCAAATATGATTTGTTAACTGATCCTTTTGAAATAATGATAACAAAAAGAGCATTAAGAGAATATTGTTCTAATGTTGCCTTTGTCTTTCAACTTGAACCTAAACCTTTTATTGATGCTAAAAATGATGATAGTTAGATCATTACGATGTAAGAAGAGTAAGTTTTTAAATGAAGATTTTATATAAAACAATCCCCTGATTTTGAAAATTCTGAACATCAAGATTTGTTTACAAACTTAAAAAGGTTTTGTATGGTTTGAAACAAGCTCCTAGTGTTTGGTATGAAAGACTAAGTTATTTTCTACTAGCTCATGGCTTTAATAGAGGAAAATTAGACAATACACTTTTTATCAAGCATAAATCATCACATTATAATTGTTCAAATATATGTTGATGATATAGTTTTTGGTTCTACTAACATTTCTCTGTGTAAAGATTTTGAAGTTATTATAACGAAGGAATTCGAAATGAGCATGATGGGTGAACTAAATTTCTTTCTAGGTCTCCAAATTAAGCAATGTTCATGTGATATTTTTATCAGCCAAGTAAAATATACACAAAGGAATTGCTAAAGAAATATAAGATGTCTGATGCAAAATCTGCTAGTACTCTTATGAATGCATCTATTAAGCTTGAAAAGGATGAGAAAGGCAAAAATGTTGAAGAAAAATTATATAGATGGATGATTGGATCGTTATTATACCTAAAAACAATTACGCCAGATATTCACTTTAGTGTATATCTATGTGCCCAATTCCAATCAGCTCGAAAAGAGTCCCATTTATCTACAATAAAAAATCATGAGATATTTGCAAAGAACACAGAACTTAGGATTATGGTATCCAAAGAGCTTTCAACTTAATTGGATATTCTGGTGCTGATTACACTCGATGTAGTTACGATAGAAAAAGCACTTCAGGTGCATATCATTTTCTGGGTAACTCTCTAATCACATGGTCAAGTAGAAAGCAAAATTATATAGTTTTATCTACTGCAAAAGTAGAATATAAAGCTGTTAGTGGTTGTGTTGCTCAAATTATGTGGATCAGACAGCAATTGAAAGATTATGGAATAGAATTTGACAAAAGTTTTATATTTTGTGATAACACAAGTGCCATAAATCTTACCAAAAATTCAATCCCGCACTCAAGAACAAAGCACATAGAGATTTGTAATCACATTATCAGAGATGATATTTTGCTAGAATTTATCTCTACAGAGCATCAACTAGCAGATATTTTTACCAAGTCCCTCAAAGAAGAATGTTTTTGTCAACTAAGAAGAATGCTTGGAATTGGTATTTTTGAAAATTAATATTTTGTGTTAGTCTATTTCTCTCAAAAAGATTTCGGTTCTTGTATTTTAAAAGGCTAAAGGAAAAATCTCGTGCTTCTTAAAATGAATAAGTAAATTTTTTTTTGCTTTAAAAGATTAAAAAATTTTGAGCAATTTTGATTTTCATTGAGAGAGAGAAAATTTATTTTTTTGGGTTTGATTTTTTTTATCTTTTACATGTTGGAGTGGGTAAAGGAGCAATAGTCAAATTTTATCCAAAATATCTCTGTTATCCCTAAAAAGCATGTGTGTTAATTTAAAATTTAGTAGGGGCAGCACTATCCTTTTGCTTACATTTTTGGTTTCCGCATTTGCAAAATTACAATTTTCCAATGTGCTATTATTGCTTGAGCATGCATAAATCTATTTTGTCAAATCATCTTACTTCATTTATTTAAATTTTGAATTTTTATGGCTAACTGGTTTCTCTCAATTTGCAGTTATTAAGTTTCCTTCTCTCTTTAATAAATTCATTTCCTTAATTCCTAATTTCACCACTCTCAACAATCTCTTTATCTCTCTCTCAAAATTGTCGACAATATGGATCGATCAAAAACCTTGGCGAAATGAAACCCTCATCGGATTCCATCACCAGCTCCGGTGCCGTCACCAGATACATAAGATGCCCTTGCACCCTTAAATAAATCGACGCCCTTAAAATCAATGAAATTCAAAATTGCTCTACAAAAATCAACCTCAACCTCAATTTCATCCCATCTTCTTTTTCCATCTAAAGTAATCGAATGGAATGATCTTGTTCAAGCCACACCAGATGTAACTAAATACATAGAGAAGCAACAATGGATAAAATTTTTCACTTTTTGGAAGAAAAAATACTTTTCAGATCTGGTTCGTGAGTTTTACAACTCTCAGTTCGCTATTGAGGTCGAAAGTTTCAAGGTAATTTTACAAGGCTCCGAATTTACTGTAAGTCCTACTGTGATTGCAAAATATTTTTCAATGGTTCTAAAGGGATCCAAATGCACTAGGAATAATAGCAACATCCTAGAATTTGAGGATCTTGACAAGGATAAATTTCTCGGTTCTATTTCTAGTGATGGCAGTGGTGCATCTAAATACCCTTTGGCATCGAATTTGTTGGTACAATATCAAGTTTTGACAAAATGTATGTGTTTGTATGTTACCCCTCATTCTGGAAGGACCTCTTACTTGTCTGATTTAGACATTATTTTTCTCTAGCATTATCACGCTGATAAGGACTTTAACTTGCCTTTCCTCATTTTTAATCATATGGCAACACGTTCTGTTGAGGTAAAGAAGCCTTATGGCCTGCTTTTAACCCATTTGTTTGAACACTGGAAGTTGGTGAATGATGACACAAAATCTGAGACTTATCATATTTATAAATTCAATTTTGTATTTTATAAAGAGGCTGGTAAACAGGTTCATAGAGGCAAGAGAAAATTTCTTGAAGTCCCTATTCCAAATCGAGTAAGTCACCTATGAAAGAATTTGGAAAAGGTAAAGAATTAATGATCGTTGATTCTCTGCATATAGATGAAAATTTTCAGGCACAGGTTGCTCAATTGCTTGCCCTAATAAAATCTTTTAAAGGAGTGATGATTAGTGAACCTAAAATGGTTAAACAAGTTTATGATAAGAAATCTGAGGAATATTCTAAAGAAAATTTTGATGCTGAGTCTGATGAAAAATTTACGGCGAATTCTGATGAGAAATTTGACGATTAACCCGATAGTTCATCTAACAACAACTCTAATGCAACATCTAAAGAAGAACCTGACAAACATTCTAAAATGCAGTCTGAAGAGCATTATGTTCCAAACTCTAATCATGCTTCTGCAAGCAAGTCTATAACCTCTTCTTCTAAGGCTGGACCCAAAGCTGATGATCAAGTGCCTTCTATTCCTCCTACTCTATCAGTTGAGAAATCACCCAGCTCCAAGACATCAGCCAAACCTGCTAGTCATTCAGAAGATCTTCCTATCACTCAGTCTATCGTTCCTGTTACTAACTTTTACTTTGTGGTGGACCAGCCGAAGCTCTCAGAATTGCAATCACTTCTTGACAAGTTGAGTGAGACTTCTACTCTAAGTGTACCAGTTTCAGATCCTTTTGTACCTGCTGAAAGGCCATCTGCTTTGCCTAGAAGGAAGTCAACGTGCACTGCCATCCTTCATGACAAATATCCTCCTCAACCAGGATAACTTGGCAGCAACACTCTTCCCATGGACGTAGACCCTTGATCTTTCAAATTTTTATTACTGTTTTTATTGTCTTTCTCCCTAAAACCTTCTGTTAGGTGAAAACCATGGTGTTGTTTTATTTGGTACATCTTGAATACTTTATGGTATTATTGTGGCTGATCTTATTTTGCTATGTTTCTCCTTTTTTATTGCTAATAAGAAGGGGGAGAAATATTATGGATTTATGTGATGTGATCTTATTGGATATTATACTTATTGGAAATGCTATGGAATCTTATTGATAATGTTATGCAGGTTTAAATTTTCTGTAAATATCCCCATGCATATATTCAGGGGGTGTTTTATAAACTAACCTAGATAGACTTTCAAGTGAAATTTATTAAGATTTTATCATCATCAAAAAGGGGGAGAATGTTGGCTCAATGCCATATCCAAATTCAAAAATTTATGTCATTAGAAATTTCATTAGAAATCTGGATATATTTCTAATCAAAATATGTCTGATACTAAAGGATAAAATAACAACTAGTTAACGGGAGTGGAGAGAAATGCTCAAGAGTGATTCTTGAGGAGTGGATGTAGGTATTGTGGCTGAACCACTATAAATTATGTGTGTGCTTTATTTTTTTGCTCTATTTTCTATCTTCCACAATTATGTTTTACATTCTGGAAATTTATGTTTTCAAAATTCTATAAAACGACTTTCTGAAACATTTACAAAAAATCTAACACACTTTCAGAAACATATTTGAAGTTTAAAAAAAACTTGCAAAATCTATTATTATTATTGTCTTGCATTTTTTTACATTCTCTGTCAGAAAATCTATCAGAAATCTGCACTTGCATACAATTATGTTCTTTTAGAATTTAGGTCAGAAAATTTCGAGACATCCAATTCACCCCAACCCCCCTCTCTCTTGAGTGTCTTTCGGGACCTACAGTTTTATACATCTAAAATTGGCAAAAATAATCTCAACTTAGTAATAGGGGTGTTCAATTTTGGTATAACCCATTTAATCCATATAATCCAACCCACTTAATCTATTTTTCTTACAATTATAGTGGATTATTATAATCCATACAATCCATTCTAACATTTTAAAAATATACATGTGGATTATGAATTATTATATAATCTAATAAATTAATCCACATTACACTTTTCTTTAAATACATTCTCACTCACACTTTTTTCTTTTACTCTGATATGGGATTTTAATGATAAATAAGTTCGATGTTGTAACTTATTTCGCACTGTTTAACTGCAAAAAAAACGTTGATGTGTGAGTAATGCAGGTAAAATATGTATTATAGTTGCTATTAAAAAATATATTATTTTTTGATAGCATCCAATATTAAAAAAAATGTAAGAGTTAATAATCTAATATAAAAAATTATAGAATTTATTAATTTAATCGAAAATGAAATTTACTAACACGACACACTATTAATTAGTAATATATATATATATATATATAATACAAAGAAAATTATCTAATTTGTAGATATTAGAAATATCAATCGATTTTAGCTGAAAAAAATTTACTGGCTTATTGTGGATGCTAAGTTGAGCCCAAGTTATGACTTCGATAAGCTCCTCGAGGGTCCCATAACCAACTTCGAACACAAACAATGTAAAATCAATTCAATTAATAATTCAGCTATATTTCATTTCATTTTTATTGCTGACAGTAAAATACAAGTATCAATTATTCTGCAATTTTAATATAGTATCTTGCTATACACCATACCATATACACAATTAAAATAAAAATTTTAAAAATTAAATTAATTTTTGATAGAATGATACTTGTCGTGAGATATATTATTGTACCGGATAGTATAATCTCCTATTATAAATTTTTAAATGAAATTTAAATTCTAATAAGTTAAAAAAGTATACAAGTCAACCGTCTATACTTGAATTGCAAGTTGGCCAAACTTCAAAACGTGGAGTTCTTTTCATTTGTTTATTTATTTTATTTTCATCACCTGCAATGCAAAATAATTGCAAAATACACTGTTGAATTTTTAGGCATTAAATCGTTTTATGTAATGCCAGTGCCACTAAATCACATGCCACATATCCAATTGATGAATAATTTTAAATTTTAGAACACTATTAATTTTTTTACCAAATTTATATATAATTTTAAATTTTATGGCACTATAAATTTATATGCTTGTGATATTTAAAAAAATATTTATAAAAATAAAATTAATTTTTTATATTTAAAAATATATAAATATAAATAATTTATAATTTATATATTTATAATATAATATAATATAAAAAATTAACATAACCTTTATAATCCACATAAACCAACTAACTCAACATAAAAAAAATTTAGTTCATAGATCACCTGGTTTGGGTTAGTTTCAACCCATTTAACAATTTTGATAAGTTGAAGGAAAAACCAACTGTAACCCACCCAACTTACATTTGAACACCCCTACTTAGTAATGCGCATACATTATTATGTGATATTATTCTTAACAAAATGGTAATAACTATTACTTCCTTAAATTCCTATTATATGTGATTTTTCTTTTATTAAATTTAAGAGGTAACTAGTACACTTGTATTAACATCACATGAATTTTATAAAGAAAATGTCAAAATAATTTAAAGAGTAATAAGTTGACTTTTGTTTGTTTACACAAAAAGTAAACACAATTATTCTATTGCCTCCTACTAAAGCGAAAATTGAACCAAAGGTCAACCTAACCTACAGTAACACTCAACCTAAGCATAACAAGGAAAAATAGTATAGACTTACACTTCGTATTTCTTCATTGCTGGAGTTCACATGCATACATGTCATCATTGCTTTGACAAGTCAGTTCTGGTTTCTCATTTACTTAATTTTCCTTTGAAATTCTGGTTCCATGTGAAACAAGGAAAGAAAGTTGCATGTTAAGTCATTTTGTTGTTCTATATAGAGTAAACTATTTGTTTGTTCAATTTCTATTCCCATTCCCATTTTGCATGCCATTGAAATTTTAGTAGATCATTAATTACTTCACTCCATATTTCACAAGATAATTCTGCAAATTATATGCACATACAATAAATCAAATCCAATTTCTACTGGTCACTCAGAGATTTCTTTTGCATTTTTTGCACGTCATTGAAATTTTAGTAGATCATGAGTTGCTTCACTCCATATTTGACAAGATAATTCTAAAAATTATATGCAGACCCAATAAATCAAATCCAATTTCCACTGGTCACTCAAAAGAGATTCCTTTTTCATTTTATGCATGTATTTCTCACAGCAGAATCACATTTCAGGTTTGCTGTTGACTCATGGGTGAAAGACAACATAAATAGTGATGTCAACAATGTTTCAAAAGCACTTGACATTTATCACAAAAAAAGTTATTGGCAGAAACCCATCAATCAGTGGAATAGATCTGGAGGATGAATCTATCAAACATGAATTTAATTGAAGGAGAAATTCATCACGCTTTCAAGCACAATTCAACTAACAGAAATGAGCCAAAACTAAAATTCTAGACATGCCATGAAAACTAACCTCAAGAAGAAGGAAAACCTTCCGGGCCAAACTGGCATTTTTGTACACAGTCTGGGCTGTACTAGGCTGTCCGCTACACAAAAATTTTGAACCATATTGAATTGCCCTGCATATCCGGCCTCTAGCTTCTGCCATGTTCAGGTACAGAACTGGCACTTCTGTAAACAATCTGGACTGTACCAGCACAGCATGACAGGAATAGAATAAAGTCCGTGGATAGAACTGGCTACACCAATGAAGTCAACCAGTAAAAGATGTATGCTAACATAGGAAATGCATATCATCTCATTATACATCCCAGTCATTTTAAGGGTTCTCGCTCTGTTTAAAAATCATTTACCAAAATTGAGGATAAAACCTAATTCAACAGAGGATATCCAAGATCTTTAAAAGAGGTGGAAAAAAATGCCATTGACACAAGAACATCTTTCATATTCCATGTTGAGATTAAACATAAAAATAAGACGAAAATGTTTGATATAGAATACAACATCCAAACTCATAACCAAAAGATTATCAGGTTTAATATAACCATGCACTACATTCTGTTAATGAAAAACAAAACTTGAAGAGAGATTCAGATAGACAGCAATCTACGTCTCAGTGCATCACAAGAGATAAAACATTGACAAAGCAAAAAAGTAAAAGAAAAAAGGGAAAAAGAAAAAGAAACAAAGGAGGTAAGAAGAAGAGAGAATGTAGTGGCATTTTCTGCAAAGCATCTAAACAAAAACATAGAGATTGCAAACTGCAAATCTAGTTCATAGGCATAATCTCTGTATAATCTCTAAACAAGTTCATAACAACATCAGAATGATACAGAAGTGGATTACTTGGAATCCCCAGCCCCCATGACAACAAACTTAAAAATATTCAATCGAATTGTGCTAGTGGAGTTGATTATGTAATTTCTAAAATCAAAAGCAATACAAGAGCACAACTGGTGAAGCTCAATTGGCCTATTCACAATACAAAATTATGCCAGGTAAGTATTTAAGAGACGCTCATGAATCAGGAACTATGGCAAACAATTTTTTAAAATCTAGTAAAACCATAGGAACAATCTGTCAACCACCAAATTCCGGACTCTGAATCCAGCAAATATTGGCCCCCGAAATCATAACGAAAATCCCCTCCGGTTTCAGCACCAAACTTAGTCAAGCCATAAAAAAGAGGCATGACATGTGGAAAAAAAAAATCAATTATCATTTAAGCTCTAACTTAGCCAGCAAACAAGAAAAACGAACGTGAAACTTTGCTTCCCCCCAAAAGCCAAAAGCTGAAGCATTTCTCAACAACATGACAGAATGGAAAAGGAAATATAATCTTTTGTTAGATATGCAAGAACCAACTACGATAAAAAGAAAAGCATACACCAACAATTTTTCCTTTAATGTGTACCTGCAAAGTGCTTCAAAATTCTACACTTTTTGGTTTTGTCCTCAAAATTAAATGATAAAATCTCCAAATTTTCCTGTTTAAAGAGAAGTTGACATCTTAATTGACGGTAAATGACAGATTTGACAAAGATTAAGTCAAAGAAAGAACTTGGGTACGCAGCTCAATGCTCATTTGCTAGGAGAGGGCCAAGTAGATTTGATGCGGATACAGAAAATGTGATGCATAAGAGCCAGGCCAGCGTATTGCAGGACCACGAAAACTTAAGAATGCATTATCACAGTTATGATAACCTGTGGGCAATGTATAACCTTGAAGGAACACATTACTGTTTTCTTTGAATTTTCATAGGAGAGTTATCTAATCATCACAAAATTGTCACACAACAGATTTTTATCAAATATAAAATAAAACTTTGGCTTGGTATAAACTACTCTTAAGCAAGTCAAGAACACAACTAGGTAAAGCAAACAAGCAACAGAATTAAGCTCAGATGAATGGATCAAAATTCAATGAAAGCAAGCAAAGATCTGAGATTAAAAAGAATACACAAGTTCCCATTATATAGTTTAACATCACAGCTAATACATATGAATTTAAGAACTAACAAAGTATCAAACTTTCAAAAGTTGCATTTTATTAGCAAATGCAACAGCAATCCAATCAGGTTGGGAAGCTGACCATTGCAGCTGGTTGATTTCAGAAGAGGCAGAGTACATAGACATGGGATCAATCCCATTAGGGCCAGCTAAGGTGGGCAACTCCCAAATGAGGGCTTGTGCATCATCCCCAGCAGAGCAAATGTGTTTACAGCTCTGGGGAGCCCAGGCAATGGCATTAACACTTGCTCTATGTCTCTCCAATTCAGCAACAGGCATAGTAGGAGAACGAATATCCAAGATCACAACTTTATTGCTATCCATTAATATAGTAGCCATGTACCTCAAATCCTGCTTGTTCCAAGCTAAGCGAAGCAAAGGGGTATCGGGCTGGGGGCTCTCATATATAATGGTAGAGTGCTCTTTATCCCTCAAGTCAAAAATTCTCACAGACCCATCAGCAGAAACTGAAGCAAAAACCCTTGCTTCACCCCAAGCAATGTCATAAACCTCTTTATCATGAGCAATTAACTGAGTTTCAACAGAACCCTTTTCAATATCCCAAATTGTACAAGTAGTATCAATGCTACATGTCCCAATTCTCTTAGGCTCTATTTCATTCCAATCAAAAGAAGTCAAAGGAGCACAAAACTCACTTGTCTTGCTATTATTGAGCACTGAAACGGGTTCCACGGAGCTTTCCCGGACCTCCCAGAGGCGGAGATAGTCACCGGATGAGGCAAGTAGGTCCGACGACTTACGGCTTGAGGCCGCGGAGGGATGGAACATAAGCTTGGTGGGTGGGTATGGGTGGTCAAGGGAAAGAGACGGGTGGGTTTTGAAAGAGAGGGTTTCGGTATCGAATGAAAGAATGTCTACACGGTTGCTGTAGTCTTCGACGAAGCTGCCGACTGCCACCCGGCGATGATTAGGACGGGAAACAGCTGCAGAGGAGGAGGAGAAAGCCATGGCGTAGAGAGGGTATGGAGAGTCATAGGTAATGGAATTTTCGGATCTGAGGTGAGATTCTTGGGTTGAAGTTTCCATATTTGATAGAGAGAAATGTGAGGATTTTTGTTTAGGTTTGCGGGCGGTGAAATTTTTTTCAGAGAAGTGCTTGTCTTCCGAGAAATTTTTTCAGTTTTCTATTGAGAAGGGAAAGGAACGGAAAGTCAATATTCGGAGGAGAGATAATTCATGAGGACTCATCCCTACCTTCCAGGTAGTTGTAAATTCCGTGGGCAGAAGACTAATAAGCTGAAAATTTTAGAGGGATTTTTTTTTAAATAGGGTGTTTTTAAAAAATTATTAAAGTGACTAATTGCCTTAGATTTCATTTTGAAAGAGTGAAAATTTTTTACGAAAATGCTGCGATTAGTTACGTTATATGATTGAGTTTTGTATCTGACGTGTGGGCACCGATGTTGCTTTTCCTCCACGTGGCGGGATGCCATTGAAAATGCAGCGGCCAGCTGCCTTATCAGCCAGGCAGATCTGCTCCTCCCTCTCTCCTTCATTTGGGGCACGTTGGTTGAAGACGCAGCACAACTAAACGTTATAGCTCTTTACGTTGAACAAATAATTACACCAACAATTCCCTTTACTCTTTGTCAAATTCTTATGACTTGTTGGAGGAATAGTAGCTTGAAAATTCTTTGGAATGGAGGTGCGACGAATAAATTCATTCCTTCTCGTAGTGTCCGACAGTGAGACCCCTTATCACCCTATTTATTTATACTTTGTATGAAGCACCTCTCTCGCGTATTAATCAAGCGGTAGCTAATGGGAGCTGGAAACCTGTTCGTTTTGGTTAGGAGTGAATCGTTTTTATCACATTTTTTTGGCGAACGATCTCATTCTTTTTGCAAAAGCTAGCACAACAGAGATGGATGTCATTAGAGGATTTTTAGATGACTTCAGCATTTGCTCTGGTTTGACCGTTAATATAGACAAGTCGACCTTTTGTGTTTCGAATAATGTCAGTCGTGAGCTACCTTTGGAGATGAAAAACAAGTCTGATTTTCATTTGACTGAAGATTTGGGTCACTAATTGGGTACTCCGATCATCCATGGTCACTCAAGTAAGAAAATTTATTCTTTCATTATTGATAAAGTTAAAGTAAGTTGACCAATTGGAAAGCCAACACTATTTCTTTGGTTGGTCGCATCACTTTAGTTAAATCTGTTTTGCTCTCTATTCCTCTGTATGCTATGCAAATATCTGTCATTCTAATTTCTATATGTGATGAAATTGAACAGCTATGTAGGGACTTCATTTGGGGTTCATCTAAAGATACTCATAAATTGCATCTAATTAAATGGGCTCGAGTTTGTAAACCGAATGACTAATGAGGAGCAGGAATTAGAAGACTCAAGTGTTGTAACGATGCTTTTCTTTTTAAGATTATTTGGCGCTTATTTAATAATGGCGATGCGCTTTGGATATGAATTTTCAAAGCGAATATGGCTTACAGGATAACGGATGGCCAATCTCTATTCCGACATGTTCAGATTCAATGCTTCGGCACCACTTATCTCTTTCCATGGCCTGTTTTTTGGGCTAATATTTGTCGGTCTATAAATGATAATGGTTCTACATCATTTTAGTTTGATAATTGGTCGGAGGTAGGGCCCCTTTTATCTTCATGTTCCCTTGATTATGCGAGATTCTGATGAGTGGATAAGAGGTTCTAAGATGATTGTGAATGATATGTTTATCCCCAACACAAGTTGGCCTAGAGAATTTTTACGGCAATTTGTCAATGAACAGGTGTTATCTCTTATCAAATTATCCTTACCTTCGAGTAATGAATTGGGTTCGGATAACATCATATGGCTACCTTCCCCCTCTAGCATTTTTTCTATTGATATAGCCTACAATCTTCTCACTCATGATGTTAATCCAGCCAACAGTTGAAATTGGAATATCGATTGGGAATGGGAAGAACCATAAAGAATTAAAATATTTCTTTGGCTACTTAATCATAACCGCTTAATGACCAACATGGAGAGGCAATGTAGAAATCTTTCTTATCCAAGTTTATGCCCCATCTGTCACTTAGAACAGAAAATGACCCTACACATGGTTTGGGATTGCAGCTCTATTCAAGGCTTTTGGCATTCTGTTATGGCGGGTAATGTCGATCCAAATTTCTTTAATTCTGGTTTACATAATTGGGTTGACTTAACAGCTATAAAGTTGGTTGGTAAGGTCAAATGGAGTTTGCTCTTCGGTTTCACTTGCTATGTAATGGCCCGAATGTCGGATCAGCCGTGAATAGTAGTTTTTGATAGTAAATAGTACTTCCGGACTGAAAAGTACATCTGAAGGTAAAAAATATTTTATTTGACCATCGAAAAATATTGATCATGATTAGATCAGGGTTAAAATTTAAAATGAAATTGAGGTCAAATAGACCTTTAAAAATCAAAAATACAAAAAAGGAACGATTCGGTTTATAGGTTAACTAATTTGACCTAGATTTGGTCGATTTTTTAAAAATAGCAAATAAAATCTAAAATTTGTCAAAAATTGCATATGTGCCTAAAATGATGGATAGTATATTTTGGTTGTAAAAAGTAAATTTTTCGGTAACAACGATAATGGTTGAATCGGATTGATCTGAATAAATCAAACCAGTAACTGACTCCGATTGTACTGAAATTTTATGTACAATCTATTTTTGATATGATAATAATGATGAAATCAATTTTAGAGTGATTTAAATTTGAAAAGCGAGATAATTATAGAAAAGTGATATAATGGAATTGATTTTGGGTTATTAGGCCTAAACTAATGGATTTGGGTTGGACCAAAGTCCAACCTACCAAGGCCACTGTAAAAGGAAAGGATAGCAAATTTTTGTGAGAGTCAATCTTATCTCCTTCAGCTCCTTTCTTCCCCTTCATGGCTGAACCATCTTTTCTCTCTCTTTCTCAAAATTTCTTCAAATTTCTCTCTCTTTTTCATTAAATTCAAGCATTATAAGTGGTAATTGATCTCCTTAGAAGATTATTTGAGCCTCTATCCTTTAATTAGAGGAAGTTAAGCAAGAAAAAAATAAATGAAAAGCTTAGGGTGTCAAAGTGAGGTAAGTGAAAATCATGGATTTAAATTGGTTTTAGGATACCTATAAGCATTTAAATTTTAAAAACATCTTAATTATAATATCTAGGAATTTTTAGAATAATTTTGGTAGAAAAATAAAATAAAAATAGATGAACCAATGAAAAATAAACTAACATACATTAAACCTATGAATCGGCTCAAATCTGCCTAACCTATTTAGGCATTAGTTCATTTATAATCCATTTTTTTAATTAATTTGTGATTCACTCGTTTATGACCAAATTTAAATCCGTTCAACTCGTTCATTTATCATCCATAAGGAAAAATGTTACAATTCATGTTAAAATTCAGGCAAATCATTATATATTTTTTCTAAAAAAATTCCTAATCAGCTTTAAATTTTATTATTTATTAAAAATTCCTAATCAGCTTTAAATTTTATTATTTATTAAACATAAATTATTTTTATATGAATATTTGATATTTAAAATTTAGTAATCCCTAAATTAAATTCGCATAAAATTTAAATATTTATCTCACGCACCCCTTGCTGAATTCCACGTCTATATTATATATACACACACGTCAACGTTTCAATGGCTAGGCGCTCATCTCTCTCCACCTTGTCTCGCCTCTCTTTCTTTCGAGAGTCCATCTTTAAACCCATTGTTCCCTCATCAATCCATATCTAAGGTCAGATATAAAGCTTAAAACTTTCATTTCCATTTACCCCTTCCCATTTCAATTGATATATTTCTGCTTATGTAGGTTTTATGTGGTTATTTGCAGAATCCGAATCGATTTAGACTGTTTTCAATGGCGTCTGAGCCCAAGGAATCGGCCTCCAACAATCCCGGTCTTCATACTACCATCGATGAAGCCACCAAGGGATATATTATGCAACAAACGGTAAGCTCTTTTCTACTTCAGTTGATCAATTAGCACTGTTTTGTATAGTTCTTGTGATATGCTTCTTTTTGTTTCTTTTGCAGATGTATCGGATTAAAGATCCCAAAATCAGTCTTGATTTCTACTCTCGCGTATTGGGCATGTCGTAAGTTTTCTTCTTTCTTTGTTCTTTTGACTTGGGTATAATTATCTAATCCTGTAGAGCATTGGGCCTTAATTCATAATTTATGTTAGGTTTTTGTTTGTTTACTAATCATGAGATGGGTATAGAATTTAAGCTAAATGTTATCTCGAATTCTAAGCTTGAAGCAGCATATTTATGCTCCTGCTTACGTGGCTTCCTGAAATATAGCATTTTGTGCTGAATTGGACTAAACATTTATGATTTGAAGCTCTTCATCCAGTTGTTGAGATGTTTCAAGTGTTTGAAACTGTGATTCAAGATTTTTACTATAAATTATGGTACCTGAACCATCAAACTATATGTGGCTCATTATAGCATGTTCTTTTGCTTATCGCGTAGCCACATTTACAAGTTATTCAATTTAGGTGTATATAGTTGCTTTAGTTCTTCAGCTAATTCATTCTCTATCTTCTTTATTCTCATACTCTTTGGTTTAGACCTTCTTTTTATTATGAGTTGAAGCTAGAACCTTTGTGAGAATTTAGATTTTGTGTCCTCGAGTCTTCAGAAGCTGGGATATATACTAAGATGTTATGGCATGGGCATCCTTCCACCTCTCCCATTTCTATCTTCCAGTCTATGATGGAAATATTTCTTACTTTTTAATTCTAGTGCCTCAGTTGTTTCTGTGAGCAAAGAGAGTCGTGATTTTTGATACCATATTATTTTAATATTCAATAAATGATACTATATTTCCTATATAATTCTGTTTTGCACAATATCCATCTATGCTCGGGAAAGGTCCTCTTGGTCACGCCTTGAACTCTAATATACTTTCCATTAATGCTACCGCTTAAACATTGTTTATGCCAATGTCACTTTGATCTGTAAATTTGATGCTTTTGTACTCTTTCAAGTTTGATACTTAAAAGTCAAGTAAATTTTCATCTTTTAAATTCTTTTTTCAGGTTGCTTAAGAGGTTGGATTTCCCAGATATGAAGTTTAGCTTGTACTTTTTGGGCTATGAGGTAATTAAATGCATTGCATTACATCATATTTGAGAGCTTTTGCACTACCAGGTCTTTCATTGAATGTAACCTCAAAATTCATTCTGCCATCCAATATGCATTTGAAATTGTTTGTGATACCAGGCATTTACTATGCACATATCTATTTGGTCTAGGATCCAGCATCAGCTCCAAGTGACCCAGTTCAAAGAACAGTTTGGACCTTTAGCAAGAAGGCTACAATTGAACTGACTCAGTAAGAATAACTGATTAAAATATTTCTCGTTTTTCAACGGATTCAATAGGGAAACAAATTTCCATGCTACCCTTTTTGTTCCTTTGGCAAGGTAGTAATGAACTGGTGCTTTGTGTCTTCTATTATATCTGACAATCAAATGTTTATTGCAGTAATTGGGGTACTGAAAGTGATCCTGAGTTCAAAGGATATCACAATGGAAATTCTGACCCTCGTGGTTTCGGTATGTAAATAGTATGATTACCTGGCATATAACAGTATGTATATATTTGTAATCCATGTAAATGCCATCTATTTCATTTTCCCTTTTTTTTATTTGCCATATGTCAAGGCTGTAAGATAGCTTAAACTA
Organism: Excoecaria agallocha; assembly: GCA_037975025.1. Classification (NCBI taxonomy): domain Eukaryota; kingdom Viridiplantae; phylum Streptophyta; class Magnoliopsida; order Malpighiales; family Euphorbiaceae; genus Excoecaria; species Excoecaria agallocha. The sequence continues at coordinate 2,943,544 of CM075814.1, read as the reverse complement.
ATGACTTTAATCTGCTAATTTTATTTCTGATTTGGAGCCCACATATAGCCAACTTGGATGATGAAACTTGCTAAAACACTTTTGGTTATCTCGCTTAGTATATTACCTGAGTTTTCTTTTAAAGTGAATATTAGTTTATAAAATTGACCGTTGTTTTTAATTGATGCTTACGTCATTATAATGATGTACATGATCTGACTTTAAGATGAACACAGTCAAAGGAGCTTATACTGTAGTAGGGTTTTTTTTTTTTTTGTTGATTTCCATTGCTTTAAATTTTAAATGGTATTTTTTGGTATTATCATTTCCTACCCTCAGAAGTAGCAGTAAAAAGCCTAAAAACGAAATGATGGTGTTGGCTAGTTGAATGTTTATAAATCTTAAGTTCTCATAGCAGTATTTTATTACTTTGGAATAGTGTAATACCTGAAGTTATTACTTTCTTTCACAATGGAATCTTAGTTGACACCTGTAACGTATGGCTGAGCTTGTTTTCTTTACCATTGTAATTCTGTATATATATTCAGGAAAAATTCTGGTGGCAAATTGAAACTTGGTGTATTCTGCTTTTCAGGACATATTGGTATAACTGTAGATGACGTGTACAAGGCGTGCAAGAGATTTGAAAGTCTGGGGGTGGAGTTTGCAAAGAAACCTGATGATGGTAGGATCCTCTTGAACTGCAGACACTAGTTCTGGGCAATGTAGTGTCTGGTCTAAATGATCTTTGCTTGGTGAAAAAATAGTGACCCCTAGTCTTAGGTATTGCTATTTTGGAATTGAGGTTTAAATCTCAAGTTGTCCGCCCAGTACAAAAAGAAAAAAAAAATCATATCGTTTTTGAATTCATATGAATTGCAATCAACATTTTGGTTGGCATTCTGTACACCCTAACTCATGTATAAAGGGAAAGAGAAGAAGAAAGGAAAGCTAGAATTCCTGTGTTAGGATGATCTGGAAGAACCATTAGGGAATGCTTGTTGTGGATTGCATTAAGGAATTTACAGCTGTTTGTTACTAAATATGACTTTTACTTGGCCAGTAAACAAGCTATTTCCTCCCCTCTAAGTTGAGGCCAAGATTTAGAGAGTACAATGTTTTGTTGTCTTTATCTTAAACGAGTGGAAGGCATTCATTATTTGCGTTTGTTTTCTCCTTCACATTTGTATGTATTATTGTTGCAGGAAAAATGAAAGGGATAGCTTTCATTAAGGATCCTGATGGCTATTGGATTGAAATCTTCGACCTCGATACTATCGGGAAAACAACTGGGAGTGCAGCGTGAGATTACGACACAAACTTAAAATGTAGTTTTTGTTCTTGCCTTCCTGCCTCAGTTCCTTGTATAAAAGCATCAAGGAGTAATTCCCAGCATCGTACGTTGTCACTTAACATGTTTAACTATTCACTTCAGCTACAAACCTTAACAACATGTTTACTTTTCAGCTGTAAACTTGTCAAGGTTTGTTTGACATAGCTATTGCAGTTTCTTTTTATTTGTTTTTTGCAGGAAAAGCAGGGGTTATTTCTTCTTAAATTCCGCTCTTATGGGAAACCTGCAGAAGCTATATATTTCTGATATCCAGTGCTTTCCTTTTTGTATTGCTTCTCAGTGTAGTGGCAGATGACTTGTTTTCCTGTTAAATAAATAAATAAGAACAACTCCTCATTAATCACCAGATTATAATGTCTTTGTTAGCTGGATCAAGTTTTAAATAGGAATAAAAGTGATTTTTACCCCTTAAAATATTCATAATAGGAGATTTTGCTTTTGAGTTTCTTTTGATTGATTTTTACTTCTAAACTATTCAAAACAGAGCAATTTAACATGTCTCCTATAGTGATAAATCTAATTTTACGTGCCGTCAATTTTAAGAATAAAAAATGGATAAGAGAAGGTACGTGGACAAAATTGATACAAGAAATAATGTTATCCCTTTGAAGTATCAGTACTGCTTTAGATCTTCCAAGTTAAACTTAGTATTATTCCATGAAAAATTGAATACTAATTGAGCAAATTTTCACTATACTATTCAAATAACATGTAACAAACTTATTATTTAGCATATTATTTTTCTAAACTTATTAAAGTATAAATAATATTATGTACACTTTTAAACTATCAAAAATATTAGTTTATCTCTTACCATTGTTTAGCTACACTTTTTATAATATATCACTTGTTTTGTAAAAAAATACTATGATATTAAATTAGTTAAGGAGATAAATTTGTTAAAAAATAATAAATTAGGTTGAAATTATGTATTAACCCTAATTTAAAATCTTACTGACATGTTATAACTTAAAAATTGTATCAACTTAGGATGTAAAATTTACAATCAAAAGATTGTATCTACATAATTAAGAGAAGCTACCTTCTAATTGACTGCACTAAGATTGATTTAGTGGGTATTTTGGCCAAAGATTTGACATAGCACCTTAGTGTTTTTAAAAAAAAAAAAATCAAGAGATAGGACTCGAGTTGGTAAATGGGCAGGTTGAAGGGATTTATTAAGTTGGGTTATAAATAGGCAGATCATAAATGAGTTAAAAGATATGTATTATAAATAGGTCAATGTCCAAATGGATTGGACGAGTTTGAACTGATCAATGGATTTAATGCATATTTGTTTATTTTTCATTGGCTCATCCATCCTTATTTTATTTTTCTACCAAAATTATTCAAAAATTTTTAAATATTATAATTAAGATATTTTTAAAATTTTGAGCCAATCGAAATTCATTTTAATAGGTTTCAGGATATCGAAATATTTTCAGCCAGTTCCAAAATTTTAAATTTTAAAATTATCCAAAATTTTATTTTTCACTTCTAGAAACATTTTCGGAGTCCTATCATAGGACCATAATATTTTTTAATGCAAATTAAATCTTTAATAATAATATAAAAAATACATATGAAAAATATAAATAAATTTATAAAATTTAAAAGTATATTAGATGTACAAAATTAATAAAATTACTCAACTATATCTCTGAACTTGTTGGATAAAAACAGTGGATAATAGTAACATGCAGCGGGCAATCTAATTTTCAACAAGAAATTCAGCCTATCTATTATCTATAGGAAAATTCATTTCAAAAGTAGAAAAACTTTTATTAAAAAGGATAATAACCTCCAAATTTAGATGACAAACTTATATAATAAAAAATTTAAATTACATTCAATATTAGTTAAAGAATTCAAATAAATATAAAAAATAGATCTAAAATAAAAATTTGAGATCTTATTTTATTAAAATCAAAATACAAAAAAATAATAAATAAATTTTAAATTTATATCGATCTGAAAATTATTATAAAAAGATTTAAAAAAATTAAAAAATATAAATATAAATTTAATGAAAAAATAGAAAATGAGAATAAAAGAGACATTGCCACTTGTAAATAAATTGACGACAATCCTAAAACTAGAAAAAGAAAATAGTCTTTTGAGAAAAGGAGGGTAGTGATAGGACCATAACATTAGTGTTCAAATGGTTATCAAACACTAAAATTTCTTCGTTATCAATAGTGAATTATCAGCTATTAATAATAGCTATCAACTACCACCCTACCTCGCTGTCCATTGTTTTTTTTTTTTTTGAAACCTACTATTGCATTGAAATCGTTTCCTACAAAACTTGTGTTCTTTGAAAATTTATGTAGGAATTGACTTAAGATTGTGCACTTATAATCGAGACTTACAATTTAGCCAATTCAAAAATTAAAAAACTTTAGTTTCATTGCTTTGGCTAGAGGATAAGAATCTCAAACCAACCTGAGAATTCTAGAATTGTGTTTGTTGAATTTAACGATACAAATTAGAAAATAAAAAATAAATCTTCTAGAGCGTAGGCATTCCATATTGATTTTGATTGATATTAATTTTTAAATTTGTATAATATTGTTCATGTTAAAATAAACGTAGCGTCGCACTTATGAATTGTTATTTTTATGAATTAATTGAATGTCAAATTATTTTTCTAGTTCTGTTAAAAATATCATATAATATTTTTATAGAGACATATTGCACATCAAGCAATTGTTATGCAGTGATAAGGCCACAAACACAGGCTTAGCAAGCAAAATGAAAGAGGCTCTTTTAGGTAATGACAAATGAATACAAAAGGAAGATTATCCTTTTGGGTCCCTGGAAGGGCTTAATGATTAAGGGTGTGACCATCCTCTAAGCTAAAGAGTTCAAGCTTTTTCTTTTTTCTTTTTTTTTTTATCTTTTTGGATGAAAAAAGAGTTTAAGCTTTTTTAATTAATATAAGAGTTGACCATTTGTGGAGTAAAGATTTCTACACCTATCCATGTGGTGATGCTCTACAAATTCAATGCCCAACCCTTTTTTTCTCAAGTTTTCTATTGCTAATCATGCAGAAAGGGAGTAATTATTTTTTGAAATATATATATATATATATATATATATATATATATATATATATATATAGACAATTTTATCCGTCTAAAATTTTATTTTGACTTCCTTTTCATCAACTTATTTTTTAAATTCAAATATTATTTATATTTTTATTATTTTTTTTATTATAGATACTAATTTCGCCACGGTAAATCATTATATTTTTGTTTAACATAATGGAAACTTGAAATTTCGAACTCCATAAATAATTGTATGACAATATTTAAATGCATTTATTCATTTCTTGATATTTGATGACATTTATGCTAATGTTTAAATAGTAAAAACAGAAAAAACATACTTCCTTCATTTTTTTATCTGTCATTTTTTTAGTAAAATTTAAATTCTATTTATCTATTATTTTTAGACTTTTAATGTAATTTAATTTACTTTTTCAATTTATTTTTTTTTCAATAAATTTAGAACCAATTAAATTAGATAATTTAATTTTAATCACGTAATTTAATATTAAATTTAAGTATATTTATTATTTCTTAATTCTAGTTAAAACAATAAAAAATAACTGATAAAAAAAACGGAGAGAGTAATAATTTAATTTTATACCAATAATTCAAATATAAATATTCATTAAATTAAAGAAAAAATTAAGAAATGCAGTGATTAATCGAGTCAGGTATAAGACACCAAGTATGGTTAAAAGTTTAAACCTTCCACGAAGATGATTGATTAACTCATACTAATTACTTAATTAATCAAAATTGGTTATTGTACGAAATTATTTCTGAACGGTTTGTCTTCGTTTATCTTTAATTAGCTAACCAACCAAGGTCACAAACAATAGTCAAAAAAAGGTCCCAACTGGTTTTATAGGCAAAATAATACAAATAATTAGTAATGATAGCAAGGTCTAAATTACTACGTTGACATTATTGGCACCTCTGTCAAAATAATAGCATATGCTTAACAATTTTTTTGTTTTATTTTCTTGCAAAATTTTATAAAATTATCTATTTATTGATCTCGTCTCTGTTGCTCACAATATATCATATTAATATTTTTTTCGTTTTTTTATTTATTATTTTTTAATAAAATTTAAATTTAATTTATCTGTCGCTTTTAAATTTTAAATATAATTTAATTTATTTTTCTTTTTAAATAAAATTAAAATTAATTAGATTTAATAATTTAATTTTAATTAAATAATTTAATATTAATTTTAAATTTATTTATTATTTTTAAATTTTAATTAAATAATAAAAATAATTAATAAAAAGGAATTAATGAAGTAATTAATTAGAGACTAAACTTATGAAATTAATTAAATACTTATTACGTCAGGCTTGTCAGTAGGTGCCACACCTTTTGACCTTTACACTTCAATAGAAAAGACATTCCTAGAAAATGCTTTGCCAACTGCATTCAAACAATATATCTTTGAAAAGAAAATTAGAAAATAAATAAATAATAAAAGATTGCTTGAATTTTTGTAAAGGAGAAAATTAAATAGCTGGCAATGTAATTTAATATTTGGTATTGAGATGCAGTTTGCAAACAGTTCATTTTACTATTTGTAATTATTTTGTTTATTATTTTATTATACATATTTAAAATAAATAATTTTTAATCCTGACTAGCAACAAGGCTGGAGCCAGTAAACAGTGCTGAGTCTGACAGCGATCTTGTGATCATGCTATTTTGGACCTCTTTGTGGGGCTTTCCTAATAGGGATTCCCTGTCAACTCAATGTCACAAAAAATTTAATTTTTCCTTTTATTTATTTTAATTTTTCTTATTATATTAATGGCATTTGATCATTACTAACAAATTTAATCACTTGAAACGAAAAATTATACTTAAATTTTATTAATGGAAATTTCGAAATGTTAAGTCAGTGTTTATTGAGAGAAATGTATAGGACTCTAGAACTTAAAGAATTTACATAATGCAGTTGATAGTATTGATATAATATTTAATTACAATGTATTCATTTCGTTTCATTTTAAAAATTAAAAATATTTATTTATATTTTTAAAAATTTTATTTAATTTTAGGTAAAAATAGAGAATGATAAAAAAATAAAATATTTAATAAAGTGTATAATAAATAGAGATATATATGTAAAATTATTTTTTAAATATTGAAAAAAATATTTAAAATGAAAAAAAAATCTTTTAAAATGATGTGTGTTTGTTCACCCACTAGATAGAATTCATTATAACCAAATTTTTTTTATTAAAAATCGTTATAGTTTGACAAAAAATTATGGTGATTAGATAGTAAAAATCCGTAAAATTTGTTTTTTGTGCAACTTTTTTCTTAATTATTATGTTATTTCATATCAAATGATTCTATAGAATACAGAAAAGATAGATATCCCTAATGATTAAAGGGTTCTTTGGAGTCAATTTAAGAGGTGAGGAAGGAGATTTCTGAATAAGCCCTGTCTTGCATAGATATCTAAATGACCCTTCCCGAAAATTTAATAATTACGGATAGAACAATTCGTGGATAATTCAATAATTATAATTTTAATGATTTTTCATGTAATATAATAATAGTAGTAATAATAACCAACTGTGCAAGTAATCCCAACTGTTAAGTTTGGATTCAATTCGAAATTCGTTTATAATAGTTTGATGTTATAAGCATAATAAAAAATAATTACAAATGTTCAACGTATTTAATAAAATATGATTAAATATTGTATGAATTCTATTAATTTTCCATCAAATAAATTCTTTAAAAATTAAAATAAAACTATTCTAGTGGGATTTTCTCTTTTAAAAATACAAATCTATCTTGACAAAATATTTTCCGTAAAAAAAATTATATAAATGATTGATAACATACGTAATGTTTTTCATTTCGATGATAATATTTAAGTATCATTTAGTCATAATTTTTGCATTATTGCCTACAAAGAAATCACATCATATATAAGAAAAATGTTCTAAATTGTCAACGGGCCATGCACATAGGCTTAAAGTCATTAAATCATTGCTACATATATATTTTATATGTGGGTATTATATAATTAATCTCTAGTTCTTACCTGCCCCAATAAACATTATCAAAACTCATATTTTATTTTTTCTTATGATTTTCCTGAGTTGGAAACACTGTTACTACTCGAAGCATTAGAGGTTAACATTATTAGTAATTATGTGCCAACAATAGTCGATATTCTTACTATTTTTGGAGCTTATGATATGGTCTGAAATGCTTTTTTTTTTCCCGTTCCTTAAATTAAAAAAAATATATATTGTTCAATCTCTCAAGTATAAGTAGGCAATTTTTTCTCTTCCTACCTAAATATTCAGAACTCCAAATTAATACCAACAAGGCTCTATAATTAAGTGAAAAATTCTTACTCTGATTTCTTATTAATTTTAGGCAACTCAAATGGCTGTTATCATAAAATATAATCAAATAGACCGAAATGCTCATAATTCGGTTTATATATATATACTAAAAAAAACTTTGATCGGTTCCATTTTTACGGGTTTAGTATTTTGAGAACTGGACTGTAAACCTCAAAAGCAAACCGAAAATTCAAGAATTAAAAAATTTAACCAAATGGATCAAATTGCTCATAATTTGGTTAAGTTTTTAGTTTCGGTTTGATTTTGTATACTCCTAGTTGAAAGTTGGATCTTAATTTTAATTTTCTTTTTTATAATAGGGAAGTCAAATGCATGGATTATAAAAAAAGATCCCGATTAAATTAACAGAGCACCCATATACATGTGAACCCATATTTTTAAAAATCAGAATCTTTGAATAATGAATAATTTTATTTTCTAGCTTTTTGAGACTCAGTTCATACTAACGATAAGTTATTAATTTTTTTTATAAAAGATAGATTATTAAATTATCATATAAAAAAAACCCCTTTTTATTTTAAACCTGTAATTGATTATAAGCTCTACATATATATTGTTCACAAGATAAATTAAATTCCGGATTTAAAAAAAATATATATATTTTTCAGTACATAGATATGAGAGATTTAAGTGGATCTCAGAATATAACATAAATTAAAACTTATCTATACAATTGAGTCCTTATTATTTATTGGCTGATTAAATTAACATGATAAGAAATAGTTTGCCAGTCTTGAGAACAAACAGTGCTCTGTTATATATATATTATATGAAAGAAGACTGAGATTATGATTAATAATTCAATTAATTTTTTAAAAGCCTACCGTCACAAAAATCCAAAATTTCTATCATTATCTTCCTCTATTTAAAAATTTGTAGTAATCAGACCTAGTTCATGTAAAAGATTCTAGCCTGTACAGAAACCATGGCCAACCAGTGTATGTTCACTCAATGACAGAACTTAATTTCTAAGGGTAAATTTGCCAATTCATAAGGTTACGAATAAATCAAATGTAATATCTTTGATTGATCGTATGCTATATATATATATATATAATTGTACACATTTTTTCATCACTCACTGTCTACCCATTTCAATCACATATTTCCATCACTGAAAATTTCAACCGTTAAATCAGTATTTACAAATAAAAATTGTTAAACTTTTGCAGTTCATTGTTAAATTTTTGCAGTTCAGAGAGCTTATACGTTAAAATTGAGAGTGCTTTATATTATTTAATTATATTATATTAAACGAGTTAAATTATTAATGAAGTAATATTTATTGATTATAATTAACTTTTTAATATTGTTAACGCTTAAATTATGTGTAGTTTGGTTATAGTTTACGTAGAAAAAAGTTAAACAAACGATAAAATAAAGAATGGGAGGATAGATTATTATGCATGGAAATTAAAGTATTTATTTATTATGTTTTTTACATCTTTCTAGAAATATTTTTTTTTGACTGAATTATATGAAGAAATACTTGCAGACTTTTCTGCATTGCGAACTCTTTTATTTGATGACAAACAAAAATGAATGAATTAATTATATTCTGTAGCTCATTCAAAATGTGAATAAACCTCGACATTAATCCAAAAATAATTAATTAATATGCAACAATACAAATTATTATATATTTTTAAAACAGAAGAAACTACATAATTTTAGTAATAGAAATTTCATAATTTCAAACCATCGATTAATTTCCAAGTAACACCTGCTATTATTGATGATAACATAAATTCATTTTTCTCCAATTTTTTTTTCCTTGATTAGGAGATACAGAACTAGAACTCGTAATCATCACCATAATAACTTCAGTTTCCCAAAAAGAAATGCAGAAAATTATTAATAAAAAGGCCACATTTTTTTTAATTTTTTTTTTTTACAATCCAATGTACTGTCACAAAAGAAGAAATGTTTTCCCAACACAAACCCCCATAAAAACTCCAAGTGCTCTCTCTCTCTCTCTCTCTTACCTTACCCCATCAAATCTTTCTTGATTTTACTTACAGTCAGCAGTAGTAATAGTACATCAACTTCTCTTGTGTCTTGTTTTCATCAATCCCCATATTATTATTATTATTATTAGCAGCAGTAGTAGTAATCAATTGCTTAACATCTTCGAGATCATACTCCAATGGAGTTTTTTCTATCAATTCTCCAAAATACCCATTTCCCTGGTTCAAATTTTCACCTCCATTGCCATAACTTAGCATGAATTTCGGATTCTCTTCATATCCATTTGAGATAAAGCTTTGTAATCCCATTTCTTCTTGTTTGTTCTCTCTGTTGTAACTCCCATCTGAATTTGAACTGCAACTTGCTTGATCACTTCCAAAAACAATAAAATTTTGATTCTCTTTCACTTGATTTTGATGGTAATATTGCATTGGATTAAACACCCCAGTTTCTTGAGCAATTTGAAACAGTGAAGATGATGAGGAGTTTGAATTATTATTATTACTGGGGAAATTAAGATTTGGTGAAATGGGATCAAAGCCAGTAGTAGGAAAATAAGAGTAAGAACCAGAAAAAGCAGAGTCTTTGTAGAGGGATAAAATGGACATTGGTGAAGATAATGTTGGATTTGGAGATGGAAATGGTAAAGATTTTCTTTGAGTTTGAGGAGCTAAGGCCATTAGCTTTTTCTTCAATTTTGTGTTCCAGTAGTTCTTGATATCATTGTCAGTTCTTCCTGGTAATTGAGCAGCGATAATTGACCACCTGCAATTTTAATTTATTCTTTTATTTTCATGTTGGAGAAAATAATAAAAGAAAAATTAAGGTTCCATTAGAAGAAATTTTTAATGAATCTCAGTTTTTTAGTCCTCATCAAACAGCTGTAAGTAGATGTTCATGTTGGATCTAAAACTTGTCATGCATGCATAGCAATTATCCAAAAACAAGAGATTCTTGATGTGCTCTTTTTCTTTCTTCATTAGTCAAAAAATTTTAAAAAATGAACCTAACTTTGACTATTTTCTTTGTTGCCCATCTTAGAGAGATATATTATGGAAGCAAAGAGATCAAAAAGATGCATTTTTTATATTTTTATCAGTTGAAAATAATAGATTTGACTATTTTCTTTACTACCCAGCTTAGAGAGAGAGAAAGAGATATTATGGAAACAAAGAGATCAAAAAGATGCAATTTTTCATCTGAGAAAATGGATATAATACCCAAATTTGATTATTTTCTTTGGTACCCATCTTGAAGAGTGATATTATGGAAACAAAGAGATAAAAAAAGATGCAAATTTAAGATTTTTATCATCAGAAAAAAAGGAAAAAATAAAAATAGTGTACCTGCTTCCAATGCTTGAAAATAGGGTACAGATAATCCTATCTTCTTCATCAGAAAATTCACCATGTTTAATATTTGGCCTTAGATAGTTAAGCCATCTGAGTCGGCAACTTTTCCCACATCTCTTCAAACCTTGTATTATGTTACATAAATCATCAAAACAACAAAAACCCATGTAATAAAACCATCAAAGGAATCAACTTTCACAATCAAGCATAGAAAAAGATCGAGTCTTTATTACCAGCTTTTTGAGGAAGAGCAATCCAGTTGCCACCAGTCCCATATTTTTCCATGTATTCCTTAAGCTTTGAGTCTTCTTCTGGTGACCATGGTCCTTTCTTCACATTCGCCTTGTCACAGCAAGGAGCTCTACCCATTTTTCTCTCTCTATAAATTTATCTGTTTCTCTCTCTAGAATCTGCTCCAAAAACTAGAAAGGCAATGGCCAATAAGTTTCACTTTCTACATAAACTTATGGTGAGAGGAGAAAGTCTGCAACTTTGCCTTTTAATATAAATATATCTACAAACGGAGAAAAGATCAAGACTTTGGCTTGGGTTACGGTAAAAAATTGTACTTTTTGTAATTATAATTAGATATAATTTGTACACAAGTCAAATTGATAGACATGTTCAATCAGCTTCCCTACTTTTTAATAGATTAATATAGCTAATTAAGCAAAATAGAACTTTCCATGTTTTAATTTTAATTAATTTATTTACCTCAAGCCCTGTGTTTTAATTAGTCTATTTAATATCGTTTTTTCTCAGGGATCCAAAGCCCCTTTAAGAAGAAATTCAAAATGCAATGGAATTGATAGCTACAGCCTTTTTTTTTTTTAAATGTGACATTTTCCAAACCATAGACTTAGTATAATTGGTAGATAAATTAATAACTAACTGTCTTGATCAAATTGTTAATTTGTCCAATAAATAATAATCTAAATCACCATAATATCTATGTCATAATCAATAATTAATTCGTTCACATACTATTCCCTTCGTAAATGCATCAACATTTTCCTTTAGAAATTTAATTGGTACACATCGATCAAGTAATGTTCTGCAAGAAATGCTTATTTAAGTCAATTTAGTGTATGATATAATGTGGCAATATGTCAAATATATTGTATATATTTGACCCGAGACAATAGTTTAGTGATCAAAATTCAAAATTCTTGATTTTTATAGATGATACTAAATATTTTTACCAGTTTCGCAAGTAATATTCAATATAATTTGTATTGTTAACACATACTTAAACCGGATTACCTATAAACTTGATGATTAATTATACGTCCTGCAAATTATAGGGGTGAATAATTTAATTAAAATTTTTCTCTCACCTTATAAATAAAATAAATAAATGAAAAGAGAAAAACTATATGCATTTGGAATTATGTAAATAATTAATACTGTCATGAAGAAAATTCTTGGCAATATGCCTTTGATTTTATTTAAGCTGTAAGTAACTCTCATTGAATAATAAATAACATTAATTAGGTGCAAAAGAACATTCAAACCAACAGAAATGTTGTGAATTTTACTTAGGATAAACCAAATTTACATGCCTTAATTAATAACTATTTTGCTTAAATTTATATTTTTATCATATGAATATGATTAAACCATTAGCATATAATTAAACACGCTGGGGACCATTCTATGAGATTCTTGGTCCTTAATAAAATAATCTCATTCAAATAATTTGTATGTTTTGGGACTGACTCATCAATACAGTAGCTTGTGAAATTTTAATATACATAAACATTTATAGCAATACCTTTCAAAGGCCACCAATGTATTTGCCATCATTGTAATACTTATTTTTCAGTACAAATTCTCATAAAAATTTGAATTTATTAAGCAAAGTTTATCAGTTTTAAATATATATATATATCGGCCCAAGTCAGTAAGTTCATTTTCTTTTCAAGATATAATCAATCGAACTAACATTTCATAATTTTCACGTATATTAATCTTTATAAATATAAGGATAAATTATTAAAAATGTAATTACATTATATAATTCCATAAATATTGATAATTATATTTTCTTAATTTACATATGAAATTTTAAGTGTCTATTCATCTGGGATGGAGTTCCAATTGGTACCTATTAAATGATGCCATATATTTGGTGAACAAGAATAGTGACCTAAGGTCCTACTAGATTTTGTAGGACAAGAAAATCAAAATCTTCTTCATCTTTCTAGTTTCTAATTGATATATACATATTTTTTTAATTTGATAAATTTTACCTCAACTAGAGCTAGTAAGGTTGTAAAAAGGCATCCCAAAAGAAGAAATAGAGAACATTTATGGTGAATATTCCAAGCATGACTTGTATAGAAATATCAAATAGCATATGAATTATGAGCCAATTGACCGCTACTGTTTTGGTTAATAGTGTTCCTTGTTCACGTGAGAATATTATACCTTGTTCTTTCCTCAATTAATCCACGAAGCATTTTCCAATTAATGGATTTTATTATTAATTAGATATATAACGTTTTATAAAAGTATTTTAATTAGGTGTTGAATTGAAGAGAATTTCACTGATAATTGAATGAAATAAATAGTTCTTATAATACATCTATTATTTTGTCAACAGATATTGGTATGCAATTATACATATTTAATTTTCTAGAAATTCAAATATCATTCAATTAACAAAGGAAAAAAAAAAAAAAGGCACGACCGATAATATGCCTCGTCATAGCTACATGGTAGGCACTTATGTCAATCGCAACTAGATGAGGGCAATACTAAAATTAGCTAATTAATTGTATATAAATTATAAAGGGCCTAAAACCTAAAGTATGAGGTAATTATAAAAAATAATGAAAAAAAAACGGAGCATATATTCATTTATATATTAAATATTTTTTTTTAGTCTTTGAAATTATTTTCCGATTAATCAAAACACTTTGAATGAGGATTACTACAAATGTTTGAAGTTTAAGTAAGGAAAAAATAGAAATTTGAAGTTTCTATTCATTTTATATTATTATATATACAAGTAATTTTATTTTATTAATGAGCTATAAGAAGAACTGAGAATGTTCTTTATATTTATTCTTTTTTTGTGGCTGTCGAAACCAACAAAAATAAAATTTCAACTTAAAACTAATTTATAATTAGTGATGAGCAGGGTCGAATTCACAAGGATTGGTCGAGTTTTAATTCTTTAAATAACTAAAAAATTAACAAACTAAAAATAAAATATGGGGGATTTTGTAAACTAAAAATTAAATAAATAAAAAATAAAATCAAAATAATAAAATAAAATACAAAAAAAAATAATTAAAGACAAAATCAATGGATGAAAAATTTCAGTTAAAGACATTTGTAGCACAGAATTCAATCAATTGATCATTAATGAATAAATAATTCTTAAAACCAAACAATGGATCAGTTATAGTCGTCGATTTCGCGCTCCCGATCTAATCTTTTCGTATTAATGAATGAATCAAGTAAGACTGTAATTAATTCCTAATCAATAAACAACCCTTAACAAGCGAAATAATTTAATTTATTGACAACATTACAAATTAGAAAGACCCGACCTAAGCCAACCAATCTACAAGCGAGATCGATTTAAACCAAATAATGTATTTACTCAACATAACAACCCTTATGAGGAAGCTATACTGATCGCTACTTGTTATTAACTTCACTAAAAAATTACGGATTTAGCAAATTCAATTAATAATATATTACTTAATTAAATGCACAACGAGCTCAAATTGCACACCTAACAAACAAAAATCGGGATATGGTTTTCCTAATCCACAGTAAATAACATGAACACTATATGAAATTAAGAACAAAAATTAAGTACAACAATCTTACAGTAAAAGAAATCCTGGCCTTGAATTAATCTTTAACTAAAATAAATATTTAGCCACTCATGGCTGTTACAAAACCACAAATAGAGAATGAGAAAAAAACTTCAGTTCAGAATCCCCCCTTTTTTCCTCTCTTTTTTCAACCAGATCTGATCTCCCCTTTTTATTCTTAATAAAATTCCTAAAGAACAAGTAGTTTACTCCTACCCAAATAAGAAAAATAAAATAAAATACTAAATAGAATCCAAACTTCCTAAAACTACTACCTTTTATTTCATAAATTAAGGTCTTAATATTCCTAAATATCAATTAGGGTAGAAGTGGCGACTAGCACTACAAGGAAAAAGGCTTATAAGAAGGGTAAATTCGGTCACTAAAAGTAGCAATCTGGTCCCTAAAACTCAATAGGGACAAAAAAATCCGGTCGCTATAGGCTCTGCCGCTAATGACCAAAAAGGATTGGTTTCCAACCGTTTGTTAAAAGTTTTAGCGACCGACTAGAATCCGGTCCCTAATAATATTTAGCGACTAAACAGTATACTGTCCCTAAAAAGATTTAGCCACCGACAAGTAATGGTCCTTAAAAAGAATTAAAGACTGGACTTCCCTTGCTTAATAATATATGCTAGGTAGTCAATCAAGTTTTTAATGACCAAAAACATGATCCTTAAAATGTGTACTACGGTCGTTAAAAATTATAAGGACCGATCAAAAATTGGTCCCTAAAAAATAATAGGGATCGATTTTTTTGTCCTTAATGAAGTATGCCAACTGGCTAACCACGTTATTAGGACCAAAATTTTAGTCTTTAAAGAGTTTATTAATCGGTCTTTAAAACTTTGGATGACAAAAAAATTATTCCTGAAAAGTATTAAGGACCGAAATTCTCATCAATTGCTGAGAGCATAATAAAGATCACAAATTAATATGGTCCCTAAAAATAATTAGACCATATTTTTACCTTCTATTTTGAAACATACAATAAATGAATACATAATAAATAATACCATACTTTTATAGATAATTTGTAATTCATTACAAATATAGAATTAGCATTCAAAAAATATATGTATTGTTTATACAGCCCCTTCCAAAAAAAATAAAAATATTTCTAGATCTCTATCTAGCAAACATTTCAATGTTTCTTCAAGTCTTCACAGTCAAATTTTGTACTTCACTATTTTGTTCATACTAAAAACTGCAAAAAATATAAATAAATAAAAATTATTATATTAGAAAATATATAGATATGCTATAAATAATTGATTGAAACTACAAGTGATTTAAGAATAGACCTCAAAAAAATTCTAATTCCATCAAGTGTACCTATATACACTTCAAAAAGTCAGCATATCAACCTCAAAAAAATTGTAATTCCACCAAGTGTAATTATATGCACTTCAAAAAGTCAGCATATATGATAAGAGCTGCAAGATACAAGAACATAAATTAGTTCTAAGGAATTATATACATAAAAAAAAATGATTACCTTTTGAACAATCTAATTGTTACATTTAGCCATGTGATTTTTGAAAATTATCACTGCAAGTATATAATCAATAAATCACTGGCAATTAGCATCAAATTATATAAATCTTAGAGAAGCTAGATACTATTATTCAGAACTAAGTCAGGCAGAGTACAACAGTACAAAACCAAAACAGAGCAAAGGGGTCTATTCTTAATAAGCTTCATTAGAATAAATTCTCAAAATACAAAAGACTGGGGCCCGCAACTGCCTTCCTATTTGATAAATCCTACAGAAAATTGGTGATTTGGTTGCTCAGTTTAAATTTATTTTAGGTTAAAAATCGTGTGGATACTCGGATAACTGTGTATCACATTGGAATTTGTGGTCCTTTAAAATTCCCTATCAACATGCAAAATCCTATACAACAAATGAAAAATAATAAAATTCGAGTTTTATTATTCTATATAACTAAAAATGCAAGAGTCTAGAAATTCCTAACCTGTAAATATACTAGTCACTCCCTTGAAAAGGTGTTGATGAAGGCTGGACATTCGATTGTTGAGCTACCAAAAATTCTCTTAATTGTCTAAGTTCATTCACTTGAGATTCCACTACAGATAAGCGATCCTTTAATGTCTGATTTTCTTGTCGGGTTTCTTGTAGTGCAGATAACAATTCACTTTTAGACGAGCTGCTGCCTTTTAAGTCCTTTGCCTTAACCCCACCACCAAGGACAACCATTGCTTTTTGTCTACCGTCTTAGGTGCATTTCTAAGAGCCTCATGCATTGGCTTACCACGAACATATTTAGCATACAGATTTTCCCTCCATTTGTTTCACAACTCATTCATCCATTCCAAAATATGTTCACGATGAAAATTCATATCATCGTTCTCAAATTTATCCTACAATAAAATTAAGAAATCAATTTAGTTTTTCAATTCTCAAGTATGTCATTTAAATACCAACACCACCAAACAATCAACCTAAAAATAGATGTAACAAATTCAATTTGGCAACCAAATTCTTATAATAAAATAATCTTAAGAAAATATCTCACAATCACTACTCTAAATAGAGCTCCATGCCTAGTTTCAACTCCTATATATGCTTCTTCAATTGCTTTTCTTAAGAATTTCTCATCTCTGTCCTTCACAACTACTCAATCACCAAAAACTTTATTAAAATAACCAAGTAGACATCAAGAGAACCAAAAATTGTGATTTTGAAAATAATACCTCTCATTGTCTTTGGCAGAAGAGTCATTATTCATCAAACAATTAATTAGAGAGCAGTTATATAAAGGAGAAGGATCAAAACTAACAAAAACAAGAATTTCTCTTCTTTCTCTGAGTAAACTAACTAATAAAATAATTGAAAGAATTCGTCATGTTTTTTTCACCTGACAGTTTATGATGAGTAGAAAATCAAGGATAGATAATGAGAAAGATAACTCCATTTTTGGTCATACTTTCTAATTCTTGTTTCCCAACAAAGCTATATTACTGATTAAAATTATCACAACATAAAACTCAATAATGTAACAAATTCAATTTGGCAACCAAATTCTTATAATTAAATAATCCTAAGACATGATATATGTGGTTTTATAATTAATAAAATCATAAAATCTATTAAAAATAGTAATAACACGTTAAAAAATAAGAGAGAGAGAGAGAAATAATTAATTAATGAACCTCTTCAAGTGAGGGCAGAGGTTCAAGTCAGAGAGAGATAATTAGTCTACCGAAGATGGTATCCAAATACAAAGATTCTGCTTTATCAAATGCCTTCCTGACCCTGTATAGCTCGGCCTGGAGGAAAATAGGGACATAAGAATTTGCTTCATATTTTACATGAGGAATTGAAGTTTGTCAACACATTTAGATACTTGCACAGACTTCATATAATTGGATACTAAGTTCATAACGAAGATAACATTCAAGCACAACTGTTTGTTCATCGTATTTTACAAACGATGCCTTCGTACATTTCTCATAGCTAATGTCAAAAAATCAAGTTAACCATCTAAAAAGACATAACACTAAAATAATTCCATATAAATTGATCAAAACTCCACACAGGGTAGGAAAAAAAATTCAAATCTGCTATTTCTGAACATCAAAATTTCATTTCAAAGTACGTTTCAATAAAAAAAAATTAAAAGTAAATAAACAAAAATATAGAGAAGGGAGAAGTACCAGCGCATAATTTTATTGTATGGATCTTAAGGAGCAAGACAAGAAGACTGGCGATGTAAGTCATATCACCAGTTATTTTTGCATCGCTTTAAAAGTGGTCCCTAATCACAAACATGGGGAAAGCAAAGGATACCATCATTTATTGATATGGTACTGAGAATTACAAATATCTGTGTTGTTAAATTGATTTTGATGGGATTATAATAAGAAAAATCACTTGAGAAGCAAAAATGCAAATTCTAGTCGTTGTTCTGATGAAAAATAACCTAAGAAAAATCATTTGTGCTGTTAAATTGAACTTGGCATAATAGGGTGTTTAAACATGGATTCAAATCCTTGAGAAACATGTCATCTAGGCTATCAGAGCTCGCAGGATCACAGCAACTTCTTCATGGTGAGCTGCCATTATGCTGGTAACATCCCTTTGTAAATTTATCAGCCTTCACCTATTCATGGAAAATTAATGTACTAAAATTATAATTTGAGCACCATATGCTTGATAAAAATTGAGTTTTGATTAGTTGGATCCTACAGTATTATGAGCATTTCTTTAAAATTGTATTTTCTTTTAACTTTTGCAATCAAAATAACCGTGCATTATAAACATAATGATGGGAACAAAGTTTTAACTATAAATTGCAAGAAGTTGTTTGTGTCCTCCCCACTGTAATTGTACATAGAAGAAGCCACAGAAAATTGAACAAATATAAACAATTTTAAAGCATTAATATTGAGTCTATGCGTATACAAACTTCGCACTTAATTATCTAACAAACCATGAGAAATTGATACTTAAATTGCTTCACAAATATACTTTTTCACAACAAAAAAGTTTCAATCTCAATATCCTATTGTCTAATTATATGGTAAGATGATGGCTTTGCTGCGGACAGTTGAGAGGAGAATAAGAGTAGGATGGTCGTAAAAACTACCATTGTTATCACTTTGGATGCCTTGGAAATAGCCATTATATTGTTTTCCTGATTATACTGTGAAATGTGGATTTGGTATGCTTTTAGTTTAGTATTTATAAGAAAATGTTCACATTCACTTCAGCTGGTACACATGGGACACAAGGACGAGACAAATACCTGCAAGCCTCGTTGGGCATATAGTTGTCTTTGCATCATCAAGAGTATGGTGGGCACGCTTTTCCCTTGGGAGTCAAATGAAAGCTATATGGACTCAGTTGTAACGCCAAAAACAGTTGCACTGTAGATGAAGGACAACTTTTAATAAGAAGAAACAATCTTTACATATCTCAAGTAATTAAGAATAAAATAAGTCATTTTATTTTAGTAGCATTTTGAAACAAATAGTTTAGTTGGCAGCACTAAAATCTATAAGTGGTTCAACAAGGGAAAACTTAATTATTATGTATAATGGTGCTCTCAATAGGGCATGGCTTATCATAAGCCGAAAACAATAGTTGCAGCAACGTGTTCACAGCAAATGAATAAAGAATACCCTGATAAGTTTTACAAGGAAATACAATATTAAAACTGACTTAAACGTTGTTTAGACATGAATTCCAACAGACGTTACCAATTTAGCATTGGCAGAACTGCAAAGGATAGTTAAAATTTAAGGTACAGGACAAAAAAAGAACCACTGGAAGAAGAATAGTAGGTAAAGCCCCAAGAGAACAGCCAAGAGCAGCATGGAATTTTAAAATTTTCTTCTACAATCCAAAAGCTATGAAGATCTGGTAGATTCGTGGTATCTAACATCCAAATTTCATAAAAGACTTCAATTTTAGAATGAGGTATCAAAATTCAATTTTGATTCGAATCTCGCACCTTAGAGACAATATGAAACGTATCCAATAACAGCTCAAGGACCCTTCTAGCAGAAGCCGCTTCAGATCTCACCAGCAATCCATTCCTTAAAACTACAAGAGACCCCTCCACGCTTCCTCTAAACCCATCAATCTTTTCCTGGAGCTCCAGCAACGGTGCACGCATGCGCACCACGGCAGGATTCACATCGACGAGCTGGGTACTGAGGTTAACAAAATCTGCATAGTCGTGGTAAGGTCGATAAGTTCGTGGTTAAGGGACAAAAGGTGAGCCTAAAGCTCTGAACAAAGAGTGTCAAAGGGAATGACGGTTCGGAGCTCCGAAATATAGGACTTAGAGTCGAAGGTTGGTGAAAGGAAGAAATTAAGTTTGAACCAGAGTGGGTGGGAGTCAAGCGGGTCCGAGAAAAGGTCCGTGGCAGATATTGGAGGAGCTGGTACCGAATCCACCATTTGGAGTCAGTTTTGGTGCGACTCTGTTAGTTTGCTAAGAAATAGATCGTAGCGATGCAAATAAGATTTCTATTGGTAGAATTTTACGGCTTTTTTGAAACAATCTGTCGTTTTGATGTAGAGTTGCTTAGTTTTAGAGGGAACCGCAGGAAACCGATCCACAGAGGACGGACGAGGATGCAGAACTTCATCGCATAGCAGAGGAAATGCAATGGCATTTTCTGCTAGTGGAGAGTTAGGGTTTCTTTTCAACAAATTATTTTAAATGCTTTTACAGGAGAGGCTCTAAAAGGGCAAAAAATAAAGCGGGATATGCTCCCGTGCCTAGCTTTATAATTAGCGATCAGATTTTTTTGTTTTAGGGACCGTAAATTTTTACCTTCACTATTTAGTGTTAAAAAAATGAGAGCGAATGAAGGAAAAAAATTTTGGTCCCTATTATTATACATTCAGTGACCGAAAATTTTTACCTTCGTTAATTTTGGTCACTAATACCCCTTTTTTTGTAGTGTAGGTCAAATTCGCATAGAAAACATATTAAAATCGTAACTCCACTGTCAACTCCCTTGGGTAAATCCCTTGGGCAAGGAAACTGGGTAAGGCTTGGCTTTCTGCCTTGGACAACTGTATAATTTCCTTGGACAAGGCAACTTCCAGAATTTTCAACTTTCAGCTTTTTGCTCTAAATTTGTTCCAAAAATTCATTGCTTCTCCAGATCATCTCCAATTAGCCTAAAAAATATAACTTCTTAAAAATTTGCTCCTATAGTCATCAAAATAAATAAAACAATGAAAAACACTCAAAACTAACTTAAAAGAATGCAAAATAATAAGCAAAATTCAATCAAATAAATGCCCTTTTAACAACTTAACATTTTTTTAGGTTATCTTGATGTTGGAAGCTTCGGTTATAATAATACTTTTTTCTTCTAAGTTTAATGGGTCTAAAATATGATATTATTTAATTAGTGGGTCAAATTCTACCCTTATATCACTTGTGCTTTTCTTTTAAGTTGTACCAAATAATAAATTAATCAAAGATAAAAATCTCATGGTTAGTTTAATTAAGATCGTATTTATAGGTAAAAATTGTATGTAATTTAAAGGGTTAGAATATGATAATTTTTTTTAAATGATTAGAGTTTAATTTCCAGCCACTCCCAAATATGTAATTATAAAAATTTTCATATTTATAGGTCAAATTTTACCTCTCTCATCTATTAAATTTTACCAAATAATAAAAATTACTAAAGATAAATTTCTCATGGATATAATCTAATTAATTATGGCAATTAATAAAGTAAAAACATAAAAAGAAAATATTGATAGCCGATTAATTTAGATAGTTGTATGATATTTTTTACAGTTCATTTATATACATATATGCAAAGAAAGAAAGATTCTCATCTGAAAAAAATGGCCATTTATTCACAAATAATTTGTATTACATCATTAAATAAATTGTGGTCCCTTTAATTATATTAATTTGTTTCATTAAGTTGATTTAGTCATTGCAAACGTGAGACTGGAAACATATACTTTTGTTCAAACCTAGATATATGTGTGATAATTTCTGAGTCCTTTTTTTTCCAAAAAAAATAATAATGAAGTTCGTTGAACTTGTTTAGCATGATATTGTGGAATAGAATAGAGTTGGAAACATAAAAATTAAGATAAGAAACTTCATAGAAAATTAAAATCGGTCGCTAGTTACCGTATTAATTTATTTCCTCAAAAGACAAAATTTCCTGATGTTTTTCCTTTGATGTGAAAATGTTTGGTAAAAATAGATATAATTTTTTTGGAAAATTGAACTGGTTAATAAATGATCTTGTCTACATATATGTTTAGCATATGATAGTGAAATGTTATTTGAAACTTTATATGATTTTATAATCATTCAAAGAACATATATATAAAAATAAAAGATGATTTAGTTGTATATTGGAATACAGAAGTGTTTCTTGGAATCTAGTCATTGAATTGTGATTTTATCTAATTGAATTATCAAAACCTTATCAAAAGAAAAAAATCAAAAGAAATAGTGTATCCCTAGTTATCAACGATCTAGAAAAAATTCACCAACCAAATCTAGATAAATATTTTTTCGAGATAAGACACGGTAAGCTTGTAACCTTAATAAAGAGTTTCGGATTTGAATAAAAAGTATGTCATAGTTTTTTTAAATATTTGAAAGTGAACATTTTTTGTCATTTATATATTTATTTAGTGTGAATTTGAATAAATCTTTCATAGATTTAGAATACATAATGAAATTGAAAATAAAAAAAAATAATTAAGTGAGATATTTTGATAAAGGCTTATAGCATATAGAGCTCATATTTTCCAATTTCTTCCCTTTCTTACCAATTATCAAATTTGAATCTTGTCATGAATCAACATAATAGTCAAATTTCAAGTCCTCGCTAATGATAACAATTTGTTCCATCAACTGTTTTGGTAATTTGAGAATATAAAATAGGTAGAAATATTTCGAGAGCCAAATTAGCATAAAGAATAATTTATAAATAGATTAAAGTGTATGAGAATTTATTTGGTAGATTATTCCCAGTTAATTTTTTAATACTTGTAATGTGGTTATTTTACTACAATTACCTGAATTTAGAAATAAACAGCTTGATTATCAAGTAAAAACTTTATACTTCGATTATTAAATTATTCAGAAATTTACATTAAAAAATAATGAAAAAAGAAGAAGAAGATTAGGTAGGTTTATAGGAAGGAGTAAAATCATGCATGAATATCCAAGGATGCTGAAATAAAGATATAATATATAAATATAAATATATAAAAAATGCTCTTTTAGCTACCATATCTCTCTATATCCTTAGACTTTCATTATCTAATAATTAATTATTAATTAACAATATCTCTGTTTTGAATACTTCTTTAGATATATCAGTGTCTTTTCTTATACAGCACATTATGCTTTTTTTTTTTTCTGGTTTAAATTCTTCTTTCACTCTATACAAGTTGTTGAGACTTCAGAGTAACAATAAATATGAAATGAAGTATTAATTTGACTTCCAAGTTCTCTAAACGTGTTATTTGTTTCAAATCATATAGTTTTGAGCATAGTTAGATTAACAAAAATTTTTATTTTATATATATTTATCTCATTTTATCCTAAAAATACTTGTTCGTATTTGTTTTGAAGGTAGAATTTAGCATATAATTAATTGTTAATTGTTACAAATATTAAGTTATAGACAATAATTTTGAAAAAAAAAATAAAGCAGAAAGCTATATTATAAAATGAAATGAAGTCATGATGTTAATTATAGTTAAGCCAAAACTTTAATATTATTATATATGTGTATATATCGGAAAAACTAGTTGATGCATATATGCGTATTCATCAAGGCATATAAAATATCCATCTATAATTAAGACTTATTGACGTATTTCGTTGTTTAATTAATTTTTAATTAACTTAATTTTTTCCAGTAATCAAGGTTCAACCTTGGCTTTTAGGTTAATAATGAAATATAATTAGGAGGGTATAGCCGTTATCAAGTTGTTATATAAAAGTAAATGGGAAGATAATATGATATTCTTCAACTTTGTTTGTTATCTCTGTTTCTATTATTGCTATTAATTTTTTAATTACATTTACACATATAATACTAGCTTTTGTACGGTAATTTAATTTTTATTAATTTATTCCGGGTCTACAAATGTACAGTTGCATGCAAATAAACTATGTTAGATTCTTAGACACGAATAAGTCTAAATTTTACTTGGAAAAAGATTGTAGGATAGAAAAATGCAATTATTTCACATCAAACAGATAATAATAATAATAATAATAATAATAATAATAATAATAATAATAATAATAATAATAATAATAATAATAATAATAATAATAATAATAATAATAATAATAATAATAATAATAATAATAGCAAGGTGATATAAATTTTAAATTTTAAGTTTTATTTAAATGAAGTTTATTTGCTATGAAATTTAATAATTTTCCTCTTTCCTTTCCTCAACTCCCACATGGAATCTTAAATTTTGATAAGATATAGAGTCTACACTTCTTTATCATAATAATTAAACTATAAACAAACAATTAATTAATAATTAATTATCGCTATTAATGTAGAGCAAAAGAGACGTGTGTCGTCATTTGTGTTGACTCTTAGACAAGAAAGGAATCGCACACTGTTGCTTTCCCTATCAATTTCTCAATGGTAGGCATACCAAGCAAGAAAAATTTTGCACCCTTTATTCCATTTTCTAATTACTAATAATATTTTATTTCTATATTGTTTTTATTAATCTAGTGGTGAAAGAGTTACATTGTTTTTGTTCCTTAAGCAAGAATAATTACAATGGAAACCTGAAACTCAAGATATTTCTATCATTTTCTTTCAACAGTATCAAATTTTTATTTCTAAATTATAGATGTAACAACATATGCTAAATCCCATTGATGTGTAATTTTTTTTATTTTATTTATAAAATATGAATGTTCTATAACTAATCAATTTAAAATAGTTATTGGCAAATAGATGGATAAAAATTTCAATGGTAGTTTGATTATGGTAAAGAGGTGGTTTTCTTTCTTGAACTAATTGAGATAGGGTGAGTTTCTCCTTAATTTTTAATTAATTTTTGCTGTTAAACTATCCAATAGCGTGCAATTTTGACTTTTCATACGTCGATTAATCACGTGTAATACTACATTCCATTCATTTTAGAAGTAAAGTTTAAGAGGGAAATTACCTATTTTGATTTTTTTTAAGTATCCCACGCAAACTAGTTATAAAAATATAATAAATTTTTACAATGACTGTGAAAATTACTACCTTACAAGTTACAAGCTAATTTTTAAAACTAAGTTAGGTGCAAATCTATTTTTTTTATATGCCATTGGAGCCACTTGTTATGTGATGTTGGGCCGCTTACTGATATCATATATTTAGTTTTGAACGTTAAAGTATGTGTTGATTCTTTTGTTCCACTTTAAAAGGTTATTTTTTATATTTTTTTATTTTTTTATTTTAAATATTTTTTTTTGAAATTTAAAAAATAAATTTATATATATATTCTTATTTATTATATATTTTATTAAATATTTATTTTTATTATTACTCTTTATTTTTAATTAAAATTAAATAAAAATTTTAAAAATATAAAAAGTATTTTTGTTAATAGCTATAATTTTTTATGAAATTAAAGTATTTTAATTATTTTTTAAATTTTTTTAAAAAATAAAAAAATTATCTTTTAATGTAAAATAGATGGAGTAAGTATTTTATATCAGCTAGTTATAAAATGTAACATTTATAAATTATATTTTGGAGTTAAATTAAATTTAAATTATTTTTTCAAAATATAAGAATAAAAACTCTCATTTTAAAATACTATAAGTAAAAAAGAATCACATAGACAAAATCGTTCTTTTTATAAACATTTTTGGGAAAAAAAAAAAGAATTATCCTTAAATTATTTTGAAAATTTAGATTATATGTAAAAAAGAAGAAAGGAACGAAAGGCCTAAAAGCCATTGGACTTTGACTTTTTCTTTGAGAAATTTCACACGATTCCCATAATAACTAAATTACTGTTGAATACGTAATAGATATAGGAAACTGCAATTTAAGGACCTCTCATTCTTTCTTTCTGTACCGACAAAAATATTCACATTTCAGTTTCTGTGTTGACCCTTTCATGTTTTTTCCTTTCCGACGTTCAACCTAAATTATTAAATTTAATTGATTTTAAGCCATTTAACTTTTATTGAAAAAAAATTAAATTGAAAAAAATTCAATTAAATTAAAAATTTGAAAATAACAAATAAAAAATAAAATTTACTAAAAAGTAATTAAAAAATGAACGAAAATAGTATTAAATTTTGACAAATATAGTCAAATAAATCATTCAGAGAAAAAAGAAATAACAAATAAAAAAATTGATCATTATCTTTAAGTATGAAAAGATATAAATAGATCCTAAAAAATTAAAAAAGTCAAATTTTTATATCAAATAAACAAAGAAAAGATTATCGTCTCTATGATACTCAAAGATAATATATAATTATTTATAATGATTAAAATTAAGGTTCCAACCAGTTAATTGAATAATGTTTCGAATAAAAACAAACTTGAGGGGCAAAAGAAAATTAAAAAAGAGTGGAGGGGCTTATTATATAATTAAATAATAGGAAGAGAAAAAAACAAAAAACCAAAAGTCAAACAAGTTCTAAGTGGGATTCGATGACAGAGAGAGAGACACAAAGTCACAAACGTTATAGCCTAGCTGTCTTTTGGTGACGTCATACATTACGTGCACTAACTCTCACACGTGGGAAGTGTTTTGTGTGTGAGAGAAGAGACAAACGTTATAGCCTCTATGAAATCGACACGTGTTGCATTGCCTCAAACTTCGTGCCCTAAAAATGGACCCCCTCCTACGTGTACTATAGTTACACGTGTATTCACCCCCTGTTGGCGTAATTCATTTGTTATTAATCTCTTAATTTAAAATCGGGTCCATTATAAATAGTAAAAATTTGAAATCAAAATCTTTTATTATTTTTAAAATATTTTAAGACATTATATATCAAGAATCTGTATCCTTTGTTTTTTTCTTAATAATCATTCTGTTCAGAATTAATAAACTCACTTAATTTGAATATATCTCGTACATATTGATAAAAAGTGCAAAAATTATATTCTAAAAAAGAGTCCCGGGCTATAATTTAATTCGAGATCTTAATAAAAAAAAAGCCATCATTGTCTAATTCTTTTGTAAATGAATTCTTATGCTTTGAATAAATAAATTGTAATTATAGAATTTATTTACAAATAAATTCCACATGTAATTCATTTATAAATGAATTCTTATATTTTGAATAAAATAATTAATATACAGAATTGAGAATTAATTTTTTAAATTTATACTTGGAATAAATGAATAAAAAAATTCATTTCTAATTTATTTACTTAAATATCCTTAACATCAATTTAGTACATATAAAAAAACTAATAATATCTATAAAAATTATATCAAATAAAACACTAACTATTTCAATTATTGATTAATTAAACAATAAATCAATCAATATGAACAAATTTATTAAATTAGGATTTTTTAATTTTATACAAAAAAATTAATTTATAAAATATAAAAAAATACTGATCAGATAAATTTGATTGAAAATTTGAAAAAAAAAATGAGAGTAAGAATCGTTCAAAATACAGATTTAATTGAGAAATTGAGAAACAATGGTGAAAGACATGTTAAAAACACATAATATATATAATAGAATGAGTGTATTATAGTTTTTTAATAATTGACTTATTAAAAATAAAGAATTTATTTACAAATTCCATCTATTTTGATAAAATTTGGTGAAAACATAACGAATTCCATGAAATTTAATTCATGAAATTCAATTCCTTTTTTTTTTTTGCATTTCAAGCATAAATATTTGAAATTACAAATGAAATTCATTCATTGCAAGCAAGATCTAACATTTAAGAATATTATTTTACTTTCAATATTAAAAAAAAATAGTTTTCTCGTGATAATTTTTAAAATATAAGTATTTTACCCCCTTTTTTTACATCTACAGAAAATTTACAATAAAATAGCTATATTTAATTCACACTTTAAATTTTTATTATATTTTAAAATTGATTTATAAATTTCTATATTTTAAAAGTAATTATTAAAAAATATTTATGAGAAAAGTTTTATGTTATAAACATTGAAAATATATATTAAAAATGAAAAGATGAGTTGTAATATATTCAACATTAACGGCTTATCTTATTTAATATAATATAATCAAACCCTATATAAAAACTCCTAACTCTACATGTAACTATTTAAAACTTCCAAGTAAACTTTTATTTTTCATTTATCTCTTAAAAATACTAATTTATAATTGGAGTCTCATCCGCTGAAAATCCACTACTACTATTATTATTATTAAGTGACAAGAGATGCTCGGCAGTCATTAATTGTGAAAAAAAGTCTTAGTATTAAATATATAAAATAAATATAAATATTATATTTTTAAAAGTAAATATTTCTCTTTCTGCATTATAAAAATATAAAAAAAAAGAAAGAAAATTGAAATATTTAAATGTCGAATATAGTGTTGATTTTGTGAAATGGGGATTTCGCAATCTAAGAGAGACTCGGAGATCGAAGAAATCGATCAATCAATCAATCGATTTTCATTCAAACTGCACGTTTTCTTCTTCTCAAGTCTTCATGTTTGCTTTGCTTAAAATCAATGAATTCACCCATAGCTATCCTTATGTTATGTGGTTGGTCAGGGTGGTTTGGAGGGCATATCAGTCTTTTCCTTCCCTTAAAAAATAAATGAATATGAATTTAATTATTAGCTAGGGTTTCAGTCAATAAAAGAAAACTATCCAGCTACTCTGGGTTAACCCCACAAGTACACAGATCTAAGTGTGGTGTAGGGGAATGGACCATGGTTTTGCATATCTATTTGGGACCAGTCTTTCTTTGTTTTAAAGTTCGGTTCTTGGGCTGTCTCTTTTTGTTTCTTCGTGTTTACCCATATATTCACTTTATTAATAAAGGAAAAAAAAAATGTCACTCTTTATGTATTTAAGTCGTTAATAACATCCATTTTACTCCAACCAGGGTTGATCATGGAGTGGGGACGGAAAATGCATCCTCACCCATTGCTCCGCCAGGAGCAGGGAATTTCCGTCCCTATCCCCTATTGAATAATGGAAAAAATTAAATAAATTAATATAATTGATTTTAAATTACGTGATTTTGATAAAATTATTAAATATAATTGATTTTAAAAAAATTAACTTTATTATAAAAAATTAAATTATATTAAAAATTTAAAAATGATAGAAAAATATAATTTAAATTTTGTTAAAAATATATATATATATATATATAAATGTAGGGAGTATATTGTTTCTAGAAATATGTCTTTACTGAAGTTATCCTTTTGTATTGTTTTTTATTTACAAGTTATTGACTTATCTGTCAAATTTTCTTTACTGAAATTCTACCAATCAGCCAGACAATCATCAACATTTGCGAGATGTCAATTTTGACTATCATATATATAGCTTTGTTACTTTAAACAAACATATATTTACTATGCACAATTGATAAGCTTCAACTATTTGGTTAAATGATTTTATTTGGTATTATTAATTTATCTCATTTTTGCAAGTCTCGTGAGATATACAACTGAATAAACTTATAATAGAAAAAATAAATGATTATCATGCAATTTTATTTATTAATTCTTTAAAGAAAATGTGAAGTTTCACGTATAAGTCTCGATCATATGGTTTTTCGAAATCAATTAAGAAAATAATTGTTATTAGGGAATACTAATCATCATCTTTCTGTCCAAAAGACTGTATATTCTTATTGACATGATGAAATTGTTATAATAATAATAATAAATTGTGGAATCAGATTCCGATTTAAAATTATAAAATTTTAAAGACCATTCTAAATTTGTTAAATCAAACACTTTTATTGTATTCAAATAGAAAGAGTTGATTCTTAGGATCGTATGTGACAAACGGGTTTAATTGAGCATAAAAAATTAGATTATTAAAATTTTGTAAGTTATAAATGAATTGATTATAATTTAATGGATTATAAATTGATCGTGTCATAATTGGATCAAAATTTATAAATTTATTTTTCATCTTTTTTAATATTTTCTTTAAAAATAAAAAGTGGTGCATGTATAATTTTTTTAGAAATAATTATTTTTATATTTAATTTATATGAAAATGTTATAAAATTATAAATAATGTAAACATATCATAGGTATATCATATTACATGGATCATATAACATGTTGGATTATTTTACAGGTCAAATCAATTGAATTGAATATAATTATATTTTTATAGACGGATTGAATTATATCGGTGGATTAGGTAAAAATTTGATACTCAAAATTATATCATATATTAGTCTTATCACATTAAGAATAATTCATATGATTACCTCAATTTAGAGTTTATCTTTTACACAGCAAATGTGGTTGTAATTGGCTTAATTTAATTTTTAAATAGTTATTTTACTATCTTTAAAAAAATACTTCTTTTATTATTTCTTAATCAGCTTGAACCATTAAAGTTAATAGTTCATTTATAAGTTGACAAATATTTTAATTTTTGGTTTTTATAAAGTATTCATTAATTATCTTGTCCTCAACCTACCCCAGACCAATCCAATTAAGGCCCAATTCCTCTTCTGCAATATGCACAATTGGGCCAGGCTCGATTAAAGGAGGATAAGAGCCACTAGATAATTAAAAGAGAAATAATAACCGCAAATTTATAATAAAAGAAATTCTGACAGATAAATTAATATTTTTAGAAAAAAAAAAACGAAAGAAATCGGTGTACAATTTCATCGATGATGCTATATTATTTGAGTTGGATACTACAAATGATTTCTAAATAATCATAACGATCGGACAGAAATTCGGATGAACATCTGAATCTAAATTTAAAGAAACTCAATTAAAACGGTTTGATTATTAATAATAAATATAAAAATATTTCAAATTTTCTGAAATTTTGTTCCCATTCGAATGATTTTTTGAATGCATTTGGATTAAATTTTTAGAAGTTGTAAATAATAATAATAACAACAACAACAAGTATACTTTTATGGTAAGGCAAGACATGAAATTCCTATAGCAAGTAATTTATTTCCATATTAAAAAGCAAAATTTACTTACTGCTTTGAGTTTGAGGTAAGGAGGCAAAGTTTTGGCCCCCATTTAAAATCATTAAATTGTTATTTTTTTTTTTCATCAATGGGGATTGAAGGGTTTGCTTATAAGTCATCTTGACTAATTTTTTTACAGACTTTATGAAAAGGGTTTCAATCTTGTAAACGTTTTCACATTTCCCCCAAGTAAAGTTAAACATCTCATGTTTAGATAGCATATTAAACTTTTAGCCAGTGGCGGAGCTAAGATCTCACGATCAGCTAGAGCATTCATTATAATTTTAATATAAAAAATTAAAAATACATAAATTATACTATGATAGTATATTTCATTTAAAATTGAAAAAAATAATATTTAAGATCAAATAAAAATATAATTTTTACAATTGTTCTCGACGTAATTTTATATTTTAAAATCGTTGAATAATTAGCTTAATATCAAAACTGTCAAAATTAACAAAAAAATTATTTTAATCAATTTACACTCAAATTACCTATTTTATTTTATTTTATTCAAGATCAATATTAAAATACACATTTAACTTACCAAAATCTAATAATTTATAAATTATTAAAAATCAATTAAAGCAAAAGTTAATAAATATGTATGGTATTAAAAATTACAAGAAAAAGTAAAATTTTCTTACTAAATGCCAAATTAAGTGATAAAGAATACTTGTTAATTCTACTATAAATTTAAAAGGCTTCAAAAGTTGCAATAAGAAGAAAAAAAAACAGAGAAGTATGCATTAAAGTGAAAATAAAAAATAAAAAGTGTGTTTGATTTTTTGCTGTAAATTTAACTTATTAATTAAATAAATTGGCATTTATTTTTCTATTTTTTCAAAAAAATTAATGTAATTTTATTTTTGAGCGAAAGATGTATTTGAAATTTACCATTTATATGATTTTCTATTTAAATGAATTTGGATTATTCTATTTTAATTTTATAATTTAATAAAAAAGATTATGTAATCATTATTAAATTAAAATTTGAAAGTGGCACTTAAAATAAATTACGGTATTCAAATTGTGGTTAATTGGAAGAATAACTACAAATCTTGTAATTTTAAATTTTTTATAATTGCACTATTATGAACCGAAGATGGTGAAATTCAAATTGTGGTTAATTGGAAGAATAACTAGATTTTCAATCATTTGAAATACAAATGATTTCAATTTTTTTTTAATTTTAATTTTTAGAAACTTATGAAAACATTAATAAAACATGATTTTATTTTCTGATATATATATTCAGCATTTGAAATTTGCTTGCTTGAGTAATATAAATTTATGGTAAGCAGGTCTCTGTAGGGAATAAAATGCTCATTTTTAAGCACTAAAAAGTGCATATACTCTAATTCAGGATTCAATTTTTAATTATAGCTGAAACAAATCCGACCAAAATTTAAAATTTGATAAAAATTATAAATTTAAATCAAATTGAATTTTAATACCAAGAAGGAGATATTTTTAAAAATAAAAATTTTAAAAGTGAAAAAGAAGATATTTTTAAAAATAAAAATTTTAAAAGTGAAAGAGAAGAGAGAGAGCTCCATTTTTTTAGCATTTTTGTAAAAGTCTCGAAAATACAAATTCGGAAGCCCATCTTCAATCATAAAGCATATCGAGCCCACTCTGCTTTTTTTTTTTTTTTATTATCATTATTATTGTTTTATCCATTTCTTTTATTGTTATTATTATTATGATTATTTTGATAGGTCCAGGTAAAAGTGTGCAAATATTTTATAGTACTATTTAATTAAATAAATGCTTACAATTGAATGTATGTATTGTATGCCACGTAAATGGGAGGCTTTTTAACTTTTGAGATTCGGTGTTAATTTTTTTTTATTTATTATTTTTAAATAAAATTTAAATTTTATTTATTTATTATTTTTATATTTTTAATGTAATTTAATTTACTTTTTTAATTTATTTTTTTAATAAAATTAAAATTAATTAAATTTAATAATTTAATTTTAATCATGTAATTTAATATTAAATTTTAATTTATTTATTATTTTTTAATTTTAATAAAAATAACTGATAAAAAAAATGAAAAAAGTATATCCTTAAGTGTCCATTTTACCGGCAAGCTCTATTAATTGTCTTATTCTACAAAACTTTCACTTTCTATAATTTTTCTTTTTAAATTGTTTTTAACACCCTTTATCTCGCCTGTATAGTTTTTTTTTTAAAATTATACATTTATTTTTATTTATTATATATCACTATATTTAATAGAATAATAAATTTAATTTAATCATATAAAATTTAATAGTATATTTAAAATTAGAAAAAAAAATAATTAATTGTTAATATTATTCTATAAAATTAATTTTTTTAATTTCTTGTGAAATCGATAATATACAATTGTACCAATTTAAATGCTAACAGTCACAAGACCGGTTTGATGACTGGTTCAATATTGCTTAGAAGCCACCGTAACATTGACCATTTTACTCTGTTCAAGCTCACGCCTTTTCTCCACCATGGAAGAACAGAAGATCAAAGATAGCATCTTTAAGCCAAAATATCAAAATCCCATCTCAGATTCAATGACTTTCATTCCAATTCTCATCTTTCTGTTTCCCTCATTATTATCCGTTTCATCTTCTGCTCTCCAAAAGCCACCTCCACTTCCAATTTTACCAGTTCCTTCAGCTGCTCAGCTTCAATGGCAACTCTCATCTATGTCACTCTTTCTTCACTTTGGACCCAATACCTTCACGGACTCCGAATGGGGTACGGGTCGGGCTGACCCGTCAGTATTCAATCCGACTAGATTTAACGCCAGTCAGTGGGTCCAAGTGGCCAAAGACTCGGGGTTCAATCGGGTGATACTCACTGCAAAGCACCATGATGGGTTCTGTTTATGGCCTACTGAGTATACAGATTACTCTGTGATGTCAAGTTCTTGGAGGAACGGGAGTGGTGATGTCGTTAAAGAGCTGGCTTTGGCTGCTAAAGAAGCTGGTTTGCATTTAGGCCTTTACCTTTCTCCATGGGATAGGCATGAGGGTTCTTATGGGAAGACTTTGGAGTATAATGAGTTTTATATGGGCCAAATGAGGGAGTTGTTGACCAGGTTACAATTTCTTTGAGGGTTTTGCTTGATTTTTGTGATAACTTTGTCTGTGTATTTATCTGCAATTTTTTATGATAGAGTGAGCATTTAGACCAGTTGCATTGCTGAAATGCCATTGCTGCTAATGGTTTTAAGGTTATTGATGATAATGGGTATCTGTTTTTAGTTAATATTTGGAAGATTATTTATGGTTTGTGTTGTTTATTAGTTTTTTGGATGCCACTGATTGGATGAGTTACGTTATGCACTAAGTTTTTGTTCTCTTCAATAGGATTTCTTTTTTATGGTTTCAAGAGGAGTTGAGATGGTTGTATTTGTTGAATTCTTTGAATTATTTTCTTCATGTTCTCATGTTTTGTTGACTGAAGAATTGCATTATCAGAGAATTTTACGTTCTATGCGGTTATGTGCTCTTTTCAAGTGAAAATTATTTGTTAAGTTACATGATGCGCAAACTCTTTTGGTTGGTTCCGTTTTAATGATGGTATTTGGGAAGAAACTAGTCGAGTAATTTCCTGCTTTATTTGAGGCACAGCTTGGACAAAGATATAAGCAATTTAACAGGGAGGTGTTTTGTTTTGATTTGAAAAAAGCAAAAAAGAAACAAAGAAGTGGAATGACTTTTTGGCTCATGGCAGGTACGGAGAGGTCAAGGAGGTGTGGTTGGATGGTGCAAAAGGCGAGGGAGAGAAGGACATGGAGTATTTTTTCGATAATTGGTTTAGCCTCATCCATCAATTACAGCCAGAGGCTGTCATATTTTCTGATGCTGGTCCTGACACAAGGTGGATCGGGGATGAGGCTGGTGTTGCTGGTTCTACATGCTGGTCTTCATTCAACCAAAGTGCTGTGGAGATTGGAAATACTGATCCAGTGTGAGTACTTTCTACCCTGCTTTTCAATAAACCCTTGTTTTCTATTTAAAAATAGATCTTGGATGGTTAGTTCATTTAAGGTTCTTTGCTCTTTTAGAGTTTCTATTATTAACTTTGGATTATACTAATGTACCTGGTGGATAACTCATTTACTTGGTTACTTCCATGGCTTACTGCCATATTACCCTGATGAGAATGATTCCGTGGAATACAACAAAATGGAGACTGTATTCGGATTTGTTGTCTCTGAGTATGAGAATGTCAAAACTATTAAAACCAAAACCTATTTTGGGAGTACCCTGCTTCTTGTGTACAGGATTTTGCAGCTAATCGAAACTTCACAATTTTCATCCTCTACAATAAATATGATATAAGTTGATGGACACATTTATCGTCAAATTTGAAATTTGGTGAAAGGATGTTGAAACATATTCTAGGAAGTGAATGTATTGATCTACCAAATGGAAGGTCTTCTCCATTGTTCCTATGCTTGAATATGTTCAAGCTGTTGGCAAAATTAATATTCAAAATTTATCCACAGTTCCATGTTACAGTGACCAATTAACCAATCATATTTTTTTGCTGAAATTTTTGAAGGCTTCATTCTCTTGTACTTGTGGGAAAAATTCCTTGGTTTCTCAATCGATCCTGTTTCATATACTGATTCGAATCATTTAAACATTCATGGATCTCCTAATGTTGAAGTGATTCTTAACATTTGTTGGATATCTGTTGTGTGTTCTAATATAAATACTATGATTCTTTTCTTGCTTTGTTTTCATCTTCCACATTCTTATGTACATTGTACTAAATCAGGTGTCTGATTTTATTTGCTTGATATCTGTTCAACAGATACCAACAGGAAGGAGATCCATCAGGTCATGATTGGGTGCCTGCAGAGTGCGATGTCTCGATCAGACCTGGGTGGTTTTGGCATGCATCAGAAACTCCAAAGTCCGCATTGAAGCTTCTTGATATATACTACAAGTCTGTTGGCAGAAACTGCCTCTTGTTATTGAATGTACCTCCAAACTCATCAGGTCTTATATCATCTGAAGACATTCAAGCGCTGCAAGAATTTGCTAAACTCCGTGCATCTATTTTTTCTCACAATCTAGCTAAGGATGCTCTTCTTAGTGCTAGCAGCACACGAGGCGGCATTGGCAATTCACGATATGACCCTAACAATGTGCTTAAAGAAGGGATTTACAGCTATTGGGCGCCTGAAGAGAATCAATGGAAATGGGAGTTACATGTAGATCTTCAAGAACCAGTGTCTTTCAACATTTTGCAAGTTCAAGAGCCAATTAACATGGGACAGAGGATTATTGAGTTCCATCTTGAGATTCAGAAAGATGGGTTATGGAAGAAACTGGTCAATGGCAGCACGGTTGGATTTCAAAGGATATTGCAGTTTCCCACTGTAGAATCTCAGCACTTGAAACTTGTTATCGACAAAGCTCGGGCAGATCCCCTCATTTCTTATTTGGGAATCTATATGGACCAATTTTCCATTGTTTACAACAGATTTGATAATAGTTCACAAGCACATTTGAACCGCAGCCAGGATACTGCACGCCACCATGGCTTCAACATTACACAAGCACTTTTGCAAAATATAGCGAATCATTCTCAAACTGCCACAATGTAATGTGTATATTTCCTATTTATTGTTATAAACGAAAACGGTATGTCAAGAATTCTGATTAATCACACACTCATTGGGTGTTAATACCATGTTTCTTGTAAAGAATGTATGATAAGGAAAGCAGCTGAAATCATTGACAAACTTGGATGTAGGACCTTTGAAATTATACTTAAAAATTGAATCTATTAATTCAATAGATGGAAGTTCTGATTCACAGTTCATTTGCTTGTATATTTGCGCACATCTGAGAAACCAAGTCAGAAAAGAAATTATAAAAGATTCATTAAGCATGCTATGTGATTCTAACATCTCGAAGAAGCCGAGCAGCCATTGACCCAAGCCTTCTTGTTTCCCAGTCGGTAAGCTTTTCTGTTGGCTGCCTTATCGCCAGTTCACTATTATCTGCAACGTTTTCACTAGAAGACTCATCCTCCTCATTCATGGCACTATTGGTCCTGCCTTCTTTGCCCTCCTGCGGTATTTCACCAGCTGTTTCATGTTCATCCAATGGCTGATCAATCTTTAAAGTCATACTTTGTCCAGTTCCAGCTGGAGGCTTTAGTCCCATGATGTAAAGTTGAATGCTTGGATGCTGATACTGACTGTCCATCTGTGCAGAATAAAATGGTTAGAGTGATTTAAACTACTGCAGCATTTCTAATCTGTCTCACCCTGCAATGTGGATTTCAGTAAGTTCTAAAGAGTTAGCCTCAATCACAGTACCTTGGTTTTTGGAACAATTTTGACTTCAAAGTTCCTTTTAAACAAATCGAGCATCTGTTCATGAACACTGGTAGAACGGATCTCATATCCCATCTACATGAAAATTTTAGTAGCAAATCAATGGCCATGAATCAAGTAATTGGTGCAAAAATAAAACTCAGTACTGAATACTGACTCACCAAAATTGTTGTTTTGGGTCCGGACAAGGCAAATATTGTCTGCAGCAGTGGTTCCATGAGATGCTCTGCATAAACCTTGAAGGCAAAGAAGTTGAAAGCAAAATATGCATTAAACAAAATCATGATATCAAGTCATCAACTGTAGCTTCAATACAGAAAAAAAAATAAAAATAGCAGTGATCACAATAAAATGCAAACATCAAACAAACTTACAACATCGGTGCCAATTATGCAGTCAACTGGAGGATCAACAGCCCTTATATGATCCTTATTTCCCCAGTCTAACTCTGCAGCTTTGATTGAACCAAATGCATCTATAAGGAAAACAAGTTCCATTAGATGTACCAATTGTGCAAGATACATGATTTGCAGTCCAAGCACATTGAATACCTGAATTAGGATCCATCTGCTTGATTCTTGAAGTATTACGATCTATGTTTCGTGTTAACAGTGGTAAAACCTCAATTTGGTCCGTCGCTAAAACATTACATCCAAGCAGTGCCATACCTAGTAGGAGAAGTTTACATCAGACTAAGATGCATGAGACCTGGTATAGTAAATTTTGAAATCTAAATCAATGAGAAACTGCCAACCAAATGTTATGAATGAATCAGAAAAAAAATGAAACCCACCAAATCCAGCTACGCCACAACCTGCCCCAAGTTCAATAACACGTTTTCCTCTGAGTTTTGAAGGGCAAAACCTTCCCCTTCTGCAATTTTTTTCCTGATCAACCAGATAAATAGAGCTCCATAAACTTCAAGGGACACATTTTCAACAGATAATATGTCCCTAAATGTGTTGCGAGACTACTGGAATATTTTCCTGTAATAAGTTCTACCATCTCCTCTTGTTTTCTTCTCTTGTGAAAAATAACAAGAGTAGAAGTCAAGATGAATTATGCCATTATCAACCAGTAGGGATCTAAGGGATGAAAAGCAACACACTCCACTCTGCGCTTATCTCACTACTTCGTAAATGATACAATCCAACTCTAACACATTCTATCTGTGTTATACGTTATCCCCATAAGCTCCAATTAACTCAATCAAGCAATAATTCCAACTTCTTTCACTCACGAAACAGGAAAGGGGAATGCACAGAAACATTAAAGCATTGAAGAACAAGATAAAAGGGGAAAGAGATAACTTACCAGAAATTTGACAAACACCATTGATGCATCCCAAACTGTAGTTCCTAAATGCTTTGAATTCGGATCCTATCATGCTTACAAGAAACTTGAGCAGTTAGATAAATCATATGAGTTATACAAGAGAATCTGTGCAATCAAACATTTCATGGAAAAGAGCCTGGCAAGAGAAATGCAGCAGTAACTAGAAACAGTAGCATGCAGACCAATAAAATGCATTTAATCACTGTTTCAATAGTGCAACTAGAACTTCCCCAATTAACGTTCGTAGGGACTATTTCACTCGGAAATCAAATTTCTAATCTTGCAAGCCATTGTGATTTTTTGTAAGACATAAGAAGAATCCTCCTCAAGAACAAAGCTTGAATAAGCTCTACTGTACCATGACACACAACTCTTCATATCACACATGTCTTCCCTTGTTACCACAGCAAAATAAATAAACATTATAAATGACACCACATAAGCACTAATGAAGAACAAAAACTCACCTGAGAGAACTGTAGTTGGTAGCCCAAAACTTCCAGTGTGACCGCGGATGTGCTTGGAGAATTTAATCTGAGACGGGAAACCAAAATATTGCATATTCCATCATAATTCTTAACTTGACATGAAAGGAAGAAATTGTACAAATGTAAAAACACAATACAGGTATTGTTTTCTCAAAAGTGGGCTAGATTCAGCACTACTATAGATTACCCTTTTAGGCTTATGGTCTTGGTTATCAAAATAGATTAGATCATTAGGAAATCTCATGCAGCAAGGATATGAAAGGATTAAGCTTATAAACATCAATTATAAATATGGATCATAATACAACTTGATAACCATATTCCACAATAGAAAAAGTAAAAGAAAGATAAAGATAAGCACCTGTCGTGCTCCATTTCCTCGAGTTTTTTTCACGATAAATGCTTTGTCAATATACACCTGCATAACGCACCCAAAATAACATCCGGAAGATATACTTATCAATAACGAAATAAAGCTACTGTTAACTAAAGCAAAGCAGGAGCAAACAAGGGACAAAGTTAGCAGATTAATTCACCTCATAAATTTGGACTCGTTGTGGATTTGTTTACTGTGAATCAAACAGCACCAGATACCGATGATATTAATTATCACTTCCTACAGTATTGGACGCTGAAGATAATCCTAGAGTGTATGTTAAATTCTTGCACAAAACCAAACCATTATTTTACCTTTCCAAAAGATTTTTCTTAATCTAACGAGAATAAACACTCCACAACAAAAGCAACAACCATAAACTAAAACGCTAAGGAATTGGAACCCAGAAAGATGATATGCTAAATTCCTGCACAAAACAATAACATTATTGTACCTTCCCAAAAGATTTTTATTAATCTAAAGAATAAACACTCCACAACAAAAGCAACAACCATAAACTATAACGCTAAAGAATTGGAACCCAGAAAGATGATGACTTTGTTCTTACTGAGCCCCAGAAAGATAAATGGAAATCATCGATATTCTTCCTTTCATGATATTAAGCTCCTCATAAGATTAATTAATGTATAACACTAATAACAGTGAACAAAAAGAGAAGAAATTTGAGAGTGGAAAACAAAATTAAAAGTACAAAAGAAAAAGCAATTATTAAAGGATCAAGAGCTCGTGAAACACCTTGCAGATGAAGCGACACTGCAATCTTCCTTTGCGGCTTTGCCCTAACTGACTAGTCATGAAATATGGCGGCGAAGTAAGACTTAAGAATGAACAATAGAGTCTTTGAAGTGGGCATTCATATTTGCTTTTGGGAGATTTCTCAGTCCCAATATATATAGCAGTTCAGAATCCAAAATAGTCTTTAAACTTTTTGATGATGACAATTTGCTCCAAAATCAATTTTAATTTATATGTAATTTTCATTTATAAACATTTTTTATGAGTTAGTTCATTTTGAATATATTAAAAAAATGTTGAAAATATTTTCTTTTATTTTTTAACAAATTTATTTTAATCATAAATGCCTTTTACAATTATAAAGTTAATAGATAAAAATAAAAGAATAATGATAAAAAAATGTAAAAATATTGCAATTGAATATATCGAGATAGTTCAAAAAATTAATTTTAAACAATTTAGTACTAAATATTACTTTAAAATCTATATGCAATAATACATTAGTAAAATAGAGGTTTTATTTTCATTTAAAAAGTGAAAGAAAAAAGAATTGAGAAAATAAAAAGAGGAAAAAGTATAATTGTAGACCTTTCCAGGTTCTAGTAACGATTCTTTATTTTAATTTTAATTAACCTTCTGAATCTACAAAACATGATATGCTATCATTTCATAAATTATAAAATTATGTATTTTAATTTATTTATATATATGTCCTGTGACGAAAGAATAAGGTATAGAAAAACCTTAAGTTATGGTCTCGGCTGAAGCTCTCACCTCCTGTGAGGTATTGGCTGCTTTTGAGAAGGTCCCACCGCCGACCCCACCTGATGAAAGACAAATCAAAAAGCAAAAAGATGCGGACTCAATGTCAGTTGATCTAGATGAGCCCATTAACTGGAAGCAAAATAGTGCAGAAAACACGATGTTTTCTTTTCGTGATGTTTTGCTACGCAAGGCCATGTGATGATTTGGGAAGGATGTATTAGCAGCTCAACAAGATAGCAACTATCAGGTCTTTGACCCAGATGCAGATAAGGAGAGGGATAACGCTCTCAGTGATTCAGATCTGGACTCTGATAAAGATCAAGGAGAGGATGAGGAAATCTCGATTTCGATTGAAGATGGTCTCTTAAAATTAGATGTTTCAGAAAAACTTGAAAGTCAATTGGCGAGACCCTGGAAGAAATCAGTGGTAGTGAGGCTATTAGGCAAGAATATTAGCTATAAAGTTTTATGCAACCGGATCGAAAATCTTTGGTCCCCTAAAGGTAGTTATAAGGTTATAGATCTGGATAACAATTTTTTCCTCATCCACTTCGCCATGATGGAAGACTATGTCAATGTGCTTGTGGGAGGGCCCTGGATAATTCTAGGTCACTATCTTACCGTTCAACCTTGGCATACTGGATTTTCTACAGATAATGAAGCTCTCACATCAGTGGTTGCTTGGGTCAGATTTCCTGGGTTTCCCTTGTATTTCTACCATAAACGTGTGTTGAGACAAATCGGAGCCAAAATAGGAAAGATGGTCAAAATAGACTACAACACTTCCATCTCAAAGCGAGCCAAATTTGCTCAAATGGCTGTTAAACTGAACCTCACCAAACCTCTGGTTTCTCAAATACAGATAAAGGACAGAGTTTTTAAGGTAGAATATGAGGACATGTATAAAATTTGCTTTGCCTGTGGTAAGTATGGCCATCTAAAAGACCAGTGTCTAAGTGCAATTACAACGGAGCTGCCCCAGCAAAAGAGTAATAGTGATGTTGGTACTTCAGATAATAATGCAGAAGCTTTGAAAGATGATCTTGCAAAGCAAGAGGAGGTTGATAAAGGTATTCATTTCGGGCCATGGATGGTGGTGCAGAAAAGGGGTAAAAGACCTTCAAAGGGCTATGGTACTCAAGGGATTAGAACAAGTGAAACTCCTAAACACATTCAGGGTTCAAGATTTTTGACCCTTATAGACCTGAATGAAGAAGAAAAACAAAACTATGTCCCTCATCCACAAACTGTGGAACATGTCCAACAGAAGCTGAATTATGATGAGACTCACACAAATTTGAACCTTGCCTATGAGGGACAATTAAACGTTCACACAAACATCTTGTTCACAAAGTCTGCGAGTGATGTTTCATTGCCAGTGTTGCCAGAGAAAGATGATCTTAAGATTGGACATGGCCCATACTCAGGAAAACAAAAACAAAGACTAGGCAAGGAAAATGTTGATATTAATATGTCTGTCATCTCGCTCACCATAAATACTGTTCTATCCTTTTCCAAGCAGAAGACAGTCATTAATCTGGACAAGATGAA
Organism: Excoecaria agallocha; assembly: GCA_037975025.1. NCBI lineage: Eukaryota > Viridiplantae > Streptophyta > Magnoliopsida > Malpighiales > Euphorbiaceae > Excoecaria > Excoecaria agallocha. The sequence continues at coordinate 2,900,317 of CM075814.1, read as the reverse complement.
GAATGTTGTTTCTAACTAGGAGAAGCATATGGCTGTTACAGTACCTTACCCGAACAAGATAATTTCTAGATCATCTCATGATAGTCCATATAAGCTTCTGGTTCAAAGTTCCAGATTCAAGAGCGGCATCAGCATTAGAGGTAGACCTCTGGATAAAGGATTGCTTAAAAATATCCGAGACACTACCCTCTATAAAAACAAGAAAAAGAATAAAGGAGGTAGCTTGAAAATAGGTGAATCAACAGAACTTATAACTGAGATTTTGAATGGGGCTCTTCAGCAGTCTTCAAACATGAATGATAAAAGTCCTAGTTTGGATGAACATTCTGTTTAATAAGAATGTGTTCTTTTTTCATTTCCTCTTCCTTTGTTGATGGATTTAAATATTTTAGCTTGGAATTGTCAGGGTGCTGGTAGTAAAAACTTTTTTGCTATTACTCGAAATTGGGTTAAGATGTACAAGGTGTCCATTCTTATTTTGCTGGAAACTAAAATTAGTGGTATTATTGCGGATAAATTCATTAAGAATTTAGGGTTCAGTCATTCCTTCCGTGTTGAGGCCTTGGGTTTTTCAGGTGGCATTTGGGTGCTTTGGGCAGATGATATTGATATTAGGGTGCAGAGTTGTTCTTATCAACTGGTTCATTTCAAAGTGACTCACATGAATTTTTCTACATTTTGGCTTACTGTTGTTTATGGTGACCCTTCCCTAGTAAGAAGGAAAAGTTTATGGGAGGAGCTGATTTGCATTGCTCAGGCAACCCGTGAGCCTTGTGCTGTAATGGGTGACTTCAACTCATTTCTTTACTCCTCGGAGAAGCTAGGTGGCTCTAGCAGAGGGAGTAAGCCTTATCCTCTTTTCTCTCAGTGTCTTTCAGTTTGTAACCTTTTGGATATGGGTTTTACTAGTCCAAAATTTACTTGGCGTGGAGGATTAGTGATGGAGAGACTGGACCGAGCTGTTTGTAATCTAACTTGGATGGAGGAATTCTCAAATTCTAAAATCTCCCATTTGCCAAGATTAAAATCTGATCATAGACCTATCCTTCTTTCTTTGTTGAGTAGTTTCTCCACTCGGGCAGAGCGTCCCTTCAGGTTTAATGCTTCTTGGATTTTTCACAAAGATTTTCATGAGTTTGTGAAAATTAGTTGGAGTAAGAATGGCAGTATGGTGAACATTATTAAGGAATTTCAGTGCAAAACCACCAGCTGGAGTAAGAATGTTTTTTGTTGTATAACCTATCGTAAGAAAACATTTTGTCTCGTATTACAGGGATTGAGCGTTATCTGGAACATTCTCAGTCTAATTTCCTGGATAATTTAGGAAGGGAACTTAGAATGGAATTGGAAAATATCCTTCTGCAAGAGGAAGCCTACTGGCATCAAAAAGCTAAAGTCAATTGGCTTTTAGTGGGCGACAAAAATACAAACTTCTTCCATAACAAAGTTCGCATTAGAAGGCATAAAAGTTTCATCAATGGGTTAATGGTTAAAGAGGGTGTTTGGTCCTTTGAGCAAGATTTCCTTAAGAAGCATGTGTTCAATTTCTTCAGCAATCTTTACTCTGAAGATCGCCAGGCTATTCCTATTTATCCTATTTGCAATAAATTCCCTCCTTTACCTTCCTCAGGCTTAGACATCATGAATACTTCCTTAACTTTTGAAGAACTTCATGAAGTTGTTTTCAGCATGAAGTCGCTGAAAGCCTCAGGCATTGATGGTTTAAACCCTATCTTCTTCCAAAAATACTGGGATATCACAAAATACTTAGTGTTTCAGTTTGTGGAGGAGGTTTTAAAAGGGAAAGGGCTAGATCTATATCTCTGTACGGCTTTAATTTGCCTTGTGCCTAAGAAGAATAGACCTTTAATGGTGAGCAATTTGAGACCTATTAGCTTGCTTCCTGTGCTCTATAAAATTTTAATGAAGGTAGTCACTAATAGAGTTAAGCCATTTTTGCATACGCTTGTGGGAGATCATCAAGCTAGCTTCATTCCGGGTCGTAAGATTATCGACAATGTTATTATTATCCAAGAAGTCGCTCATTCAATGCGTAAGAAAACTTGTAAGAAAGGTATCATGATGATTAAAATTGATATTGATAAAGCTTATGACCGTCTTCATTGGGACTTCATTTTTGACACGTTGTTAGATGCAAGTTTGCCAATGGAGCTTTGTGATATATTAATCTCCTACTGGTCTACTAGTAGTTCTAAAGTAATTTGGAATGGTAGCCTCACGGAGGGCTTCTCTCCCTCTCGAGGAGTCCGTCAAGGTGATCCGCTCTCTCCTTATTTGTTTGTTCTTTGCATGGAAAGACTGGCTCATGGCATTGAGAAGGAAGTTAGAGAAGGGAAGTGGAAACCGATCTCGCTTAATAAAGGAGCTCCTCCCTTATCCCATCTATTCTTTGCCGATGATCTTATCATGTTTTGCGAGCGTCTATGGATCAAATTAATGTCATTAATGGAGTGTTGGATGATTTTTGCAGTTGTTCAGGTCAGTTGGTCAATAAGACAAAATTAGCTTTCTGTATTTTTAGGAACGTTAATCGTTCGCTGGTTAATGAACTGCAAAGGAATTTGGGAATTCATTTATCTGACGATCTTGGTCTGTACCTTGGCACTCCTGTTGTCCATGGTAGAGCAGGTATCAATCTCTATGCCTATTTGGCTGATAAAGTTAAAAGCAAATTATCCAATTGGAAGCAAAAACTCTTTCTTTGGCTGGGCGTATAACACTCGTTAAATCTGTTTTATTGGCCATTCCCAATTATGTTATGCAAACTGCTTCTCTCCCCCTTAGTATCTGCGAGTCTATTGAAAGACATTGCAGAAATTTCATTTGGGGGTCTACAGATGTTGCTAGAAAAATCCATTTAATTAAATGGGATAACATTTGTAAACCAGTGGAACAAGGTGGAGCTGGGTTAAGGAAAATTAAAACCTGCAATGATGCTTTTATCATGAAGATTATTTGGCATTTAATTCAGGGTGAGAAGTCTTTATAGACCCGTGTTTTCAAGTCAAAGTATCATCTCCCTCAGCTGGGTTGGCCGACAGTTTTGGTTGCTAAAACAGGGTCTATTCTTTGGAGGAATATATCCCGTTTATGGCCGTCTTTCAAAATGAATATATGCTGGGTTGTGAACAATGGTCAATCGGTGTCTTTTTGGTATGATAATTGGTCTGAGGCTAGTCCTCTTCATATTCATGTTCCTTAAGACCTTCAGTCTTCTTTAGATTGGATTAGTGTCTCGCATTTTACTGTCAAATATATGTTTGATAGTAATTTTGGTTGGAGATGTGAAACGTTCGGGAGATTTCTGAGTGATCATCTGTGCAATTTGATTAGTTTGTCTTTACCTCTTGAAGATGGTTTAAGAGTTGATACGCTGGTGCGGTTACCATCAAACTCAGGTATCTTCTCTATTAAATCAGCTTACTATCTGCTTGATCACAGTCCCTCTGTGTTTGATGCTAGTATTTGGAATCTCTGCTGGGATTGGAAAGGCCCTCAAAGAATATGAGTCTTCCTCTGGATTTTATTTCATCAAAGACTTCTCACTAATGTGGAAGGGACAAGGCATCATATATCTGTTGTTGGTGGCTGTTCTATTTGTCACACAGGTGCTGAAACAATCCTTCATGTTTTGCGTGATTGCCCGGTAGCTAAATCACTTTGGACTGTGTTGCTGCCTCATGTCAACTTTCTGTAGTTCTTTTCACTTAACTTGCAGTATTGGTTGAAGAGTAATTTGACTACGGGATTTCAGTTGGGCTTTAATCATTGGAAGCTTTTATTTAACCCTCGTGGCTTTGGAAATGGAGGAACGATAGGATTTTCAATAATCGTTCAGTGTTGACCTCTGTCAAAAAGCAAATTATTTTATCTGCTTGTTCTGCTTTCAGGGATGCCAAAGAAAATATGGATGCTACTGGTCATAAAACTGGTGGGGAGCGAGAGATTCTTGTTGGTTGGGAAGCAACAACTCAGGGTTGGGTAACCTTGAACACCGATTGGTCTTATAATAAACATCTCCCTTGTGCTGCTGCGGGTGGTGTTTTCAAAGATTCTCTGGGCAGATGGCTAGGTGGTTTCTCTGCTTTTGTCCATGGCAGAAATGCTTTTGCAGCTGAGCTTTGGGGAGTGTTTATCGGTCTTCAAAAAGCTTGGAAGAGAGGATGGCGCAAGATCAACTTACAGGTTGACAACATTAGTGTTGTCAATATCATCAACAAAGAGATTCAGCCTCTTCCTCCTTATAGTAACATTATCTCGCGGATAAGGAACCTTCTTTGTTGTGATTGGCAGATTAATGTTTCCCACATCTTTAGAGAAGCCAACAAGGCTGCTGACTACCTAGCTTCTTGGACTTTCTCTCAGAACTCTCAGTTTCTTTGGCACCACAATTATCCAGCTGGTATTAGGGATATTCTATTCAATGATAGTATGGGTACTTTGGCCCATCGGATTATTAGAGTGTAATTTGTTTTTTGTTTCTTCTTCATATATATAAAAAAAAAGAATAAGGTTAAAAAAGTAATAAAAAAAAGGTTCTTTAACATTTATTTTCATTTATATTTAAACCATAAAATTAAATATATTTATTTGATCGAACAATTCAAATTGATGGTGATATAATTAAAAATATGCGATGTTAATTTATAAATTAATATCGACGAACAAATTCGAGGACCAAATTGAATTTATGCCAGCAAAAAACCATTAACCAGCGAAGTTGCTGCAACTGTCAAGTCGTCATCTTTCCCTATCTTTGCTTTTTCTCCTCCATCGTCCTCAACTTACCTCCATCACCACCGCCGACGCCGCCACCGGGGTGTCTCCGGTACCCGACACTTGGGCGACGGCAGCAATAGAAGGGTATTAAAGGGGTGGTATGCGTTCTTTTCTTCTTTTTTTTGCCTTTTTCAAATTATTATTCTTTATTCTCCTATTTATATATGTTATTTTTCTTGAATCTAAGTATTAGTAAATCGAATGATATGGCTGTGCTGTGCTAGGGTCTCAAATTCTTCACTGTAACTGTAGATTTTTGTATTTTTTGGCTAATTGTAGATTGGCTTGACATGATTATTTTGGGTGAAACAACATAATTGGTTCTTTGACATGCTTCTTCTACTTTTGGAAATCATCCACGGTTTATTGATGAAGAGCTATTAGCTCAAGGAACAACTTTGTATCGAGTGACTACTTTGCACTACATAATCACTCTCTTGTCTTGTGTCCTTGCATCCTGAAACACTTGTATAGACTGTATATAATATATCAAAATGTAAAATCCTATAATTTTTTATGACATAAATGACATTGATTTGTAGTTTTTCAAGTTTGGACTGTTGAATATTCCAAATTATTATCATTGTTATTGTTGTTTGGTGTTAACATGTTTATGTTTGCACACATAAAACGGTTTTGAAAAAATGGGACTGTTTTGACAAAACAAATAACACAAACTGACAACAGTTTTTGATGGTTAAAAAAGCCAAGAACAAGAAAAATGAAATGATACCATAGAGGCCCTTAATTTTTGAACTTCTCCGGGGAGTGGGTCACCTAGTACCATCCCTGGGTAAAACGCATATGAAATTGTTACTGCTTGTGCAACTGGTGATGGTTTTCTTTGCGTTTCTTCCAGCAGAAAGCCTTTAAGTGCGGTACTGCCCTTGTTTGTGTTATTTTCTCCTAAATTCATGGACGAGCAGTTGCCATCGTCTGTGCATGCCACAGTTTTCAAAGAGTCTGAGTGTCTTGAAGGGAAATGCATCAAGATTGAGGGTTATGATTTTAACCAAGGAGTTAACTACTCTAAGCTTCTAAAATCCATGGTCTCCACTGGTTTTCAAGCATCTAACCTCGGTGATGCCATTGAAGTTGTTAACCAAATGGTTAGTTTCAATTGCCGGGTTACCTGTTCTTGTGCTTTTGAATATAATTATGAGGTGGTTTATGCCTATGTTCTACTTTCTCACGTACTTATGTTTCTTCTTTTGGGAAATACTCAAAATATGACTGAAGCTAGATTGGAGGCTTACCGATGAGGATATATCTGAGGATTGCAGTGAGGAGGAGAGGGACCCAGCTTTCAGAGATTCTGTGAAATGCAAAGTTTTCCTGGGATTTACATCAAATCTTATTTCTTCTGGCATCAGAGACACGGTTCGCTATCTTGTTCAGCATCATATGGTGAGTTATTGATGTTTAAATACGATCAAGTTATTTATTTATACATTTTGGTCCAATAAATTTAAGGTCTGAGATTGTAAGAGTTGGTGATCTTATTGGTGTAAGTACTTGAGAACTCAGTCCTTAATATACCATGGAAGGTTAAAATGAGAAACTTGCAAGTAACATAGCAATTAGTATTATGGTGTTATTAATATGATGAATTGTTCTCAAATGCTGGATTTGAGAATAGGAAGAGAGTGCAGATGCAACAGAGCAAGATTCATTGAAAAGGTTTTGGCTGTGTTCTTCTAAAATGCCAAATTTGAGAGGGAGGAGTGTGGGTTGGGGGGTGTTAAGGAATTGCATGAAAAGTTTTGACTGACCATTATTTGAATCGATTAACGGGTTTAAATGGAGGGAAGATGCAATACAGGGTATTAACTTTGCACCTTTTTTTTCAAATTTATTTTTTATTTTTTGATTTAGATCTTCATCTTCTACCAACACTGCAGAGGGTACACATTGCTTCTCCGTATTGGCATTAAAAATGTTGCTAGTTACTACCCAGCAGGGCTGAAATATTTTGATGATTAATCATTTTAATGTAATTCTGTCCAATTTATTTATTTTGAATCAAACTTTGATTATGACTTGCATAAGTATTTCAGGAAGTCCAACATTTTAATCCCATCATTTGCTTGTGCTATGACCTTATACCAGAAAATATTGTTTCTTATGTGGCTGCAGGTTGATGTAGTGGTTACAACTGCTGGTGGCATAGAAGAAGATCTTATAAAATGTCTTGCTCCCACATATAAAGGTGACTTTTCTTTGCCTGGAGCTCAATTGCGTTCCAAAGGGTTGAACCGCATTGGAAACCTATTGGTTCCTAATGACAACTATTGCAAATTTGAGGACTGGATCATTCCAATTTTTGACCAGATGTTAAAGGAACAAACTGAACAGGTATTACTTCCATAGCAAATTTATACTTTGGCTTTTACTTACAGTGTTTTTTTCCAATGAATTATTTTGGGAATGTTGCCCATTCACTTGAGGGAAAAATATTCCCTTTTGTGCACGCATTTTCTTATCTTCTTCCTCATTTTTCTCTATGCCATATTCCATTTATTGCATGACTGGAATTCTTAAGGATTTAAATCCCACCTCTTCCATATGTTTATTTATTTACCTTGTATGATGAAATTAGTTTTATCTTCCTCGGATCTTTTTTTGGTGTTACAGGGTGTTTCATGGACACCTGCCAAACTGATTGCTCGCCTAGGGAAAGAAATAAATAATGAGAGTTCATACCTTTGTTGGGCGTACAAGGTGAGTGACAAACCAAGTTTAGGTCTTATTATTTCTTGATTACCTCTTTCATTTATTTTTCTTTTTAAATTCTTTTTTAAGATTCAGAATTTTTTCTTTTCACCATGTACATTTTTCATCGTTCTTTGTTCCTTCACTGTTATTGATTGAACGGTTAAGCGTTACAGTGAACTGCATTTGTTTTTCATGCCATCTTAGTGTTAAATAATGCAGTAGTTGATTAGTTTTCGTAACTTTTGTATTTTACATGGTGTTAAGCTTCAGTTCAACCCCTTGGGTTCAGAAAATTATAAGGTTTTATTATCTTGAGCATCTAGATGATTTCATAGGGTATTCACAACTGACTTGTAGTCTGTTTCACAAAATTTAAGGTAAATTTTAAATATTTGAGTAAAAAACAGAAAACGGCTAAACAAAAGGAACAAATGCTTCCTTTTCCAGAATACTTATATTTGGATAAGATTTTCTAATGGCGGAAAGAAAAAGTTGGTATTGGGATGCAGTAACTTCTCACCTGCAGGGAAGTAACTTGTGTATTTGTTCATAATAATGTTTGGATCTTGTCTTTATTTTTGCCATGCTTCTTAAGTCTGGTTATATTGTATGATCACATACATCACCTTGGATGAAATAGTTTGTTGCCAAAACTGTTAGAAAACACAAATGGGAGAAAATATGTTTTTCTGGTTAATTATCTTAAGAGATTACACTATCTATTTATACAAAAAGAAAAGTAAAAAAGTATATCTATACTAGGTGAAAAAAGCTATGTCCTAGGGAAAAAAGTGTACATTAGAAAAGTGAGCTCCATGCAAAAGGCTAAGCCTAGCTATTTACCCACTATACCATAACGGCTATTTATTTTGTGACACTCCCCCTTCAGTTAGAGCTTAGATTTTAATCATGCCTAACTTGTACAAATATCCAACTCAATGTCCATTTAAAGCCTTTGTGAACAAATCACCCAGCAGTCACACCAGAGTTGACTGAGCCAACCCTAAGCTGCTCAAATCGAACCCATGCTGCCCGAACCGGACTCAAATCCAGCAGCCACACCAGAGTTGACCAAGTCAACCCTAAGCTGCTCAAACCAGATCAGAGTTTAGAACAACATATCTGAAAAGTAGCCAGAACACCTCAGGCAAGAAAGACCATGACAGCAGAAAATCTGATGACCAAACAGACACCGTATCCATGCCGGAAACAACCAAGCAACGCCGGATACAAGATCGGAGCTTCAACTGCCACCACACATACCGACGCGTGAAAGATGCCCATAAATCTCCATCGGCGTGGGAGCCTCACGCACTAGGAATCCGGTCACCGTACTCTGGGGAATGGCCAATGGGGACCTCGTGCACCTCCCTCCACCGGCAGTGAGACAAAACGGTCACTGGAAATGTGACCTAAGAAGAACAGTAATGAGATATGGAAATCCCAAAAGAGTCAAAGGCTCTGATATCATGTTAGAAAACACAAATGGGAGAAAATATGTTTCTCAGGTTAATTATCTTAAGAGATTACACTATCTATTTATACAAAAAGAAAAGTAAAAAAGTATATCTATACCAGGTGGAAAAGGCTATGCCCTAGAGAGAAAAATCTACATTAGAAAAGTGGGCTACATGCAAAAGGCTAAGCCTAGCTATTTACACACTATCCTATAACAGCTATTTATAGACTATCCCATGACAACTATTTACTTTGTAACAAAAACATTCAGAAATACTTTAATTGTGATAGTTTTGTGGTGAAGAGTGTTATGGCTTTATGTTGCAAATTTGTGTTCAGAAATGGGTGGGAATATTGGAAATTATGTTGTTGCTGAGGAAGGTTTTAGAATATGTGCCACTGATGTGTAGCAGAGGATATATAAACTGTGAGCTACCAATTCTGCTTTTTGTTTTGGGTTTGATTAGGTTGAGTTTTATGAAATTTAAGTGCAGCACTGTAGTTGTTATTATTTTAAGTTTGACTATTTATCGCAACAAAACAGTCCTTGCCTTGCAGCCAAGACATTGCAGGTTTTTGGCTCTCAAGAGAAGGCAGTTAAAATTGGTGAAAGATAGGTTAGGTTGAGTTTGTTTGGCTGGATCACACATTCTTGGCACTAATCTACAATAGGAATCTTTCAATAAGTAGAGTCTGTATGACATTGTCAACTGCTGTAATTACATTATATGTTTCCGGTCAAAATATTGACAGGAGATTGGAATGGGTAGCTGGGTAGCTGCAATATGTGAAGAAATAGGTTGGCTAGACCTAAGAACCACATAATATAACTCCTTGGTGCTTTTGCTTTCGTTGTTCTTATTTCAGTCTCCTGATTGTTATTAATGTTCTTTTGGATGACTTGCAGAACAACATTCCAGTATTCTGTCCGGGTTTAACAGATGGTTCTCTGGGTGACATGTTGTACTTCCATTCCTTCCGTAACCCTGGTCTAATTGTTGACATTGTACAAGGTATAATCTCCTGCGGCAGTGCTCTTTTTATTTTAGGTTTGATATTTTCAGACACCTAAACTCGGTGTGAAAAGTCATTTGGACACCTTAACTTGCAGAAATGCCATATGGACACCTAAAAGTTGTCAATTTTTGTTAGTATTAAACACATTTTGCTAACATAGCATCAGTTTTTATAATTAACACGTCTCTGACACATCAGCAAAATGTGGAGATCTTAATCGCTTGTTTGTTGGGCAGACATCAGGGCCATGAATGGCGAAGCTGTCCATGCAAGCCCTAGGAAGACTGGGATCATTGTTCTTGGAGGGGGGCTTCCTAAGCATCATATATGCAATGCCAATATGATGCGTAATGGTGCAGATTATGCAGTGTTCATTAATACAGCACAAGAATTTGATGGGAGTGATTCTGGAGCTCGTCCTGATGAGGCTGTGTCATGGGGAAAAATTCATGGATCTGCCAAAACTGTCAAGGTACCATTTTTATTTGTTTCTTCTTTATTTTGCACATTTTTTATTACTTATACTTGTACCATAAGTGGAATTATTGGCAATTAGGATTGCAGTGCCATGTTATTATTCTTGCTTCTATAAATGGAATGTCTGTTTTGGAGTTTTTGGTCTTAGGAATCATGATAATTAATTAATTAATTACTTGGAAGAGCAATGATTATATAATTTATTTCTTCTTCTGCCATCAAAATTGCAACCAGGTGCATTGTGATGCAACCATTGCCTTTCCTCTACTGGTTGCTGAAACATTCGCCTCGAGGAGAAATGGATATGTCAAGATCAAGCCTTGATACAATTTTTATCTAGTTCTGGATTAAAGACATCCAGTAGTCCTCCGAATAGGGGGGAACTGCTTAATGATCTGACATAAGACGAACAATCTGCTGCTTGTACGACACTAATACAGATGTAAATGTTGCATTGGCATACAGATGTAAATGTTGCACTGGCAACACAGACATTTAGATTATTTCTGGAATCGGTTATTGCTTGAGTTCAATAGTGTTGTTTAAACGGTGAGCGTTCGTGTGGATTTATCACCGAGGAAATGAAGCAGGAAGCTGCACATCAGTTGCGATTTTGTCAGCAATTGTGATTGCTACACTTAACTATTATTTTAGGAAATGTACGAGAAACATGTATTCATCAGATAATGAGGATGGAGATGAGATTTCTCCTTAAATGAGGCAATAGCTACTAGATTCTTGCATGGTAATTTAATCAATATTTAATATTATTTTAATTTGATCCAACGGTACATAATTGTATATACTTTTTTTTTGAAATTCAAGCTATTATAAAAGCTAAAACTCAAGCCAACGGTCAAGCTTTTTATTTTATAATCAGTTTTTTTATTCAATAATTGGCTTTTTAACCCTTGAAAAGCAATACCACAGATGAGACCCCTGAGATGATGCCCCTCACCCATGTACTCGCAACCAAGCTGGGATCTAGGCTTACAGAGGTGAGGAAAAGCAAAACATGCCCATGGCTGAGGCCTGATGGCAAGACTCAAGTGACCATTGAGTATCGAAACGAAGGTGGAGCCATGGTTCCGCTCAGGGTTCACACTGTCCTTATTTCAACTCAGCACAATGAGGCTGTCACCAATGAGCAAATCGCAAATGACCTGAAGGAGCATGTGATTAAACCAGTCATTCCATCGAAATATCTGGATGACAAGACAATCTTTCATTTAAACCCTTCAGGCAGGTTCGTCATTGGTGGTCCACACGGGGATGCAGGGCTTACAGGTAGGAAGATAATTGTTGACACTTATGGCGGTTGGGGTGCACATGGTGGTGGTGCCTTCTCTGGAAAGGATCCCACGAAGGTTGATCGCAGCGGTGCATATATTGTCAGGCAGGCTACAAAGAGTGTGGTGGCTTCAGGGCTTGCCCGGCGATGCATTGTGCAAGTTTCTTATGCAATTGGGGTGCCAGAACCATTATCTGTCTTTGTGGATACTTACAAGACAGGGAAGATCCCAGACAAAGATATATTGGCTTTAGTGAAGGACAGCTTTGATTTCAGACCAGGGATGATTGCCATCAATCTCGATCTAAAGAGAGGAGGCAACTTCAGGTATCAAAAGACTGCTGCCTATGGGCATTTTGGCCGTGAAGACCCAGATTTCACCCGGGAAACTGTGAAACTTCTAAAACCAGCCAAGGTTTAATCACTTCCGGAAATTTCTGGCCTCCACCTGGTCTATATACACCAAGCCAATAAGAAGTTCCAAGGATAGTTATTTTTCTATATGTATTTTGGCTTGGTATTTATACACCTGGTGTTTAGCAAGAATTTTCCGACAATTTCATCCAGTTTGGTGCTTCTTCTTCTTCTTCTTTTTTCCCCGGGAAAGTGTTAAACTTGATGTGCTTGCATTAATATGTGAGGTCTGTTGGATAAAGCAAGCTGAGATTTAGGAAGTTTATAGTTGAAGTTCTAGGATGATACCTGCAATTGATTTAGGCTCTTCTAGATTTTCTTTCTGTTAATATTTCGTCATAATTTACCTTTCCTGAAAGGAATATTTTCTCTGGAACATATTAGCTTTATATTTCTAATTTCTAATTTTATGGTTTGTGACAAATAATGTGATCTTAATATTATTCCATTAACCTACTTGATTAGGTTACTAACCAAACAAGGAGTTCTTAAGAAATATTACACACTTATTGAAGTAAAAATTATTTGAAAATTAACTTTTTATATCATCGGAATGACAATTAAACACAATATATATGATTATCAAGTCATTTTAGAACCATTAATCTTTATAAGTTGAACTACTGGATGAAAATAGTTTCACATCATGTAAACATAAGAATGATGTGTACAGAAAACAAAAAAAATTTAAATAACTAATCATAATCTATTTGTAGAGTTGGTGTTAAAATGACATAACATTCATATATGATTTGCTTAATTAATACTTTGATAATATAATAAAATTAATTTTCAGATTATCTTTATTTTAATTGATATAAAATTTAATTTTGATAATTTTTGTATTACAAATTATTTTATTGTAACCATTTGGTTGTAAGTTGTAAAATTTGATAACCACGGATATAATTAGCTTGCAAGTTCAGTTATTGAATCTTGGTATCATGCTGTAAATGCAACGAGCTAGGCAAGTATTGCCACTTAATTTTGTTACCGCAACTGCAAGATCCAGGACACCATGCCAATTATGTATAAAGATTAAAGACCTACAATTATAGGAAATCAAGATAGATTGAGTTTAAAACATAAGAATTTGAAGATAAACATTTTATATGCCTGACCCTATTTAACATGGAATTAAGGTTGAGTTGTTCGTTTTACGTTAAAAAAGCTTATTCTTACTTAATAAATATGAAGGCCTTTTTTTTTTTAAGAACAAATATGAAGTTAATTATAAAAATTAGAGAACTATTGAGTTTATCAATAAATCAAGGTAGGAAAGAAATAAATTTTTATTTTAGTTTTGGACCGGGGGAATAGTGCCATTCCAACGCTAAAAACTCTTTTTTATTTTTTTTAAATTCATAAAATTATACTTCTTCTATCCTATTTCAAAAAATAATTTTTTATTTTTTACAAAAATTAAGAAAATTATTAAAATTCCTAAATTTCATAAAAAAGTTATAATTATTGATAAAAATATTCTTTTATATTTTTAAAAATTTTATTTAATTTTAGTTAAAAGTGAAAAGTGATAAAAAGAAGAAATATTTAATGAAATATATAATAAATAGGGATATATTTGTAAATCTATTTCTCATATATAATAAATAAGGATATATTTGTAAATCTATCTCTCAAATTTGATTTAATTTTAGTTAAAAGCGAAAAGTTATAATTATTAATAAAAATAATTTTTTATATTCGAATTCAAACTATAAAAAAAGTTTAATTAATTGAGATGCAGTCTAGATATGGGACTCTTCAATGAAAATTTGAATTTAAACATTTGGAATTAAACTGCATGTATAGATCAATCCAGAGCCACAGATATTTATCCACTTTTACATATTGACCAATTATTGGTATAATTAATTTTCATTTCTTCAATTTCTCGCAATGGCTCATCTAATGAGCTGCTAATATTAATATTAACTGGATTAAAGTTGAAAATGTATAAAAAATTATTATTTTGTTGTTTTTTTATATAAAAATATAACTGTAATGATGAATTAATTAGTTCAAAAATTAGATGGACTTAATGGAGATCTAAAAGACTGCTATAAATACTTTTAATTATTTATTGAAATTATTAATTGTATGCTGCTTATGATAGGAGCATCTGTAAGCTAAGAAACTACTTGGGATATATATATATTTTTTTAATATTAAATGAAAATTAAGATGATAATTTATTGCGGATATCTATTTTATTTAATTTTATTTAAAAAATTAAACTAAAAAATAAATTAAATTATATTAAAATTTTATTAATTTAATAATTGTGGCACGAAAATTTTTCTGCTGAAACCGTTGGTCTGATCAACAGTTTCAGCAGAAATTATCCTCTGTTACAAAATAATGTTATTTTTGTAATTATTTTCTAATAATTTCTATTTTTATAAATGTTTTTCAAAAAAAATATTATTTTAAAAAATGTTCCTGAAATACAGGTAGAATGGAAGGGCAAAGAAGCTTTCTTTCACTATTCTTTAGCAAAAGAAGTTCTACAGAGAAAAATTATCAAGAAATTAAGCTGAAAGCCATGGAGGGAAACAAATCAACTACAGTAGTGTGTACAGTGATAGCCTTGGATCATACAAATCTCTATTACAGAGCCTGTTCTATCTGTGAGAGAACTCTTCCTGATACTCCTAACTCTACCTGCAGATTCTGTAACAACTTTAACCCCTCTTCTTCTTCCTCTTCCAAGCGTCTTTTTCGCCTCCTTGTAAGTATTTCTTATCTGTTTGACTACTGATGTGTGTTTTAGTGACTTGGATGCCAATGTCTACTCTCTTTTTCTGAAATATTTTAGTGGGCAGGTGTCAATTGCCATTGAAACCAAGGTGGTTAATGTGATTTGCTTTGATAGAGCTGCTAGGGTTTTGTTTGGCTGCTCTGCTGATGAGTATTTTGACTTCGCCAAGACTCATCCTTTTGCTGGTAAAGATTCAAAATTTCTTTGTTTTTTCCTTTTTTTAGTTATGAATTAAATGAATCAGTTTCAGTAGTTCCTGTCTTTAAAATTTGATTTGGATGTAGTTGTGTTTGAAATCGTTGGTAATTAGGTTAATCCATTTTTTTGACTCTTGATCTAGCTAGGAAAAAATGCATGTCATGGTCCTTGTATCTTGTCAGTCGAGTCTCTGAATTTTTTATATGTTAAGATTCAGCCATCCAAATTTCATCTTGTGAATGTTAGGATTAGAGGGCTTAATTTTAATAAAAATTTTGGGGCTTAAGGAGGTGGGTGGTTATTATAAATAATTGAAAGTTTAGGGCGATCAGTAGAAAACATGCATAGTTGAGGGTCCAAAAAATGCGCTCTTTCATCTAATTACGAGGATCTCTTTTGCAGCTGCCAATGCCGGAACAATTCTGGAAGGGGAAATGTTGAAAATGACACTATCAAAGCCAAAGAATGGCAATGCTCAACACATGAGAGCAGTATCCATTTTGCCTCTAAGGACTGGTTATCAGCCACTAATAGAGAGCTTGAGAGAATTGTATGGGGTAAGAGCAAGTTCTTGATTCTTAACTTCAATCCCTTCATGCATCTATGAATTGCAAAGGGTGATATCTAATTCGTTTAGGATCCGCATGTAACTTTTTTTATTCTCTTACAAATACAACCATTCTGCAAGGTGTGTCTCGCTTCTATACATTGCCAATAGAAGTGGGGATTTACCGCTTGTGGTTGTATTATTTTGATGTTATCGTTGGATTGAGAAACAAGAAAGAGGTCTGATTTTGTTACTAGCCATTATTAATATATATTTTTTTTTTTCTTTTTTTCCCCCTAATCCTTTATTTGATTGCTGACTTCTGTTTATGATACTTGATACTTCAAGGTGAACATTTTGGGTAAATTCTTTTTATTGTTTGCATCTACAATTGTGAAAAAAATTATTCGTTTTAATTTTCTCACTTGGGAGAAATCCTATGACTATTAATCACTGTAAGCTTTCCTTGCATCCAGCTCCTCAACATCTCTAATGCAGCTTTTGGCTGATCCATAGGAACCATGTGGCCTGCCTTGTGAACCTGGTTATGGTTATAGATCATTTTAGTTGTTGAAATTGAGAGTTAGAATCACCATATGCACAAAGATACGCAAAAGATATAGATTGAGCCTGACCTTAAGGAAAGTGAGGGGGCCATGGTTTTTCATTTGCCCGGCTTCTGCACCTTCGACTTTGAATGCAATAGTTGGAGCTGCTTGAAAATCTTTCTGGCCACTCCATTCCATCGCATTAACCCACCTCGAATTTCCTGCTTGATCACAAGCATGTCAAGAATATATACTTGCAGCATAAATACATTTTTACCTTTAAATTAACCTTACCAAGCCAGTTACAAATGAGATCTTCCTCTCCAGCATAGATAAGCACCTGGATACCATCCTCAAGGAGAGCTGGAATTCCCACTTCAAGATTCCTCATCCAGTCTCTTTGCATGGCATCATAAACAGCGCTACTGCATGAAACAAATTCTAGGTTGCCTACACCCAGAGCATCCCTCACTGTTTGCTGGTTTAGAAATGTCTCCATGCCTGAGAAGTCGTAGCATAAATCTCCCTCACATTGCTTTCTGATATCATAGTACTGCATATTAAAGATACCATCAAATTTGAATTCCTTTTTCCTCAGAAACAACAACATTCCTTCCCAATTTTTATTTGTTTGAAGAATCATTAAGCTTCTTCCTTACATTTATATTACCAGCAACATTCATGATCTCGTTGAATATGCCATTACAAACCCCATATGCAGCTTCACAAGTGGATTCACCATCGGTGCCTGAAAGACAGACCATTTTTGTCATTTCAGTATAACCAGGCAAGGACAAAGCAATGAGCTATGCAAATGGTAATTCCAATACTACTTGATAAATATGGGAAAGGAAGGAAGCAAAACTAAAGCAAGCAAGAGGAAGTACCACAAGCTTTCGTTGCTGCTTCGCATGATGGTAGCTGCTTGTTAATTCTTTCATAATCAGCTTTTTCGATCAACTTATTGTCCAGTGCATAATCTGTGTAAGCTTTATACTGGATAGCGGGATTAGTTAGACCGTTGCCAATGGCAAACCCCTGTTGGATAATTTTATATGTTATACTGTCAGTTACAGGCTAAATAAGAATAGCTGGGTAGCTAAATGAAACTTTTATAATTACCTTAAGGTTTATATGAATCCCTTCTTTGTTTTGGTTTCCTTCATGAACCCGAGAAGCAAAGGCCGGAATATAGTGCCCAGCATAAGATTCTCCAGTTATGTAAAAGTCATTCTTTACCAACTCTGGACGTTGTTTGAAGAATGCCTAGCATTGCAATCATAAATCAGATGTTGCATAAAGTTTTCTACTACAAAATGTTAAACTTGAATGGGAAAAAGTTACAAGTTTGAAGAAATTTTGACCTGCAGGAAATCATACAAGTCATTGCTCACACCATTTTCATCGTGTCGAAGGTCACCGTCATCGCTTGTATAGCTGAATCCAGTTCCGGTAGGCTGGTCAACAAATATGAGGTTTGATGCCTGCCCGAAGAAGACAATACTTTAAAAATTTAATCAAAGGAGCTGAAACCTGTTTATCTGAGAAATGGTAAAGCATTGAAATACCTTATCCCAACCATAGTCATTCCATTCAAGAGAAAGGTTCTTTGCAAGATGGAAAGGACCATTTTCATAAAACAAAGCCAGTTCACTGCTGCATCCTGGCCCTCCAGTCAACCAAATAACAACAGGGTCATTCTTGCTATTCCTCGATTCAAAGAAAAAGTAGAACATCCTGGCAAACAATGAGGAGAAACTTTTGCAGCAACAGAAGATCTGAAACAGAGCATGAAACACACAAAAGTTTAATACTTTTACCTTGCAGATTTAGCATGAGGAAGCTTATAGTACCCAGCATGGTGACCGAATTCCTGAACAGAAGGACCAGGATTACCAAGAGGATTGAATTTTAATGGCTTCTCCACAATAACAGGAGCAGTTAAAATTCCATCATTGTTTTGCAGATTGACTGTATGCTTTGGGGATAAGTTGAAGCCTCTTATGAGTTGTTCTGCTTGCAGTTTAGCAGTTGGAGATGAGGGATGAGAGGTTGCATAGGAAATAGAGACGAAAAGAAGACACAAAGAAAGCAATGTACAAGAGAAAATTAGTCTCATTTTCTTGAAGGAACAAACTATTTTTGGAGCTTGAATTGATAATTTTTTTGGATGGAAATTAATTTTTGGATCTTGATGGGTTTATATAAGGTTTGATTGACCAAGTTTTTTGATAAAGTTGTGTGGAAAAAGAGTGTTAACTTCCTCCACTTTTGTCTTTTAAATGTGCAATAGTCCATAACCTTTTTGTTTTTTCTTCTTTTTCTTTTTACCTGTTACCTTTTTTTTTTTATGTTCTTGAATGGAAATATCTACACAATTAACTAATTACTTCTCCATAAATAATTCTAAAGCAGCAAACACTCAAAATGTTTGATATTGTTGTTCATCTGTTTCAGTTTTTCTCTAATAAATTAAATGTTGGTAAGTTACTAAATATTAATTTTTAATGGCTGCTAATAAATATATTTGATGAAACTGTATTATACATAAATGATTTGGAATGTATATAAACAGTAATTTATCTACCAATTTTAGAATTTGTTGTTGGAAAACATTGTACATTGTCCAAACTTTTCTCTCTCTCACTATTAAGAGTTTTGAAAACTATAATAAGAGTTTTGAGAAAAAAAAGATTGATTTTTCCTCAAGAAAATTAACTATTATAGATTCCTTGATGGGATAGAATGTAATTTAAAATCATCACTCAATTATGGCAAGAATTTGGTATAAAAAAAAAAAAGAAATTATGGGAAGAATATCATAGTGAATTTTCGTATTATTTTTTATATGAAAAGGCATAATATTTAATTATAACTCTAAATATAATATAATAGAAATTAAATTTGAATTTGAAATCTCGTGTAGCTTTGGTATATTTTCTTAATTTTGAATTTCCACAAACAGTATTAAGCTCGTAAACATTTGTTTAATAGGCAGCTGGCTATTTGATTAGGTCCAAATAAATTGCATCTAGTCACTTTATCTTTGATTAGGATCACATCAACATATTTTATTATAGTAAGACAATTATTGACCAAAAAAAGAAAAATAATCATAATAAGACCACTGGTTGACTATGGCCAAAAATCTTCATTTCTGCAGTAAATAATTTTTTTTCTATCTTAATAAGAAAATAATAATTTTTTATAATTATTTTTCTATTTGTACAATAAAATAAATCTTTTACATCGTAATTTATTATTTAGCTAACAAGAATCTGATTTAAATAAGAAATTTTTAAATTTAAATCCATTCCTCAAATAGGAGTAATAGTATCAAAAATATTAAATCATTTTGTGTATTAAATATCCATGTCAAATTTTAATTAGCTTCAAAAGGCAATATTTTACTAATAATTTAAAAAGAAAATGCAATTCTTTTTTTTTTTCTATTTATAATGTATTTCTTTTAACTTAATTGAATTTACATTTCACTGTCAAAAGCATAAAACTTTCTCTGTTGCATGCTGATTCTAATCTAATGAAAAATTAATATATTGATTATACTAATTTTATTTAGAGTTCTTAGATTTCAAAATTTATATTTAAAATCACCTTCAAAAAAAAATTCACGTAAAATAACAGAATATTCACACCTTAAGTGCTGATGTGAGGATCTATTAATTTTTCATATATGGAAAAAAATAAAATTTAAAACCCTTGAATTTTTTTTTTTAATTTTGCTTACTAAGCCATTATACATTTATTTTATCACGTTGAGCACTTGTACTTTTTTTATTTTATTTATTGAATTCTCGCATTTTTCTTTAAGTTTTAAAAATTATATTTTTCACCCCAAAACTTTTTTTAGAAATTTATTTTTTATAAAAATCACTCCATCCTACAACATTCTAAAATTATTTTATTCATGTGTACTTCTTACTAAATGAACTTAAAATAATTGATAAGCAAAATAAAAATTAATCTCTATTAATTTTTCATAGGCATTAAAATATTAAAAAAATCAATAAATTCAGGTACCTTAGAATATATTTTTCCATATATATTGTATTGAAATGTTACTTAACTATAAAGATAGTTAGGGTTTGGTAGAGATAATGTTGCGTAGAAGACATCAATACCTTAAAAAAAAGGTTAATGAAAACCTTATGAACCACATATTTTATGAAATTTGTGTAAAGGAAAGCATTGACTTCACTCAACAACTAACTCTCTACCTATAAAGAATTATGTCTGCACATATATAGAGAGATAATTATATTTCTAACCCCAATTTTTTGTATGATTTGCCGGAAAATCCTCTAATTTGGTATAATTCAATTTTTATACTTACTATTTATGAATATAAAATATCTTGGTATAAAAAATGAGCATCTGTATGTTGCAAGGACTTGTACCCCAAAAATATTTATTATGTTAAATAATAACGAGTATAGGAATTTAAATATGCTGAAAATTTCCAGAAAATCGTGCCATATATATACAGTACAAGAAATATATATAGACTAAAGGTGCAAATCAATTCCTTAGCAAAAAATACAATTAGATTCTAAAATTTAATTTATTGCAACATCAATCCTAATATTTAAAAATTGAAGCAATTTAACTTTTAAAATGAATACTGACACTCAAAAATTTAACACGTACTACTCAAAAATTTAACACGTATCATTTTAAGGATCAAATTATTTCAATTTTTAAATTTTATGGTTGATATTACACCTAATAAAATTTTAAAATTTAAATTATACTTTTTGCTAAATTTTAGAAACGGCCAATGTATATACAGAGACAGAAGTAGCTCTCTCTGTATATATACGCGCGCTTAAGGGCAAAATTTAATACATCTGTTCATAGTTCAAGCAACAAAGTATATTATTTTTCCTTGTTTTGGCAGCATTTAGTAAATGGCAGTTCTTTTATTTCCATTAACTAATGTTATTGCTGTGACATAACTTAGTAAAACTAGTAGGATTATACACGCAATATTCTTTTATACACAGACAGAGGAGTATGACAGGCATTTATAAACCATGCCTCAATTTTGGTTATAAATATAATACAAATAGCAGCAGAGAACTTAAGAATATAAGGAAAATTGCTGCTTCAAATATCATACAAATCTCTTTTGTTTCAAGTACTCATTGTCAGTGGTAATTGGAATTTGATATTGCAGCAATTTAATCATACTTAAACTGCAAGTTAATGTGCTCTAAGCCCTTCGGTAATTCGCAATCCGAGTAGAATGGCTTGAATTATGATCTAACTTTGGCGAGACGAGCTCTTATTTCTTCTAGTTCTTCCTCATCATCAACACCCTCCGCAATGGGCTCTTCCTAAAATGAATTTTACAACAAAGAAAAATAAAAAGTTGTGAAGCAGCTTAAACTTGGTTCATTATCCAGTCTAGATATGTCACACTTACCTCTTCTGCTGTTCCTGCTGCTTCCTTCACTCTCTCTTTCCTGACTGCTTCTGGTAGTTGTGCAGCAGTCTCACCAGCTATAGCAGTCAAGACCTTGTCAACTTCCTCCTCGATTTCCTCTTCAATGTCTTCTGAATCCAGAGCAGTGTCAACAGCATCGTTCACAAATTCCTCAATCACCCCTGCCTGAAAACCACAATCAAAAACGATACCCGTTAATCAAAAAGTCACCACTCTCTGTTGAGAATCAGTGGAAACAGGAGAAGCAACCATTTGGCACAAACATAGCCAGAAGATATATTTAGCAAAACAAAACAAATTAGGAATTCCATCTTCTATACAAACAAACAACCAGCTTTCAATCCATTAATTTTACTGATGTAAAGAAAATGTCAATATATATATATATAACCTTGGTCATTTCTTTGCTAAACTCTTGCATTGTAGCTGCCATTTCTGGAGCCTTCATGAGATTATTGACAAGCTTCATGACTTCAGCACTCTTGGATAGATGGCCCACTGTTCGAGCAATGGCTGCAAAACCATGCAAAATGCACAACAAGCAAGTAAACAATCAGAGGAAAAAAAAAAACTCAATAATATCAAAGACAAATAAAACAGAGGTAAACATACATGAAAAGTATTTTTTCTAGCCCACCACGAACCCCCAACTATCCGCCTCTCAAACATCTAATTGACTAAAATAATAATAAATAAATTAAAAAAAAAAAGGCAGCCCGACCTTTTTCCTTTGTTAGAGGAAAATGGAGACTAGCATGTAGAAGGAATCTTCAAATTAAATTTCAAAGTACTTGCTAGGACTTGGAAATGCCGAAGAGGTACACCATTAACAGGGAGAAAGAAGGCCATTAAGCCTGCAATAGTTGATATTTCACAATAGAAATACAGCTAGGAACTTATTCAGCATTTGTAAAACAAGACTTGAGATTGGGAAGGTAGACATTGAAATAAGTTGAGTACTTATGCCAACAAGCTCTGGATTACAACACAGCAGTACGAGGAAAACTTTGAATCAGGGAAGCACTACAACTCCCTAAAGCAAGTCTTTAAAAGATTACCATGAATGATGAGAATGTTTATGGCCTTTTTTTAGTATAAAACAGACACTTCTTTCAGATAGAATAGCACTGCAACCCCCTAAAATAGGTCTTTGCTACATAATGGAAAGTCATAGCCAAAATATATGCCGACAGTAACAGGCATGAACAATCAATTCCAAAGGTATACAGAAAATATAGTAGAGTAATCTGCATAGAAGAAAATATCATATGGCAACTAAATACTAACAAACAGTAAACATAATACTGTTTCCAAGGGATCCAAAAGGATAGCAAGGAAAACACAGAAATATCCATGAAACACAAAGTATCAAAGCACTCGTCCTTCATGTCCTAAGTAACCCCAAACAAATTAGAGGTCTATGCAAATTACGTAGTTTTCCTTTTCCACATTAAGTTGAAATATACAGTCCACCATAACATAAAATCTCCAAAATTAAACTTGACAATATTTTTTGCCCATTCTTATGATTGTAGCCAGAAGACCACCTTAGTTACAGCCCTCTCTGACGATAGAAGCAACCTTCAATTATTCATCAAACCCTCAAAGATGTGCAACATTTGAGGAAAGAATGTATGCCCTCACTAAACCCCATCATCCGCAAATTACCAATAGCAATACAAATACTTCCCCAGTGCCCAACAACCCCAACCGGTAGAGACTCTTAAACAACTTATGTGAAACCATGGGGCAGAAATCTGTGTCCAGTATATGGAGAAATAACAAATAAACAAATTCATCGATTGCAATTCCCAGAATGCAGGCACTATGAAGGATCAAAATTACAGCACCTTTTCCTTGCATCCATGGATTGACTTCAAGATCAGCATGGAGCATGTTTGCTAACGCATCAAAGCCCAACCTTAAGTTATAACAACTAATTCTAATACAAATGAAATTACAATGAATCAATTTCTTATAAGACGCAAACAAGCAAAGAAATATAGCTTATTATGCTACTTGAAGAGACAAACTTATAAGAAGAGATGAGTTACAGCTGCAATCTTTAGAATCAAAAAAGTAAAGCTAAATAGGGAAAGCAGACAGTAAGCTTAAGTGTGAGATACAACATACCCACACTTTCACCAAGGTGCATTGATATTGAATTCATCTGTGCCTTATTTTCATAAAGACGGTTTACCGTCTTTCTAGATCTTACAATTTCCTTAGCCAGTGCCTGGAATAAATTATAAATGACAATACGAAATAAATAAGGAAAAAGAAATCAGGTGTCAAAAGCTAAAATTTGGGAATTCACAAGCAGAATACAGAATATGTTTACACGCTCATCTTAAACATCCAACATGAGAGGTGCACAAAAATCTCTCTTTGAAAGCAATGAGAAATTCAACACAAAATAATCTATTCCTAAGCAACTTTGACCAGACCTCGCCATGTGCAATTATCTTTTAGGACATACAAAATTAAAAGACTAGTATAGGGAGTTTCACTTTCAACATACCAAACTTACTTTAGGACAGGGGAAATGGAATACAGAGTCTCCTAAAGTGCTAAAGGTGTCAACTGAATATCAGATCAATTAATCAATATAAATCTTTATTACCTTGTTCAAAATTAAGGCTAACATGCTTCAAAAAGCACAAATCAAGAAGAAAAACAAATAAAAAGTGTTCAGGAGAGGCATATGAACAACATTAAAAAATACTGACAAAGCAAAAATAGCCAAACAGAAATAAAGGTTTTCTGCTTCAGTTTTATTCTCAGCTATAATCACAAATGAATAATTATTGAAATAAATTAACACCACAACCACAATCCTCAATAGTTGTGATTTAAAGCCTTTTTTTTACAGGAAAAAGTATAAATACACAAACGTGCAAAAACTTCAACTGTAGCGAAAATCAACCAAAAATAAAAAGTGTCACTGCAACTTAAGGAGAACATAATGTTTTTTCACCCTCTTATTCTTAATCACAGTTATAACAGCTATATTACATAATTTGGTGTACAGGGACAAGCAAAGGAATAAACTTGATTAATCACGTAAGGAAAAAAACCATATAACAGATTTCAGAAAATCAATCAACACACAGAGGAATTATTTTGATGAGGTAATTGCAGAAGTACCTTAGCAGAACCCATGTCATTTCTCTTGGCAGCATCTCTGATTGCTTTTTGGACACTTTTCTCTTCTCTCTGTATATCTACAATCCAACCAAATTTTTCAGAACAAAGAAGAAAACCCATCAAAACTAACCCAAAATTAAGTAAAAACCTTCAATCATAACCTTAGATCCATAACATCGCATAAAACCCAGAAATATAACATTAAAAAAATAACCAGAAAGAACAAAATTAGAACAATTACCTCGGATTTGGCGCTCGATGTTGCGACACTCTTGACGAAGCCTTCGCTGCCAATCCTTCAATTGCTGTTGTGGGTTCGGTTTTGGCTTTATGATATTCCTCACTTTCTCCATTTCTTTTCCCTTCTTCTCCTGCTCTTCCACAGGGTATCTGAATCAGATTACTTCAGAGTTACGAGTAAAGTGAATTGATTCTGGTACAATTGGGAAAATAATTTTTTTGTTGCTGTAGATATTTGATCGATCAAAATTCAATCTTTCCGTGTTTTTGCTTCTGATTTTTATGAATCCGAAAGCAGTAAGGTAGAAATTTCCCTTTTTTTTTCTTTTTGACCTGACCCTTCCTCCAATTCTTGGGCCCAGCCTAGAAAATCTTGCCACATGGGCCTACAGTTGTATGGGCAAAATAATCACAGATTTACAGGTAGCTTGGGCCTAGAATTGGACTGATATCACAGTAATTCTTTTGTATGTCCATAAATTATGGTGTAAGAAAAAGGCCACATATTTATGAAGTATAAATCGATTTTCTTGGATGACAGTTGATGAGTACTCGTAAGTTTTCAGTTATGTACAAGAGAATAAATTGATGGGCTTCCGACAAGGAAGATTCAGACTGCTAAGTCAGTGAGAAAGAAATAGTAAAAATAAGGTTTTGAATGTCAAGACTTAAATAGTATGCATGGTAATGATGAAAATTACTAGCATACGATCGAATTGTATTAAATGAGTTAAATTATGAATATGAGATAATAACTGATAGCGTAATATTTATAAGTTATAAATAATATATTTTGGTTATCATAGATAAATAGAGACCCAAAAAGATTCTTATAATTTTTTCCATATCCTATTTAACATTCCTACATAATTATTATATTGATTGTGTAAAATAAAATGTTTTATGAAATGGAATTATTCTTTTAAGGTAATGTTTTTTACTTCAAAAATGAGATTTTAGGTGAAAAGGAAAAAACCTAATTTGCATTAAATAAATTAAAAGACAATCACTTCAATGAAAATTTCATT
The DNA here is from genome assembly GCA_037975025.1 of Excoecaria agallocha. Taxonomy (NCBI): domain Eukaryota; kingdom Viridiplantae; phylum Streptophyta; class Magnoliopsida; order Malpighiales; family Euphorbiaceae; genus Excoecaria; species Excoecaria agallocha. Next base: position 2,874,209 of record CM075814.1, on the reverse strand, counting down.
ACTTTGTATTTACAGGCAAATTATTCTGCTATATTCTCATTTTGAGAAACTTGCGTATATGCAGGGAATTTTGTCGGGCCTCAATTCGGGCCTTTCTGGCCCAAATAGACCCTAACAATAAATTTGGGTTAATTGTTTTACAACCCATGGAAGGTACGATTTTATCCTTCCGATAATTTTGTTACCGTTAAAATTTAATTTTAATTTTAACTTGCTTGATATGTACATGCAAATTGCATCGTGGTAAACTATTTTAAAAGTTATGTAAGATTTTTATTTTCTTAAAAATCAATAAAATAATTCATTGTTTTTAATCAACTTATCATAAATAAGCACATATTAACATTACTCCATCCGTTCCATTTTAAGAGATATTTTTTCCTATTTTAATTTGTTCCATTACAAATATTCTTTTCGAAATTTAAGATATATGTTTACATATATAACCCTATTTATTATACTACTTATTAAATATTTATCTTTCTTATTACTTTCGACTTTTAACTAAAATTAAATGAAATTATTGAAAATATAAAAGAGTATTTTTATTAATTACTATAGCTTTTTTCTATGAAATTAAGGTATTTTAATCATTTTCTTAATTTTCATGAAAAATAGAAAAATACCTCAATGGGACGGAGAGAGTAACATTTTTGTATTTGAATTCATTTAAATTGCATTAATCTTGATTTTACAATCAAATTAGTGTAACTTCAATTTATATAATAAATTATTTAACATGTCATATTAATTATACCTTATTTATAATTTCGTATTAATTTTTAGTTTATAATTTTCATATAAAACAAGGAAATATTAATCCTAGCTCCTACCCAATATTTGAATTATTGAACTGTATCCATACATAAATAAATACCCCGCGAAAGGGAAAAAATAGATAGGGAATTTTTCCCCCTAAAAGGAAGGCATAATTATTAATTGCAAGGTACCATTTTTCCAATGAATTTTGTTTTTTTTTCAACATTGTTCTCATTTAATTGTTGCACCTTAAAAATAACTATTGACATTGGACATCTGCCTTAAATATTGAAAACAATTTTTTTGTGTTATTATCAAATATTTCAAATCAATTTGTCTTAATTTTTTCCAATCCACATCAATAGGACAACATATTCACATGCATGAGTTGCCACATGTGCCAATAACATTTAGTTTTGCAATATTAATCTAATCTCAAGCATTAACTCCAATTAATGGTTTTACTTTTACTTTAAAATCACTAAGAAAAATAAATAAATATTTTTTGTTTTTATTAACAATTATATAATTATTATAATCAAATCTGATTAATTAAAAAAATTATCAGATTTTCAATTAT